>JAGWCC010000025.1:1800000-2377247 GCA_022651775.1 Drusus annulatus | reverse complement strand
AAAGCTATCCCTGCTGGTATATTATTGCTCTTAGTTATCACGTTATCAGCCTTTCCGTCTCCCGTGAACATTCTTATTAACATATCCACTTGCTCTATTCATCGTTCACAAACATATTTATTGCGGCGTGTTTTCGTATTATCTTGACTTAGAACTAAAATAATGTATTTTCTTTACGCGTGTATTTCCTCTAAAATGTCACTGAATATTCAAAGCACATTGTCCTTCTCAATGTTTGTAAGATATCCGACACATTTAAAACTCGATAAAACCAAATTCCGCAATACGAAATCTCCTCAAACGAAAAAACTACATCGCTCCACATGTCTAAGATTTCAATTATCGATAATTGGTGGTGGAATCCCATTTAAATATTGTGAATAAATATACTTTTTTTTTTTTTGTATTCTCTTCTGATTGTTTGTATTATTTTCTGCTGTTTTATTTTATCCTTTCTTTTATATTATTAATAGATTTATTACCTCTTTTGTATATCTTTGTATATTTTTGCATGTGAACAATCCGTTAAAACCCAGATACCAAATAAATTTCATTTTAAATTGGTTAAACCAATTTCATAATAAATAGAATCAATGTTTTTAAGGTTTTTCTTTCCCGTTCAATTAAATATTCTTACTCGAGAATTGAACTGTCTATTGTGATCGCGCTTTTGGTGTATCTGGCCCAGTCATCTGGAATAAGCTTCCCCAAAACTTGCCAACATACAGAACCTAGCAGAGTTCAGACGGGTCTTAAAAACCAAATTGTTTCAAAATTCTACATCAAAAACGTGACTCATTCAAATTTAATTTCTTTCAAAACATCCTTAATTTGCCTTGTTTCGGTTTTCTCCTTACTTGTATCCTTACAACTCAATGTCCTTACTGTCTACTGAAAACCCTAAACTCATTGCAATAAAATGTTTATTGTTCTTTAGTTACTTGTTATATTTACACTGTTTGCATTTTTAGAATCGTTTACTTATAATACTTGAATATTAATGTTTTTAAGTACCAACACGTCAACCGTCTTCAATCTAATTTCCTTTTTTTTGCTTTAACAAATTTGTAATATGAATTCATACGTTTCGTCAGGTTTTTTAGACCCTTAGCTTCAAGTAAATTGTTTTTTTAATCTGTTGATATACCTGTTATACCCATATCTGAATCTTTCTCTCTGTTATGATAACGATCATGATTTTAGATAGTTTGAATTTGTATGCATATTATATGTAATACATTTTTTTCTCCTCCTTAGCTAGTCTTATTAGCTTAATTAATTTACTATGAAACGCACTTGAGGTGAAATATCACAAAACTGCGCTATATATATATTGACGGTCTCCATGGTCGAGCGGTAAGACGCTCGACTACGAATCCGAAGGTCGCGGGTTCAAACCCGGCGTGCGCCAATAACTTTTATTCAATTAATATGTGTCATAACACATTTAATTCATACAAAAATAATGAAAAGTATATTTGCGGTACGTTCCAGAGTGGTAGATACTCCAAGTATCGCCTCGGTAAAAGACCACCATTCAGAATCGAAACGTTGCTTGAAATGGCTTTAGCCGTGTTTGGTGACCAGATCTGAATAGTCAGGTACTTCCCAACCTTCTTCTTTCCTATCTCCTTCCCCTCCCCACTACCTTCAGCCTCACAACATACCCTATTTCGGGATGCCGTGGTCTCACTTGCTCTAGACGGTTGGGAGCAGTTGAGACTCTTGTGTGGTATTCATATAAAATATATATATATATATATATATATATATATATATATATATATATATATATATATATATATATATATATATATATATATATATATATATAAATAAGTTCAGTGTTATTATTATTACTGAAAGAGTAGGAACAAGCAATAAAGCGCCTTGTCATAAAATTTTTCACAGCTAAATTGAGTTCAAATCGCCATAGCTCAAGTTGAGTGCATTTTTTTTTCTAAATATGTCAAAAATTGCATGACGCCAGAGAAGAACGTTTTTTGCACTATACCTTGGATTTAATTTTACGTACTTTACCTAATGCGGAATTGAAAAAAAAGAGATTATTGCTAGAACAAGGGCGACATGCCATGAATATGCAGCGAGTATGGCGAAATCTCAGGTTACTGACATAGTAAAGTAATTTATGTAAAACAAAGAAATTATTGAAATTGTAAGTCAAGGGAGTTTGTCATATTCTTTAGAATATGTGAAGGCTCTTAGAAATTGTAATGTTATGAATCCGTAAGAGCGGCGACATGAAATGGCGCCGGATATAAAAAAGCCATTGCCGCGATATTGGAAATGACCTTGCAATTAAAATCGAAAGTATCATAACTAGTTCTTGTTTACGAATTTGCATTCTGACAGATGCTGTGATCTGTGGTAATGTGGTACTGGCGGACTTTCACCGGATTTCATCTCACGCGCGCCTGAAAGTGCGAAGAATATTTCCGAGGGAATGATCGCGAACAATCGAAATAAGTCTTGTAAGTTTGATTTATTCCTCGTGTAATGTAAGAGTTGTGGGAAGGCATACTGCTGATAATAGCCCCGTTGCAACCTAACCTCACATTTCTCAAAAACGACGCATGTGAATGAAATATAAGTTCCGTAGGAGCTCTCAGCGGTAGGACCATAGTAAACTTTACAGTTTTTTTTTATTGAAAATTAGATATTTCAAAGGTTTATAGGCACATAAAAATGACGCCGCGAAAATAGTAACGATAACTATAAAATTAAAAACGGGAGAAGATGTGTATAATATAATGACGCCAGAGGCCGACAGTTTTTTCTGCTTCAGAAAAACAGATTTTTGCGTTTACTAAAATAATAATAATTGGCTTAATTACATAGCGCACATTTTTAAATTATCACCTCGAGAGTGCTTGATAAAAATACGAATTATTTGGAATGTCGATTGGAAACTGCTTTTATAATCATCCTGTTTGAATTCATACATTTGTTTTTTACTATTTTTATTAAATTAAATTATCTGCTGCATTGAAAGTTATTTATTGCTTACAATCTTGAAGTAACAATATATGGATGGAGAGCTAATTATTTTTACCCAACCTACACAAACTTGCGAAAAATCACTTTCTCCGGGCTTTTACGGCGTACACCATGAGAGAAAAAGAGACAACAAATTTCTTGGCCCGCTTCTATATGCTGTCATAATGATCTTAAGGTGCTGGTTCCTTGAAGTAACACTGGCGGGACTCCGCTCACATTTTTTATTATGCCACTAAACTTGACACAACTAAACGGTTTTTTAGGTTAGATGCTATATTTTTGTTGATAAAAATACTGTGAAAAAGTGGCTATACGAATACACAAAAACATTATGTCGATATGTGATATGAATGGATGTATAAATACCGTAGATTTAGTCTTAGCCACGCCCAACTGCGCCGAGTCATGTTAAAATCATCAAAAACAAGTCCAAAACTGACTTCACTGCCTTGGATAGATACTACTCTATGTACTCTAAGCTTACAATTTATTAGGCAGAAATACACGAGTTGATAAATAAACATTCGCCATGTTGACCACGATCAGCGGCCATCTTGTATGTAAATGTCTGGGCATTGTACGGGGAGGTGTTGGTGAAGCCTCGCTAGAAAATGAACCTCACCATTTGAACTTAGGGAGAAGTTGCCGAATGCCTATTGCCTATTGCCTATTGCCTATACACTGCCCAGCCATACACGGAAGAAATAAGCCACCAAACGAGTATGACAAGCGGCACACATTTCAGGAGCGGGTTCAAACGCATACATATTGGTTAGATAAGCGGGCAGTTGTTTTACCGTACGAAGGTCAAGGCGTATTCCAGAGAATCGTGCTTGCAGAGTTACCAGGAAGTAGAATCTGCATAATATTCTGCTCAGCCGAGGTAAAACTGGAAACCTACCACCTGCATCTATTACCTAGTATTTTAGCACGCAGTGGCGTACAGATACACTCGTACACCCTTGGAGTAACAATGGAGAGAGAGCTAATTATTTTTACCCAACCTATACAAACTTGCGATAAATCACTTTCTCCTGGTTTTTACGTCGTACACCATGAGAGAGAAAGGGACGACAAATATAATACACCGCTTCTATGTACTGTCACAATGATCTTGGGCTCCTGGGTCACCGCGGAACTCCGCCCACATTTTTTATTATGCCACTAAACTTGACACAACTAAATGGTTTTTTATGTTATATGCTATATTTTTGTCGATAACAATACTGTGAAAAAGTGGTTGTACGAATAAACAAAAACATTATGTCGATGTGTGATATGAATGGATGCATAAATACTCTAGCCTTAGTCTTAGCCACGCCCAGGTCCGCCGAGTCAGGTAAAAATCATCAAAAACTGACTACACTGCCTTAGATAGATACCACTCTTTATACTCTAAGTATACACTCGAACCCAATGAGATTACAAACATATAGACACGTTATTGTCTTAGAATATTTAAACAAAATGTGGCAACAAACGCACGTACGTTCTCAGTAAATTCAAACAGTGGCCATGTATGAAAAAGATAGACATTCAAAGAATATGTGTGTATGGACCTTAGAGTACATAGAGTAGTATCTATCCAAGGCAGTGAAGTCAGTTTTGGACTTGTTTTTGATGATTTTAACATGACTCGGCGCAGTTGGGCGTGGCTAAGACTAAGGCTAAGGTATTTATACATCCATTCATATCATATATCGACATAATGTTTTTGTGTATTCGTATAGCCACTTTTTCACAGTATTTTTATCAACAAAAATATAGCATCTAACCTAAAAAACCGTTTAGTTGTGTCAAGTTTAGTGGCATAATAAAAAATGTGGGCGGAGTCCCGCCAGTGTTACTTCAAGGAACCAGCACCTTAAGATCATTATGACAGTATATAGAAGCGGGCTAAGAAATTTGTTGTATCTTTTTCTCTCATGGTGTACGCCGTAAAAGCCCGGAGAAAGTGACTTTTCGCAAGTTTGTGTAGGTTGGGTAAAAATAATTAGCTCTCCCTCCATATATTGTTACTTCAAGGTATGGACGAAATAGATATAGAACCGGGTGGCGCTACATCACCACCGTATAAATTGTCCTTCTTGTACTTATGTTTTGCTACGTTCGCCATCTCACTCTCTCTAACGGGGGCTAAAATCTTCGGGGAACAGTGGAAATAATCGGTTTATTTTAAATAATAAGTAATTTGCGTGTGTATTGCGGACTTAAATGTTATTGCTTCGCTTTTACTAGTGTTTGCAGTGTACTGGGAACGCTTTCTCATCACACACGAAGGCTTTTCGGCACTTATTATGCAATATGTTTAGAAATAGTATACGACCCCTAGCGACGCGTGACAGTTTAATACCAAATCCGCTAAATCGAAAGTACGGCAGTTTGTAATGTCATTTCCCGAACCCCATAATCTTAACGCCGATGTGTCACTGACAGTCAATACTTAAGACACGTTCAAAATATCGTAAAAACGTAAAAAGTTTATCAGAAAAAGATATAATGTGAAGTCGGACAGAAAAATCTGAGTGAATTTCACGATGACAGAGTTCAGCAATACAGATTTCCTTTTGCTGAGACAAACAAATTATGTGATTTAACTTCACTGGTGCGGTATTTTGTATGCCAAATAATCAAAAAAGGAAAAAAAAGTGACAAGAAGTTACCTAGTACCTGGCTTTGCCCGAGTTTCAAAACTTTTTAATCTTGTTGAACAACTGACAAATATGGAACAAAAAAGTTTTTGTGGATATTTCGAAGCTTCATACCTCACGGTCTCATTACAGTCACAAAACAATCGTCGAATGTGCTCCTAGTACTTAGATAATTCGTATTCTATAAGCTGCAAAATTGAATTTTGTTTAGCATGGGAAGCTTATGGCGTAGATTTCGCTTATCGAAGAATACCTCTTGATGACCCTCTGGAGACAGGACATCGTCAAATTCCGTGCACAAACGATTTAATATAATTTTTATTTTTATTTTACATATTTCATAATTTTAATTTTATTTTTTAAGCTAGTGAAAAATAACGTGACGTTACTTGACTTGCCAAGAAAAAATATTAGTTTTTTCAATCTACCAATTTAAAATATAGAATAATGTCTGCTCAAATTGGGATTTGAAAAAAATATTTTAATTTGATAATTTCAATTAACATCAGTTCCAAATTCAAAAAGTTCATACGCGTGCGGACAATTGATTTCCAACTTTACGTATCGTTATTTGACCATTAGAATGAAATACTATTTATGAGATGTAAAGCCATTCTAACATAAGAGCCACTGATCCAGAATACCATCCAAATATACGTTTTTTTAATTTTTTTTTTTAAATTGGTACGCCTCTGCATAACGAGAAAGATCATGTTCTTAGTGAAGTCAGAGCAGTATTTAATGGAGTATTACTGAAACATGTGCGATAAGTCATGATCAGTGATTATCATAGTCCGTTTAACGGACTCAAGGGAACCGTTGTGGAGGAGGAGTTTCCCGGAAATCGACACGTTACTCGTACTCTATTGCCAGAACTAGTATTCATTCAAACCGTTAATGAACGTTTCGTTGGACTGATCTCACTGCAGTATGCACACTCAGTAGATAATTCTAATATCTTGAATCATTAAGTCACCATCGTTAGGGGAAACTACCGGCACGCGGAAAGACAGCAGCGGTGCCTTCAAGGCCCCACAGCACCTTGCCAGCCACCACCGCCTGCAGCCTTCGAGGCACGAAGGCAGAATATGGCTATGGGGACTAGTCCAGGGCACCCAAATTCGTAGGGACTCGAGATTCGATAGATAAAACCAAAAAAAACCGCTTCTGGCTCATCAATTTGAGGTCCTAAATAGTTGACTAAACTTTTTTTTATTTAGTACCTACAGAAAAACATTATGTACAATTTTACGAAAGGTGGTTTCGAACTAAAATAGTACTTTTAATATATTGAGGATCTGGATATGGTAGATACTGTCAGTATCGACATGGTAAAGGTCACCGTTCATAATCTAAATGTTGCTTGAAATGGCTTGAGCCGTGTTTGGTGACCAGATCTAAAAATCCAAGTACATCCCAACCTTCATCCTTCCCCCTCCTCGCTCTCACTATCCTCTGAACATACCCCAATCGGGGATACAATAGTACCACTAGTAAATAAGTTTTTGGTTATTTTTTAACTGAAACTAACTGCCAATGAAGAAGGTATTCTTTAGCGTAATGTAAAAACGAATAAAGTACGCGTAACATTCCAATTCATTCATTAAATATCATTGTGCTGATGTTTTAAATTAAAATTATATACCTACTCGTATATGGTATGTTAGAATTAAGTTACAAAGCTTTATGCTTCTTTGTATTGAAAGCCATCTCTGTGACGCTATCTAAAGGGTCCGCCAAATAACTTTTTTTTTTTGAAAAAAGGGCGCAAAACATCGAGTGTAGCTTCGGCTGTGTGGCACGTAGCGCCGTCCTGTTGAAACCAAATGTTGCCAATATCCTCCTCTTCAATTTTTGTGAACAAAAATTCGTTCAACATGGCCCGATAACGATCGCCATTGACTGTAACGGCCACTCCTTGCTCATTTTCAAAGAAAAATGGCCCAATTATGCCTCTGGACCGCACCAAACAGTGACTCGTTTTGGGTGTACCGGCTTTTCAATGTATGCGTGCGGGTTTTCTGTGCCCCAAATACGACAATTTTGCTTGTTTACATACCCGCCAAGATCAAAATGAGCTTCATCCGAAAAGATGATTTTTGGCAAAATCGGCATCTTCTGTAAGTCGATCGCAGGCCCACTCAGCGAAGCGAAAACGCATTGGATGGTCAGTTGGCTTCAACTCCTGAACCAATTGGACTTTGTATGGCGTCATACCAAGGTCTTTATGCAAAATTCGTCTCAATGATGTCTCCGAAATGTTCAATTGTTGAGAACGACGGTGAATTGATGTTGATGGCGCTTCACGCACACTTTCTGCCACAGCATCGATATTCTCGGGTGTACGCACTGTTTTTGGCTTTTCACGCTTTGGTTTATCGATGAGGATGCCAGTTTCTTTCACTTTTTTCACAAGATAACGAACATACGGAGCTGACGGTGCTTCTCTTCTTCCAAAAACCGTACGCAATTTTCGCACACATTCTGCAACATTACCATGATTTTCAAAGTAATGTCGCAATATTTCCCAGCGTTGTTCAAGCGTATACACAACCATATTCGCTCAGCGGAAGGATAAAACTAATTATCTGACAAATCAGACATGAGCTAAGTGTTACCATTCACGAAATAAGCACTAGTTGAAAAAAAAAAGTTATTTGGCGGACCCTATACTAAGTGGGCAACTGTGCTCGGTTAGAGCTTTGCATACAAAGATGGCTGCCTATATCACATTAAAAGGTTTCAGTAGCTCAATTGGTAGAGACGTTGGTCCCGGATAGAGTAGAGATTCCTAGTTCAAGTCTCGGTTGTAACTTATATTTTGTATTTCGGTGTCTTCTTCTGTTTGATATTTCGTTGAAAATTATTGATATGTTTCAATAATTGAGATTAATTTTATGTTCGCTTTACAATAGTATTAATTACCACTGTTTATTGTTTTTTTTTTTATTTCCGAATGAATAATAATGCTTTTTATGGCGAAGCATTACGTAGTTTAAGACGTAAACCGTAAGAGCTTTGGCAATTAATACAGATTGAAGAAACAGTAAAAGCTTTGGATGGTAGTAATTTATTGGACGTCAATTTACAGTCTTCATCCGCAAGCGTGTGCCTGATGATATAATAATAACTGCAAAATACACATGAATGAGAGAGCAATTGGTGAAGACTTATTAAAATGAAAGAATGAGAGCGCTATATATATCTATATTTCTAGGGTGATGTGTCCTCTTAAGTTCAGGATGAGCCTTTTTTAATTGCGTCTGATCATGAAAAAAGTATCCGATTAATTATAAGGTTCTACGTAGATTAATGATGTCTGTTCCGTCACACCTGCACCAAGAATGGACAGCAAATATTGGCCAGTTCCAACAGCACATTCGCTAACAGCAGCAAGGGGTAAACAAACGCTAACAGAAACACCTGCAGAAACACGCTGCTCCCGATCGTCAAATAAATGCTACGGAATCCGAGGTGGCAAATATTTGATTTAAGTAAACCATCAAAATGTGACAAAAGTTTTTTAGAGGACGCCGAAAAAACAAAGTCAACAATATGGGCTGCATTTCACGCGTTCGTATTGAATGCCTAGCCCAGGTTTCATAGCTTCAAAACTCAGGTATATAGTATAATATATTATTTAGCGATGTAACGACACCGATAAAGTGTAATTTTTGTTTAAATGTCGAATGTTTGGAATTACAAGGTTCAAAATTCGTTTTTTTTCATGTTCATGTTAAATTAAGCCTTAATAAACAAAATAAAAACCTTGATTTTTACAAAACTTGATGTTGTTTGATACTGCAATTTTAGAAATTCGTTTCGAGAATAAATCAAAACATAAATTATCTTACAATTAATTTTATATGTAGAAACATCAGTATTTTATTAACAATAAAAAAACAATTTAGTAATGTTTTGAGTCATGGTCGTACGTATCAGAATCGCCGATAATTGCCTACAATAATTGGTAGCGGCAAAAACAAGAATCGTTACATCCCTATCATTATTGTGTGAAATTTACAACCGATGTAGAGTTTTTGATATATTCAATATTATTTACAATTTCACAAACAAATATATATTTGCACTCGTTTCGGGGCGAATAATACTCCCTGTATCGTCTTGCCGAGAGACTGTAATTTAGAAATGAAACGCTGCTTGAAACAGTTTTAGCTATGTTTAGTAACTAAGTCTAGGTTCTTCCATTCCATATTCACAGAGAATAAGATTCGTTAGCGTAAAAAGGCACTTATCGGAGACAATGGACGAATAATAGCCACCGACACTTATGAAACACAAAACTGATCGCTTTCATCGACTAGGTCTTGAGTTGCGAGAAACCTGGCTTCAACACACGGTATATTTGATAAGAAAAAAAATTAAATCCATCAGATCCTCGCCGATTGTATCAGCTTGGCCCGATGTCTACATGTCCACATGTGTTGGAAATGTACAAATAAGGGTGAACGTCAATTGTTGATTGAACCGCTGTTGATTCAAAATCAATAAATAATCGGTTATGTTCCACGCAGCATGTTTTAGAGGCGGTAATTGTTTCATTGGCCTAAAATTACTCTCCGCACGTCAGAGTAAGTAAACAATAGCGAAATTCGTGAATTATTGCCTTTGTTTTCATGTTTTTTTAATCTTTGTGTATTGGAAAACTTCTGTGTATACACTAGAAATACCATTTTCAGTAATTGAAGCCATTTCTAGGTAGTTTCAAGTTTGCATTTTGTTGTTTTTCACAATTCATGATACACACCGATTTCTGGGTATAACACCATTATTTTATCAATCAAAGATACAATACCGATACTTTGTCATACTCCAAGATACCTGTTTTATAACGGTACCGTGTGAGGGTTTTAGGCGCCTTATTGATATATTATTACCTTTCTATTGACATTTTATAGTAAGCAGCGTTAAGCACTTTTTATATTATTTATAAATATTAAATCATATTCGTTGTTAACCGTTAACTCTCGTGAGTCTGTCCTCAGCACCCATCACTAGCACCCACTACTCTGAGAAGATAATACGCGATGTTATTTTAAATTAGGTTCATTCTAAGTTGCGTAGACTCATTAACTATAGAAGAAGATAATGTGGTCCTAGATCCCATTCGGGAAAATGTTCCTATATAATAATAAAAAAAAATAGTAACCTGAGTGAAGTGCTGCGCCACTCGGCTGGCGTCCTCCTGCGCCGCCTTGCGCGCGCGGCGCGGCTCCGCGCCCAGCGCGTGCAGGCGCTCGAGCGCGCGCGTCTCGAGGGCCTCGGCGCCGCGGCGCAGGCGGCGCGCGCGCGCCTCCCACTCGGCGCACAGCTGGCGCCAGGCGCCCAACACGACGCTTTCTGGAAACATTCATTATATTTTAGAACATAGGCATTCACAGGGTTAAAGAAAATAGAGACAAACTTGGCAGGTGGAGGTGAAAATAGCGTTAGTAAAAGATGTAGTTTCGAGGTGCTAAAGAATATAAGAATTTAATTGATTTATCGGAATAATCGTAATTTTCTCATAATCTACACAGGTTACGTTAGAAAATGTTGAATGATCAACCAAATTGAACCTGTTGTATGTTTTGCAGGGTGCAGTATTATAATATTTATTTTTTCTTTTCAGATTTGAAAATAATGAATTAATTCCGACGTTTAGTTAAAGAACTTCATTACGTAGATTTGTACCTACGCAATCGAGAAATATGATTCGCTTACTTCAGGTACCTAAACTCAACTAAAATCAAAATAGAACGTAAGCACGATGATAACAGGACCTTGTTGGTTTCAATGGCGCCTTTTGAGGCCGAACACAACGATAGATGCGCCCATGCGTTAACAGTTCCCACTTCCTTAATACATAGTTTAACAGTTCGTACTGTGTAACCGCTAATAATTAAAACTAATAACGTCACTGACAAATTACATACGTTGAGGGAATGTGGGTTTATTATTGTCATCGTGACTCTGTATGGACAACGTATTCTGATCGTCATAATTTGCTCAATGAGGTTAGATCAGAGATGCGCAACCTTTTTAGCAGAAACCTTGGCCAGCGAAATTCACAATTTAACATTTCTAATAACTTCAATTTTACGTTTGTTGGTGATAAATTCCTGAGATTCACATTTGAGTTGTTTTCATCATTCGATGCACTCAGGATGTAAGTAATTTATGGTTTAAATTATTAATCGATTAGTCAACTCGAGAGTCGACGGATGGGGACGTTCGATCTACGCTTATCGTCAGTTTGAATGCTTAATCTATGTTGACAAATACTATGTGGAATGACATAACCTACTTGTAAATAAAGGGTTTTTTTTTTATATTAGTTACTTTGTACATTTAAGTTTACAAGTATCTAATTATTTCATTTTCTTTTTGACTAATAATATTTTAACTTAAACACTACTTATTATTTTGGTTTACATGCATTTTAAATAATTTTTACAGGCTTTTTTAAATTTATTGATAGGCATAATTTTGATGGTTTCCGGCAGCGCATTATACGATTTCATTCCTTTATATAGTAAGCTGTTTTGGGTGATGGCTTTATTCTTTTCTGGTAGTCTAATTTCTTTGCATACCCTTGTATTATACTTGTGAATATCAACATTGTAGATAATTTTGTCAGAAAAATACTCTGGTAACAAGTTGTTCTTCATTTTATGTATAAACAACAATGTGTTCAATGTCAGCATCTGTTTAACTGTCAGCCAATTTAGTTCCTCTGACATTTTAGCTACTTTTGAGTATCTATTTCGCCCAAGTATAATTCTCATTGCTCTATTTTGGAGAATTTTTATTTGATTATATACAATACCGGACTAGGCGGAACCGATCACTGCGGAAGACAATTAGGAGAATGTCCCCAGTGCGAAATACTTTCATTAAGTTTAGCCGGTGGAATCTGAAAACCGCCGTTACATACTTCTCGTTCACCTTCAAACTATAATAATAATTATGGTTGTCTCGTTCTATTAAAGTCGTCATCTCTGTCGTTGCGGAGATACTCTATGATACCATACATCTCAATATTCAAATGTGGAGGGCAAATATTTCTAAATAGTCGTCTTGAGATCATTGGGAATCGTCATTTGCTTATTTTAGTCTTGAACTCGACAAAGCTTCATTCGAGAATGCCAAATATTTGGAGGCCGTTTTCCCAAATCTCTTTTTTCTGTAACTAGCAGCTATAACATAATATTTGAAGAGTCAATTTAACATGTATTTTTCTGGTGGTACCCTCTCCTATTGGTGGTTGGCTATCATTAGAGCAATCACCCTGCAGACTGTGGTCCGGAATGTTTCTTCTAGAGCCCTCTCCTTCGGTGGTTTTGTCTTCAACTACACCTTCCGTCAAACTTCCACTGTGCTGTTATATCTATTGCATTTGGCGCTTTTCGTGATGCGATCAAGATATTGAGTTCCCGTCTATTTTTGTCTAGTGCAATTTATGAATATTAGAAACATGGCTAAATTATGTATGGACTCATCGGGAGTCCCCCATGGAACCAACCAAGTGCCTGTTCGCAGCCTCTTAGAGTGTTGAACGAATTCATTGTTGCAGACCTAGTCAAGGAAACGTGGGAGCTCGACACAGGTCATAACAAACAAGCAAAATGTCACAAAAAATCCAGAATTTGTATTGTAAATTTATTGTACCTAACATGGCGAGTTGTCTGTTGTCAAACCAATTTAGTACAGCCTAACGTAAGCTACCCAAATTACCACATTTCAATTTTCTCTTGACCTCTCGGCTAATTATACAGCGCCATTTTTGTGAAATATAACCACAAGGGCGCTTTACAAAACAAAAACTATATGGCTAAATTTACCACAAAACTATCGAAATACCTAAAACTATAGGTAAAATTACCTTATTGATATTTACACGTCACGGGCTTTGAAAAAGTTTCGACCTTATTGTTTAGCAGTAGATTGAGAATTTCCCGAACATTGTATAAAAAGATATATTATTATATTGGTGAATTTAGATGCTAGCGGTCTAGTCTAGCTTTGCAAATTGAGGCAATTCTGTTATTTATGGCTTAGATGAATCATTTATGGATGTGATTTTCTGAAAATATGAGTTTAGCTCTGAACTCTGTCGAGTATTTTATTATTCTCAGATCATGTGGTAGTCTATTCCAGGCTTTAGGACCTGACATTACGAAGGCACGCTCCCCGAACGTGGCGTGCGCTTTGGTTCCTGCAACCTTCGGAAAGCCGATGACAAGCCGATGTAAGTACCCTTTAAATGTTTAAATCTTCAAAACACGGGGCAATAATCCTCGAGGCTATGACGGCTGAATGTATAATATCGCATGCACAAGATACGACTGGTCGCTTGTATATATATTTTATTGTGCAACCAATAATTCGCTATCACGCTTACGTATTTTCGATAACGGTACCTAACCTACTATTATTTAGCAGTCAGAAAAAATGGCGGTCCTATTAGCAAAACCAATCAATATTGATATAATGTATGCTGGATATATTTTTTGGTCTCGTAAGAA
Source organism: Drusus annulatus (assembly GCA_022651775.1). Classification (NCBI taxonomy): domain Eukaryota; kingdom Metazoa; phylum Arthropoda; class Insecta; order Trichoptera; family Limnephilidae; genus Drusus; species Drusus annulatus. The sequence continues at coordinate 2,363,050 of JAGWCC010000025.1, read as the reverse complement.
ATGCATTACATAACTTTGCGGATGCAAATGTGAGGAAGTGCATAATATTGTATAGCGTTTAAAATTAATGATTTATAAAAATCCTGTGTGCGATTCCAGAGGTAAGACGTCCATTGCGGCAGTGGGCCGCCCCAAGCAAAGTCAGGAGAAGCGACTAAGCCACTGGGCTGGGCGAGGAGATGCTTGGCCCACTTGTAGAACACGGGGATCAAAATGACATGACATTTAGGAAACATAGGAAACGATGTTGATTATTTTAGTAAGTCTCCGGCGATACCGATACGACCAGTACACTATGACTCAAAATATTACCAAATTGGTTTTGTGGTTTATAAAACAATAACGTGTGGCCGATGTAGCAGCCTAGCCTAGTTAATACATGGATATCTGTATCGGAATCGTTAAATCCTTAGACTAACAATATAGAGACCGTCCTAATATGAGTCAAATCGTTGGCATACTCGCAAAATACAGCTCTCTCTTTATGCTCGGTTCTATAAACGTATGAGAAAAAGAGACAAACAATTGCTGTTAAAAAGATACGATTTGGGGCGGGCTAAACGCCGTGTAAGCAGTTTTTGATGTGGACGAACTTCACACTGATCACTGTCAGTCGAGCCGACAGTAAAATGTGCGTAAAAATATCATAACTCAAGTGAAGTTAGTGCAATCTTCAAAAAAACGATATGGCTATATGTGCAGTTGATGGATGCTTCAACCGAAGTACAAAAGGACCAAAAAAAACAGTTTTCATAGGTATGTATCAAAGAATTCGTCTTTTTTAGTTTGATCTCAAATATTTAACATCCTAACCTACACAAATAACAACTAGTAGCTTACACCAATATTTAATCAATCTTTGCACTATTCGTTTCAATATAATAAACTTCTGTTTGAAATGAGTTTTAATGCATTTTTAATATGTTTTACTTAGAGAGATAAACGAGAATCTCACAAAATAATTTTAATAACGGGAAACCTCCTGTTAGTGCGCGTTCACTTCTGTTTAATTCCGTCTGTGCCGTGTGGACACGGAATTAAACAAAAATGAAAGGTCACTCGAGTGCACGTTCTCCCGAGTGAACCGTCTGATTTCGCCTTTACTTGTTTCGGTCTTTCATATATTCGTCTACTATTTATACCTTCTTTCTATTAACAATTACGTTCGATGCTGTTTCACGGGAGTTTTTGGTCTGAATCCAATTGATTTTGGCTTATAATACGAGTATTGTGGTTATCTAAGTAATGATTATTTTATACTTTTACCACCAGTTCAATTATCTTTTCACATTTTAATAATATTCCTTACATTTTCTGGTATTTTTAATTTTTGAGCGGCTAAAATTGTAAATAGCTTCCACGACTAGAAATTCTCCTTCTTCATTTATCTCTCTAATTTATGTTCTGTTCTGAGACTATTTCATCCCATCTGGTAAGCTTTTTAAATATATTCCATTTGATTTATTTCATTCCAATTTGCAGGCTCTAAGGTCTGAAGGAAATTTACTTTGTTGTATTTTTCTTATCGTTTGTTGGACTTTGAATAATTTTATGGTCGGTTATTTTTGGATTATCTAATTCAATACCATTTCGGTTCAACTATTAGCACCGACAACATAAAAAAAACAAACATATTTCAAAGCACAAGAGATACCCACCCTTAGAGTACATGGAGTGGTACTTATCCAAGGCAGTGTAGTCAGTTTTTGATGATTTTTGTCGGACTCGGCAGACCTGGGCGTGGCTAGGACCAAGGCTAGGGTATTTATACATCCATTCATAGCATATGTCGACACAATGTTTTTGTTTATTCGTATAACCACTTTTTCACAGTATATATTTGTTTTCAACAAAAATATAGCATATAACTTTAAAAAACTGTTTAGTTGTGTCGAGTTTAGTCGCATATAAAAACATGTGGGCGGAGTCCCCGGAGACGCGGGAGACCAATATCATCCTTACAGTACATAAAAGAGGTGTGTTATATTTGCTGTCTCTTTCTCTCTCATGGTGTACGACGTAAAAACCCGGAAAAAGTGATTTATCGCAAGTTTGTATAGGTTGGGTAAAAAGAATTAACTCTCTCTCCATATATTGTTACTCCAAGATATTCACAATGTCTTATTCAAGTCCTACGTTTAGCATTACAATAAAGTTTAAAATCAAAGAACAAAAAAACAATATATATGTATATAGCAGGTATATTGACAGAATATATATGTATGAACCGGGGGTACCTGAAAGCTCTTCGCACTTCTCCAACTTCTGGCCCTGCGTGGCCACAGACGACAGCGCAGAGGCGTACTCCTTGTCGCACTTGACCTTGTTCGCCAGGCAGCGCTTTATGTTCTCGAGGAGGCGGATCTCCGCGTCCTGCCGAGCTATCAAGGCTTCGTGGGCCGCCCTGCCCTGCAGGGTGGGAGAGAACCCCATGCTCCGGGATTCAGACCAGCCTGCTCATCAAACACACCCACTGGACACGAACTTATCGAATCGACACTGCTGACACTCGAAGCATTTACATTTTACCGCCACACAAATTACGATAACACTTTTGACAGCCACACACACACTAAACTTGTACTAATTTGTTATTTAGGTACCCACTTTCAAGCACGTCTCAAGACAATGTCTATGAAAAACTTATAATCAATCTCTAAATGACTGACTTTAAAAAGTCCAATTCGTGCAACTTCAAAAACTTTAAGCGTTGTATATTTCAACAAAACCTTTACAGAGTAGTGTTAATTTGGCACTCTACCTGTTGTAGTTTTATCGAGTTCGACGATTTGTTTATTTTAAGAAATGATCTCACAACTTTTTTTATTTTTTATGTTCGGGCATAACCGACATTGGACAAGCGCGCACACAACACGGCGATGTTTTTCGAGAAACTATGTTAGTTTACGTCAAAAAAAAGTAAACATAACTCTATTTGAGAAATCGAACGGCGCAAGCTACCACAACAACAGCTCGAAAATAACTAAAGAAAAGAAATGTTTAGAGACGGAGCCAAAGCCAACTCTTAAGTAACAGTGTGAGACGCAAGATCGTATTTTAGTAAGAGGAATAGAGAAAGCTATAGTAGGTTTCTATTGGTTCGATACGATGCCGACGCTTTCGCCGCGTAAATTCAAAGAAAGATATTTCGAATATTAAATTATTATTAATTTGCTGGAAAAGCTGGTTATATATTTATGAAAAGAGTGATTATTTTGAAAAGATTTACTTTTTGATACTTTAGTAACCTGTTTTATTTTACTGATTATTTATCGGCCGATTGAGTTTATTTCTTCATCAGAGGAATGTTAAAAAAACTCAGTGATTAACAATTCGGGGAAAAAGTTTTTAATTACATATATTATTTTACTTCACATAAAATCTATAGCTATTAATGTATCCAAATGGATTTGTTAGGGATTTAACTTACAAGTTAAAATGAAATGACTTCATTTAAAAAATAATTACATATAATAAATATAAATGCTGTTAATTTGGATGTAGTGGAACAATAGAAAAATCTGAAACAAACTGGGAAGCCATTAAACATAACTTAAAATGTATTGCTTGGAAAAAACTTCAAAATATCGACAGTACAAATGATGCATGGAATAATTTTATTCATCTAATTCAACATAACATAATATCCAATACCAAAAAAAATGTAAAGAAAATTTCACATAAAAACAAACATATTATATTTCTCACAAAATATTATAAACTGTATACGAAAAAGAGACGAGTTACATAAAAAAAAACTTAAGCAATTTCCATATGATATACACATGTACGATTTTACAAAAGATATAGTAATATTTGCAAAAAAGTTATATGCACCGCTGAAGAATCCTATTATAAAAATAAAATAGAAGATTGTTACCAAAATCCCTGAAAAATGAGGCAAATTATAAATGAAGTGACAAACTCTAAATTCACCAACAATACATAAAAAAATGATGAACTAAACATAAACATGGTTCCCACTTTATATGCCGAAAACCCTGACAGAATTCTAAATCATTTCAATGATTTTTTTGCAAAGACAGGATCGAAATTAGCAAAGCAAATTACACTACGTGATAATGATGAATTTGAAGCAAATAAAGCTCCCAGCCTAGAAGAGAAACTCAATTTCAAACAAATTACCGCTAACGAAATCACAAATATTATTGCTTCCTTAAAACCAATCGTATCATCAGGAGATGATGTGATATCAATCAATACAATAAAACATATCTGTGAAGAAATTACATTTTCACTAACACACCTTGTCAATTTATCCATAGCAAAAAGTATATTTCCGACATCCCTTAAAGAAGCTACTGTTATACCGATATATTTGACCGGGCGGTAGCTGAGTGGAGAACGCATCGGATTCCCACCCGGGCGTCGTGCGTTCAATTCCTCTGCTGGCTAAGTCCTCCATCATTACACAAGTAACATCTTCCGCTTTTTATGATGGCAGTAAGAGTTTTTCAAATATTGTGAGGTTATTCGTAACCCGAGAATGTTTGATATGATTTACAAAAAAAAATAAGGAAGTAAAAATGATGTCAACAACTATCGTCCGATAAACCTCCTAAATGCCTTTTCAATAATATTGGAAAGGTACTAAAGAAACAACTTATGATATATTTAGAAGAAAATAACTTAATATTGAAATCTCAGTATGGTTTCAGGAACAACTTAAGCACTGCTGATGCCATAGAAGATATTATAAATATGATCTCAGAAAGCTTAGACGGGGGAAATAAATCTTTGGCAATCTTTATAGACCTACAAAAGGCTTTTGATACGATAGATCATAAAATCCCTTTCAAGAAACTTAAAAATATTGGTATGTCAAACACATCTCCAAAATTATTAATAAGTTATATGTCAGAGGGTTCATGTGTTAAAATTGATAAGCAAAAAAGTAAACCTCTCCAAACCAAATATGGTGTACCGCAAGGAAGCGTCTTAGGACCTCTATTATTCCTTGTATATATCAACGACATCTGTAACTTACACACCAAAGGAAAAATCATTAGTTTTGCCGACGACACGGTCATTTTATTCAATGAAAGTGATTGAGATACCACATACAAAAAGCTGAACATAAGCTTGTCCTCCTGCAAAAATGGCTTGAAAAAAACTCGCTTACACTTAATGTAAATAAAACGAAATTCTTGACATTTTCTATAACGGCCAGAGGACAGCCAACTGAAGACTATGTTTTCAAACTACATGAGTGTCAAGGCAAAGCTTAGCACACTCTTGCTACTGTCCTACTATAACACACTCTAGAAGCAGACTCCCACATAAAAACATTACAAAAAAACTCTCCAAACTCACATTCTTCTTTAGAAACATACCTAATATTCTCAACAAAAATGATCTTCATAAAATCTACTATGCCCTTTGCCAATATGGAATTATTGTATGGGGATCTGCCTCAAACACCCACATGAAGCAGCTCGTGAAAGCACAAAAAGTATTAAAAAAACAATCAAACCACAAGTTCCATGCTGCCAAATTATATAATGCTCTCCCAAATCATATCAGAGATGCCACCGAGATGCAAATTTTCAAGAGCAACATAAAAATGTAGATGAATAATCATGAAGACGAGGAAATTATAAGGATTATGAAGTAATCATAGAACCAGTGACATCGACGCAGCACCTATGGTCCACCTCGGAACAGGAATCCTTAGTGAGGAGGATTGTGTATAAAATATGGCTTTGTGGCTGTATTTCAGATCTGGTCATGTATCGTATAGCCTTAGTAAATCTGGCTTCCAAGAAGCTGGACGTTTTGTAGTGTTTCAAGATATTTCAATCTTTCATTTGCTAACCTTACACAAATCTCAAGAGTGTAGTCAGTAAAGCTTTTTAATATAAAAACATTGTAAAGGGTAATTTCACCATTTCCCGGGATACGTTGGAGGTATTTAGTAAGTCTTCTATAACCATGATCAAATTTGGTCTCCCAGTGGTGATCCTTCTCAAATGATATATGATTCATCAGATATATTAGAGGTTTTGAGAAGAATTCTGTAAGAGCAGATTGGGGATATTCTTCTCGAAATATAGTGGCATCAAGGTTTAAAGATGCATAGTGTTGATCGAATACAGCCATTGACATTCACAGTAGACTAAGGTTAGTAGCTTCCTGTACAACATAATCACTTTCCTCTAAAATTATCAATTACCTTCAATCAACGGTAATTTTCTAAATTTTTATATATTTATTCACTGAGAATTATTGGTGAACACGTAATTCTATTTGCTTTATTTACGTAAGCTGAGTATTAACCTAACACAAATCAGAAATTGGCCTTATTTTGTTCTCCTATTATTAGTATTAGTCGGAAAAAAGAAAATCTACCGTTGTCTGAAGTATTATAAATACAACAGTGATAGAATTCACACACATACTATAGAACCTCCTAGCTTACGGTGCTGCGTGGCGAAGAACAACTTAGTATTTAAACTAGCGTTGGGAAAAACTTCAATGTTTTGTGAATGCTTCACAAATTTATTGCTAGTTCTTTAAAATGAACCCTTCACAGTGAACACTTCAATTGAAGAAGAACTCACAAAAAAGAGATTTGAATTTATCCGGTTATTTGTTCAGTTCTTTTTGGAACTGGTTCCTCGCCGAAAAAAACACGTCCTAGTCGGTAGTAGCGTTGTGACCGCTTTGAAAGAACTACTTATTTTGGCAACAGTTCTTACTTCATTCATTGTTCATTGAACAAATACTTCAATTGAAGTTGATAGTTCATTTTAGCGTTCATTCATTTCAATAACTTCGTTTCATGGAACAAATACTTCAAATGAAGTTGGTACTTCATTTTAGAGTTCATTCATTTCATTGAACAAATACTTCAAATGAAGTTGGTACTTCAATTTAGCGTTCATTCATTTCATTAACTTCATTGCATTGAATAAATACTTCAATAAAAGTTAGATTACAAAGAACTACTTTTCAAATCTCTACCGACTAGTACTTTTTATTTAGGGAAGGAACCGGTTCCAGTTCTTTTCACTTTCAAAGCGCTACCGACTAGTACGTTCTATTCCATTCCATTGAAATTCTAGTTCAATGAAATGAATGAACGCTAAAATGAACTACCAACTTCAATCGAAGTATTTGTTCAATGAACAATGAATGAAGTAGGAACTGCTGGAAAAAGAAGTAGTTCTTTCAAAGCGGTCACAACGCTAATTTAAACCAACCCCAAATTAATATAATTACGGATTATAACAAAACTTTTTGAATAGAGAATTATCTCAAATTGCATACTAACAACCGATGTATTCAACTGAGGCTCAAAAGTAGATTTGTGTTGAATTTTACAGGTGTGCCTTCATCGTTAAGGATTCTGCATTTTTAAACATTAGCAATATTTTCACTCCACCTGTTCTCCGGAGCCACATCTGAAGTAACGTACAATGCTATCTGACAGCTAACAAACTTCAATATCTATTAAATAACCTCCTGCAAACGAAAAAAACAACACTTTTTAAAAGCTAAATAGATGTGATTATTTTATTAATTCTACCTTCTACTCAATTCATTTGGCCCAATTGGAATCTGTGTTGAGAACAAATGTGTTTCTTTTTTAGGATATAAGGATAATAAAATACAAATATGTTGTAAATGAGTGTTAATTTTTTTATTTATCAATTGACCACAAAGTCAAAAATGATATTTATTTAATACAGCAGTGACGTGAATATAGTGTGAGCGTTAAAATATTGTCTTACGTATTAACTTGTGAGACGAGTTAAAAAAATATATAAATTAAATCATAATACATGTTGACAGCACCAACATAAGATTCAAATCACTGGATGTTGTAAAAGCTAAGGAGTAACCGTATGTTATAAATGCAAAGAATAAGTTCATCCGCATGAATTTAAAATACTTAAGCGATAATTTCACGGGTTTAAAAACAGTTTTGTTCGAATGATCTAGCCGTCCAGTTCGCCGCTGTGGCAGGCGTCCTCGTAGCTCCTGCCGCCTGACTGTTCGGGGTTCAGCCTGATCATGTCGTCGATGCGGAGAATGGTGATGGCCGCTTCGGTGGCGAACTTCAAGGCCTTGATCTTAGACATCTCGGGCTCCAGGACTCCGGCATCTCGGTTGTTGACGACGATGCCCTTGTAGAGATCCAAACCGATCCACTTATAATCTAGTTGGTCCGCCTAAAATAACAAAATAATATTACAAGGAGTACAACAATTGAGTCAAAGGTGGAATGTTTTTGTGCATTATTTGATTATGAATATCCCTGTCCAGATTGGAGTGTAAGTGCAGTCCGGCTTCTTTTCCTAGCCAATAACGGTCACAAAAAGGTACCAATCTTGTCACAAAGTCCTGCTTTTGGTCAGCAACAAAAGAACTTCTAAGAATCAAGAACGCTTGTGTTTTGCTTGCGTTCATTTGCTTTTTGTGACAGTTTGTGCGCGTATAAGTTACAGCAAAGCACAGGGCTCTAATGACCACTTTGAGGCGGGTTTAGACCAGGCGCGGCTCGTCCTAAGGTTCACTTGTGCACTGAACCGGCAAAATTAATTACCATTTCACACTTCATCGTATTCCTATAAAATAATTTTTATTTATAAAATTAGACACAATCCTCACAAAATATATAATAATTCGGTAAGAGATAAAGCCGCCCGGCATAAAGCATGTGCGCCCGACGCTCGTCTGTACTGGCCGTATGGATCAACCAACCTACCGAGTCCGAGGTAAGTACATGCAAATCCGCACGATTTCAACAAGCGTCCGGCTGGATTGTTCGTTGTCGGATCATTTTGTACATAGGCAAGTAACCGTGGATATCACACATCGTACCAAAAAAAATGGCGACTTTCGTGCGCCCGTCCGGGATCACGAATAAGCGCCCGGAATCGTCAAATATTCCGAAAGATGCACTTACTGCGTGAGTAGGGTTTGAGAAAGAGAGAAATATTTCTCTTGCAAAAATGCAACCACCAGTCAACGGGTCAGCAGATATCTCGTGTGATAGTAGAGCGCTTGAGATTTTGGGAAACTATTTGTCATTGTCATCATTAGTTCTTTTTCACAGTTAAAAAGTGACTTTTTGTTTGAGTGCGTTTTTGTCACTGTGCTAACTTCATATCTGACATCAAAGCTCAGCTAATATTATTTCATTACTGTTTTACAATCACAATCTATTATTGGATATAATTGAATATGCACGATCTATTCAAAATGATTGATATAATAATTAATGTGGATTGTATAAAAATAATCGTGCTATTAGAATAAAATCAAAAACCGCGGCCCGCTAAAACCATTTTTAATAATCAACCAACCAAGTCTTTGGTCTACTCTATAAATATGAGGTACACACTTTCATTGAAGGGAGACATGTTTTTGGCATTGTGGTGATTTTAAGCCCTGTGCAATGTAATGCGAATTCTTCATACGGACGAACTTACGATCATTACATGTAATGCACATACGTGGTGACAAGGCGTTGATCCATCGGCTGTCGGTTTTTAACACAAAGGTGTGCTGACTTAAATAGGATTCACGTTGAGATTGTGTGCCATCCATACAATTTGTTACGTCACATTACACATATCACGCATCTGAACCCGTCATAAGATGGAAACAAAATTTTAAATGCTTGAGGTGTTGTTACTAACTTGAATGAGAAATGAAATTCTGTTTTACTATCATCTATGGTTTGGTTAGGGTTGGTTTATCAAGCTTGCTTACCTTTGTCTGGCTGGCATTGTGGTAAGCCCTCAGCTTGGCTACCAGGTCGGTGGCGTCCAGCGCGGCGTTCACAGCCAGGGTCTTGGGAATGACCAGTAGAGACTGGGCAAACTGGGCGATGGCCAACTGCTCACGGGATCCCTAAACATAACAATGGCAAATTGAAAACAAAAATTCCTACTTTAGATCAGGGTTGGATGCTGTCTTCTACATAAAAGTTCTCCACCGGTTCCGGTACCATTCACTGCAGCCATTCCACTCTAGTCCTAGGACTTCCCGCCTCGCTCCAGATTTCTTCCACTTAGTTTACAGTTGGTAAAATAAATCAATCCTCACTCTCACTGAGAATGTTGTGATAACACTGTCTATTACAAAAAGGGCCATGCTTGGCATCTCATCACATCATACTGTACACAGACAGAATCATAATACATATCATTGGATGGTCTCTTTGGTTGTGAAAGAGAAGCAGAGATCACCCAATAATGAGATGGTGACTTGAAAGGGGGCTGTGTAGATTGCCTTGACTGAAGAAATTTAAGTGAGCTAAAACTGGATGTAATCAGGCTCAGAAGAAAGAAGTTTACACAAGATTTGTCATCAGTATTAAAAATATGCATGCGAGCATAATGAGGAATGAATTGAAATGAATGAATGAAGCCAGCAGTATTGTAGGCTAGGAAAAAATATATGTAGTATGTAGTGTGAGTGACTCACCAGTGTGGTGGCAAAGTTCTCCAGGTAGATGGAGAGGGCGGCCTCCACACAGCCGCCTCCGGGGACCACTTTTTTCCCTCCAGCACGCGCTTCACCACGCAGAGAGCGTCGTGCACCGAGCGCTCCATCTCATCGCAGTACGTGTCGCTGGGGCCGCGCAGGATGATGGAGGCTGCGGAATGGGCCTTGGGGCTGAAGAAACAATAAATATTAGTAAACCCTCATTGCTTTCCGGCATGTGCCATCTTCATTTTGTCTGATTTTGGAAATAAGCTGCTTTACCCCCCTCTCCATGAGCGGGAGATTGTAGGTTACAGAAATTAGATTATATATTAACTTTACACAGGAGGGAAAATTTAGGGTCTACCTTAACTTTGGAGATGCTGTGAATATATTTTTTTGGAGAATGATTACATACACTGCTACAAAAGGAGGTAGTTATTATATTGACTCACCCTTTAATGAGGATCAGCTCCTCATCACAGACGAGATCTTGTACAACTTCGGCAGCTTCACCAATCATCTTGACATCAAAACTTTCTTCTCCTACAAAACAAAAAAGATAAACCATTAAACATTTCACTGTTCCTTTAGAGACCATGATACATTTAACAGTAAAACTTGATGTGTTTGTTGTGGGATGATTGATTTGATCAGGTTTGTGATTCCCTAATCTTTGCGACAAATATTTCATAGAACAATACTACTTGAAATGTCACCCATATTGTTGTTTTCATGCATTCCGAGAATCGAAGTTATACATTGCGAGAAAGAATGCCGGGGATAAATATTCATAACTAGATATTCTATTATTTTTATCATGCTAATTACATGTTTTTTTTTTTTTGTTGTTGACTAGTTTGTGATATATATCGACGTAAAACCATCTTTCAAGATGGGTTGTAGTCATTTTGGTTGAGCGCACGATGATACAGATGAACTAAGTGGATTAAAAGCAAGACATCGCCACCATGAGTCTCTACGTCTACATTTAAGTGGGACCGCCCTTGAATGACTGTTGAAATTGAAATGTCATTATTTGAGATAGGCTGACGAAGTCCAAAGCTGGATGCTAAAAGGCTTATGAAGAAAAAAAGACAATAATGAAGTTGAACAGCATTTGACCAGCTTCATTCATTGACCTACCTTCCAAATTGGTGAGAGAAGTAAGATATTTGGCTCCAGTTGCTTTGGCGATCCTCTTCAGATCAGTTTTCTTACATCTCCTGACGGCCATGGCTCCCGCCTCCACCAAGTACTTGAGGCAGAGGTCATCGATTCCTCCAGTGCAGAGGACCACGTTCACTCCGGTCGAGAGGATCTTCTCAATTCGCTCTTTGGTGATGTCAAGTTCACGCGCCCGGATGGCTTCCAGCTTCTCGGGGTCTGTTACCAAAACCTGCCAGTATAAATTTATATAAGATCATGTTATAATAATAAAACGGATAGATGCTTAAATTAAGCTATTGTACAATGCTTGAATGTGGTCTCAATTCAATAGATTGACTAGAAAGGGAATTGCTAACTAAAAATCCAAGTTGTTTTCTGTATAATATATTCTATGTAGGATATGGTCCATCAATGGATTAACGGATCTAACATTGGCGGCTAAAAGACAAATCATCAGCATTGGAGCAGGGATGTTCGGACGAGGTTCCACAGATGCACAAGTCCTGTGAAGATAATGCTGTTCAATGCATTCAGTGCGAACCTCTACACGCAGACCTGTGGATGCACTGTACCTAAGCCCAATGGAATGCCACAAGATTCAATACAACAACGCTTATAGACAATTATTTCGGTTACCGAGATGCCAGCAAAGTGTTTACATCTGGTAGAGTAAATGTCTTTTATCCAATTTAAAAAAAAAATAGATGCGCCAAAACCACCAAAGATGATGTTGTAAAGACATAATAAATTATTTATTCATCTAGTCTTGCATTTGAAAATATAACCTGTATAATCTTTTTTTTTTTAATTACGCTACTCTTTATGGTGACTTTTTAACTCATTTGTGTTGATTTTTTTTTAATGTCTACTTTATTTAAACTTCTCCATGCTATTTTTTTTATGGGTTAGATCGCATTGCAAAACCCCTGCATGAAGTCCAGAATAAAACCATTATTATTGTTAACATATTTTTGTTTGCATTTTTGACTTGAAAAATTGTGGTTCTGAACTGACTTAAAGAAAAAAAAATCATAACATCATAAAAAGAAAAAAAAAAAAGGAAATGAATTCGTTATTATCAAACTGTGTGAACTCGAATAACTGAAAACGTTATTTTTTATTCGTACAAGATTGTTTCATTTATCATACAACGGGAATAAATTTATAATTTGCACAGCACCACTTTTGTGAAACAATATATCCGGATGGGGCAGATCTATCTACAGTTAGATGTAGTTATGCAGAAAGCATCCAATCCCAAAAAAATTAAACCGAGAAAAAGGTGTTAAAATATGATGATACAAAAGAATTAATACATATGCATAGTCGGCATTAGTAAAGTAAATATCAGTGTTTGTTTCTTTATGAGAAATATTATAATTAGATTTATAATCTATCAATGTTTTTATTTTAAAAAATATATTTATTTCCTATGTTACCCTACATTTTAATGTTTTTAAACTTCAATTCAAGTCAAATGTGCGTTAGTAAAAAAAACTGAATTACCAAAAATCTATTGCATTTAGAGCTTGCATGTTTTCAGCAGATAGAAATCTCGAATTATCTATGGGAAAACATTTTAAAGTCGATCTTGGCAAATTGTGGGTTGGACGCTTTCTGCATAACTACGTTCAATTATTAATACAACTAGAAAAGGCATGTTTTGGAAACTGTTCGACTTAATAGATATTACTAGCGAGACGATGTAGGGGAATAAATTTAAAGCATTATATAGATAATCTATGTTTTTTAAGAAGAAAATAGTAATAAGGTTAATCAGTGAGAAATAGTTAGGATGCAGACGAATTCTCTAGTTAATGTATACCGTTTTACTAATTACTGTCTGTAAAAAAGAAGATGAATTCTACATATAATAAGCGGTATCAATGAACAAACCTGGACTCCCATCTTCATCTTAGCCTTCTGGAGTGAGAAATCAAGGCAGGCGATCTTAGCATCTGTGACTTTCTTCACCATGGCTTGGGAGGCCACGGTGCAGTTGAGGGCATAACCATTGACCAGAACACTCTCTCGAGTGCTCTTTCCATGGGCCTTTAAGACATTCACAGACTTGATGGGGTACAGTACGTTTCCTTTGGCGTCGGTCTGTTTCACAGCGTTGGCTGCGTCCACCACCATCTCGGAGAAGAAGTTCATGTCGGCTCCGATGATCTTGGAAGACATGGAGGTCTTGGCGCAGTTGATGATGCACTCCTTGCCGAGGGCATCGGTGGGAATGGAGAGATTGTCTGTGATGTATTTGCAAGCTTCCTTGCAGGCTAGTCTGTAACCGGCAATAATACTGGTGGGGTGGATCTTTTGCTTTACCATATCGTCGGCATTCTGCAATAAATTACATTCATATTTATTTTGGGGAAAATTAAAAGCAGATTAGTAATTAACATGTATATAATAATAAAACCAGTGAGTTATGTCAATTATAATTTTTTCACAGATATACAGTTTTTATATTGTTACATGATTAGATGTTGGTTTCTAAAACCTTATTCACACTTTAAGCACTTAACATTATTTGACACCGGTTTTTACTGCAGATTAACAGCAGTATTTGTGACGGTGCAACCTTTTTAGTGATGGATCTGATAACAAAATATATGCGCTGCTACATTTATACCCTGATTTGAACAAGGCTCGAAAAAAATAATTTTCCCTTACAGTACTGAATAATAAGGTTAATTTACTAACGAAGGACATTATAAAAAGTTGTGTAAAAACAATTAGAAATAGTTTTCCATGCATTATTCTCCGGTCGCGGTTTTTATTTTTCATGCATAAAAGTGTAAAAATCATACCTTGAGGAGCTCAGCAGCGAGAATGACAACGGATGTGGTTCCATCGCCAACTTCCTCATCTTGGAGTTGAGCCAGCTCAACCAAGACTCGGGCAGCAGGGTGTTCTACTTCTAAAAGCCTAATAGTCAAAAAAATTAATGTACAGCACACAGATGGTGAAGCCAAATTAAGAGCCAGAGTGGTGATAAACGTCTACACAATTGTTTACAATTCAGAATAAGAAATAACGCTCCTCGACAGCTGTGGATCCATTTTCAACATCACAACATCAAGATCTGGCAGTCTTTGGACAAGAGTATAACATAATTTCATCTCATGAAGTTATAATAAATAAAATAAAATTTCAGGTAAAGCCTGAAATAAAATCAAAAGGAGAAGGATCCTGTTACTGTTGATAGCTGTTTGTGGTTTAGTAGAAGTGAGAAGTTTCCAGAACATGCCATATTCTCTAGAATGTTCTATCGAATGATTCTAGAAAATTAATTCAAAAAACTGCTTCACAGAAACACTCGAGACGTTAAAAGATAAAGTTTGAGTAGCCGCCGTTCACAAACGTTGAAATCAAAAGTACACCGCTCTTGGGGCGGGGTTGATGAAAAAAAAAAGTTATGCCGTTAAAACTGAAAAGTTAGTATTATTTACCGAACCCTCGCCTTTGAAATTTAGTGCAAATATAGGTTTAAGTTGACCAAAGGAACCAACAAAAAATAACTATAAACTTAAGTAAATGGTGGGTTTAAACAAGTTGCATTGAAAATATTTAATTAAGCTAATAGATTTATATTAGAAAATAATTACTCACTTTAAAATGGTGGCACCATCATTTGTGACAGTAACATCTCCAATGTCATCGACAAGCATTTTATCCAATCCCACGGGACCTAAAGAACTTTTTACTATATTCGCAATGGAACATGCTGCCATAACTGAAAACATAAAGAAACAGTTTTTGAGGTGTGACAAAATAAAACGCCTACGCAGAACAAAATAGGTTAAAAAATGAATATAACAAATATGAAGTTCGGAAGAGCTTTTATCGGAAATTGGTGATTTATTATGTTTATTTTGGTATAAATACAAGATTTGGCATCATTTTTTTCGATTTAGATCGTATATAACATCACGAGAATGACAATCGGCAAAGCATGTGATACACCGCGTGCATTAGGGGAAGAGTTTTAACGGTACAATTTTGTATCATTTCTTTAATAAAAAGCGGTAATTTTACCATTTTGTGTCCGTACGGGGGCACCGGAAGTTCTGGTGCCTGCGACTGATAGGGCACTCGCAAGTGTCGACATTTTAAAAAATAATATTCAGGAAGGTCTTTCTAGAAACAAATTCGGCAATGGAAACACAAACTCACAGACAAAGTATTATTACAGAAGTGAAACTTGAGAAAACTTGTTTGTTATCCATAGACAATTTCACAAAATTTACCATAAGCTTTGTGACATTCTACTGGTAGGTACTTACCTATTTAGTCACAAAAATGTTACCTAATTAATCACAAAGTAAACATAATATTTTGAAATAAAACATAATATTTTGAAAAAACTGTAAAGACGCACACCGCAGTGGTCCCTCAAATAAGGTAACAACCAGTATCGGATCCACCAAACGTTCAAACATTGCAATAAACACAGGCGCCATCTTTGAAGGCAGACACCGGATTCTTTTATGTATTTAAATTTACTTAAAATATTTTCTAAATCATTTAAATATATTCCCTAAATCATATAAAAATTACCCCCATCATGGAATACTATTGCTCTGGCAACATCACTGTGCATTCAACGGCTATTGTGTAATGTATGGAAAAAAGTTTTTCTCATGAAACTTTTTTAAGAATCGCATAATAGTTAGTTAGGCAAAAAGCAAAAACTAACTTTGGGAAGTATATTTTACAGTTCATTCTCGTATACATTTATGAAATGGAACGAACTTGTAACATTCAATTTATTTTTTTTAAGGCGCTCATTCGGAAATTTGTTTCGTCTCATATCTACGGGTGGGAGGGAGGGATGGAGGGGGGAGTTATAATTTTCTACAATTTTATTGTGACCGTGTATCCAATGTAGCCACTCTTATTTTTATTTCCTTGAAAAGTAACAGGGATAAAATAAACCAATTAACACATATTATTTCTAAAATAAAAAGTATTTCAATACATTATTTAATTGAGTTGAATTACAAAATATCAATGGAATGTGTCATATCGTTGTGATGAGCTTTGAAAGAAGTATAAGTCCGGTGTTTCCCTGTATTCATTCGAAGTTGATCATTTATCCAAGTGCTGACAGCAGCGACTCTAGTCCAAACCCCTGGAAAACCTGGCCTTGCGCACCCAATACCCCAGGAAGTGAGGCCGATCAGGATGCCGTTCCTTACGAGGGGACCCCCTGAGTCTCCTTGGCAGGCGTCCTTCCCCGGGAGCCCCGCGCAGATCATGCGGTCGGTGACCGAGGCCCCTGCGCCGCTATATACCCTCGTGCAATTCTCTTGGTTGACGATTGGGATGGACACTTTGCGGAGAGCGGTGACCAAAACTCCACCCTCCTGTTGGAAAAAAAAGTTTCTGTTCACATTGAGAAGGGAAATTGTAGAGTTAAAAAAAAACACCTAACGGGGTTTGAATATAGCTTGGCCAGATATTTTTCAAGATTCTCTAAAATAACTTAAATTTGTATTTTTTTTTTAAATTTCAAACTGATAAAAACATGTTACGTTTAGTATTTTATTTAACACAAAACTGACGAAACAGAAAATCCGAATGTGTATATTGAACAAACTAAATATTTTTTTCCAATGTTTTCCAATTATGCGTTATCTACTTAGTAAGCAAAATCAAAATGTTTAATGTGTTTCCATAATCCTAGTAAAAAAAATCTACAAGGTACCCTATTGGGTTACAATTTGATTCTTTCAGGGTTCTTACTTATTTATAATTTAACGCGAATAATATCAATATACAAGGCCTGTTCAAAAGAAAAGGGGAATTTTGAATTTTCGCGAGCTGTGTACATTCGATTATCGATTTTTTTGTTTTGTTATGTTGGCACACATATTTTTATCATATGTTAGCATTATCAGCCATTTTGGATTAGTGGTTTGTTTTTGACAACTGGAAAGGTTAGTCACGTTTTTGTGTGTTCTTCGATATTTTACTTTTGAAAAAAATGGATCAAAGAATATGTATTAATTTTTGCGTTAAAAATGGAATAATGTGCTCCAACCTTGAAGTAACAATGTATGGAGGGAGTGCTAATTATTTTTACCCAACCTACACAAACTTGCAATAAATCACTTTCTCCGGGTTTTTACGACGTACCATGAGAGAGAAAGATACAACAAATTTCATAGACCGCTTCTATATTCTGTAAGGATGATCTTAAGCTCCTGGGTCACGGTGGGACTCCGCCCACATTTTTTATTATGCCACTAAACTTGACACAACTAAACGGTTTTTTAGGTTATACGCTATATTTTTGTTGATAAAAATACCGCGAAAAAAGTGGCCATACGAATAAACAAAAACATTGTGTCGTTATGTGATATGAATGGATGTATAAATACCCTAGCCTTGGTCTTAGCCACGCCCAGGTGCGCCGAGTCAGGTTAAAATCATCAAAAACAAGTAAAAAACTGACTTCACTGCCTTGGATAGATACTACTCTACCAACTCTACGGCTCCAAAGCACTTAAAATGTTGACTGTGGCATTCGGCGAGTCTACTTGGTCTCAAAAAAGGGTTTATAAGTGGTACAAGCGCTTTACAGAAGGCCGAGAACATATTAATGACGATGAGCGTCCTGGAGTTGTGGAAAAACAAATCATGGATTTTATTCTTTGATCCATTTTTTCAAAAAGTAAAAAATCGAAGAACTCACAAAAACGTGACTAACCTTTCTAGTTGTCAAAAAAAAACCACTAATCCAAAATGGCTGATAATGCTAACATATGATAAACATATGTGTACCAATATAATTTAAAAAATCTATAATCGAATGAACACAGCCCGCGAAAATTCAAAATACACCTTTTCTTTTGAACAGGCCATGTAACTTAACAATATGGAAGACAGGAAGGATTTGGAAAGGATTATGTGAAAACACCTACGTGCATATAATAAAATCGAAAGATGGAAAAACGTTGACGAATGAGGATGAAATAAAAGAAAGAAGAATGAAATATTTTGAAGAGGTTTTTGAAAGCAACCTGAGTGAGTGATTCCAGCGGCGAATTAGTCAATCAATAATCTTGCCAAATTCAGCATGGATGAATTAAAAATATGAAGAATGGTAAGGCTGTTGGTTTCGACAATCTCCCTGCTGAATACTTCAAAGGAGATAGCCGTGTAGTTTACAATGGAGTCTTTATACCACCCCCGATGAGGCATTGGACTGGCAGAGGAAGGATGAAATTAGACTGAATTCTGTTAAAATGAGGCGTAATATCCGGAAATAATGCAAGGCTGTAATCACAATGAATTGGATTAAGAAAGGAACGCTTAGATGGTTTGGGAATGAAATAAAATATACATCGCGAAAGTAAATGGTGGAAGAAGACGGGGGCGCCCGAGGAAGACATGGCACGATCAAGCGAATCAAATACCTGAGTCGGATGTCAAGAGTCAGAATAGTATGTATGAGACGAATGAAACAAGGAGTGTGTGCCAAGACAGAGTTGTATGGCGGTCCATATTCTCTGCCTACTCCTGCGGGAAAACGTTAGATAAATGTTTTTATTTTACCTGCAATGACCCCCAACCAGAAGTAACTGCCAAAGCACTATCGGGAACAACAAAATCCTGCGAGGCTATTGCCACCAAGGCGGTCAAAACGTTATCAATCTGCAAAGTCTCCGACAGGAAGAGCAGGGATACGTCATAGTCCATCGCTCTGTCGTTGAACTTCCTGTGATAAATGGCGCGACTGAGGGACACCTCCTGACCTCCTCTGTCGTTGTGTTTGGATCCCACTCGTATTTTCACAACTGAGGGATCGCGACTGAAATTGAAAACATTTCATCCTTATTAGTACAGGAAGGATATGTAAAATAAAAATAAAAACATCTATCAATCATGTGAGACATATAAAGGAACAAATATATGGCTGAATGTCATTTAACCCTCAGTAACAGTAATAAAACTAATAACAAATGAGTCTCATTGAACAAACGGTGGAACCCAACGTCCCAAGTTCGAGTACATTTCTGCACAATGTTCCGACTCATTGGAGATTCCTGGTGTCTCCGGGAAACACCTCCACTTCTATCCGTCTCCTGCTGCCTTCCTCCAGTTCCACCCCCTCAAGTATATGCATCCCAACACTCCAGCCGTCTCGCACCCCTGCTGCATATCCCCGCCCCGGTTATACGAATCCCCTTAACGAAAGCTCTTCAAAGATACATCCTAGAATATCAAGGTGATCGCTTGGGGGGACCTACCCGACGACGCAGTGGGCGGCGCTGATGACAGCCCTGGGGGTGACGATGGACCCTCCGCAGAACAGCATCCCGAAGTACAGCAGGGCGGCCTGGTAGGGCACATCCTGGATCTCGGTGGTCTCCCCGCCCACTATGTAACTCGAGGAAGATCCTAGAGCGGGAAGGGCTGAACCTGAAAAATATTATAATTTGTTATTACCTAATTCTGGGTACCATAAACACGGGAGAGTCAATAAAGAGAACCATATAAAAGCCGGTACCTACGTCATTTCCTTTTCACGTCACAGCATATTTCCCAATCTTCTCGATATTGGCCTGCCAAATTAAGCCATTCGTACACATTTTTAATAGAAAACAAATCGTGGGAAAATGTTCAACCTGAATAAACTGATTTGTTTCTTTTTATTTACCGAGTTCGGCGTATAGAGGACGATTACACGTTGATGAATTTTGTTTATATTGAAAGAAACTAAAGTATTAGGTTTTGTGGGAGGATAGGAGGGTATGGAAATAATTTTTCAATTTCATCTTATGGGTATAAATTTATTAAGATTTGGGAAAAAGATATCCAGTTTTGTTGCGTGAATGTTTTATATTTTTCCGTTTCCCACAATTAAAGAACTTTCAATTTATTAATTCAAACCTGTCAAATTTCAGACTTTCTATGAAAGTTTGCAATATCGTCGATTTTGAAAAGCACGTCTTTTGTACATATTTATTTTGTAAAGGTTATGCGTTTTAATGAATCGAAATAAAAAATATATTATTTATTTATTAACTTGTTAAATTGTTTATATGTACCTAATTCAGCATTGAAGTGCTGTTTTTGTTTAGTGTTTCCTCGATGCATGATTTAATATGAAATAGCTAAACACCTACACAACCAATGACTCGTTAAATAAACTAATTAAAAATAGTAATATTATTAAGTAACATTATTTATCAAAATGTTACCTGTTGATATAACACCCACAAATAAGCAATAAAATAACAGAGTATAAACACTCATCTTTTCCAAAATACTGTCTCATTCCAAAGAATATCGACCACTTATAAATATGCACCAGCTTACGAATGAACCTAAATATTAAATATGTTCCAATAATCTTTAATTTTGAGACACGTTAATCAAAATAATAAAAATGTCCAACACGCTCACTGAAGTGGGTTTAAACGTCTTAAGCAATAAAATTATTTGTTAATCTAATGATAGCTTATATGGGATATTTCAAATTTGTTAACAAAGTAGTCGGTATCTACCTAAGACGTGTCGGTAGGTACTCGTACTTATAACTAGGAACTACATAAACTGGCTCCGCTTATCGCGAGGTTCCAGTAGTAAACAACGCGTAATGCAATATTGTCAAAATTTCATTTTAGATAGATAGATATTTTTTCTTACCTCTGAAATATTCATTTAACTGTCAAAAATAAAAGTTGTTATTTACTATTATCTTTCCAATAAGGTATTGCAGTGTATATTTAGAAATATCACGGTCTAACTTAAGTGCCGGTAAATATTTTTCTTTAAACTCGGGTCCAATTAAGTGGCGCCAAGAGAATTTAGGGTCAAATTACGTCACAAATGTATTAATCTGTCCACAATGGCTACGGCGACCCGAACGAGATAGAATGACGTCAGAGTTAAGCCCCACTCGCAAATGCAATGGAAATGAGAACTCCATGTAAACTATTTACATAATTCTTTCCAAACATTTTAAATATTCTCTGAAAACGTTTCATACAAAATATTTACGCAAGTTTTAACATTTTATTTATTTAAATGTATTACAAAGAACATACTTGTATTTGAATATAGGCACTATCCACTAGCGTAATCACTTTTGCCTTCTTTTGAAGTTTCTGCGGAAATGTGACACTGCATTGACGTTGAACAGATGCATTGCTTGCGCTGCTACAAAATCAATTTAAAAAAAAATAAAAAAAGTCTTGCGAAACACCCATAAACCAAGTTACTTGCAATTTGAGGTTCCGCGGGTATACAGATAAGTCATAATATTTTTCACCGGAATCCTTTATAGTTTAATAGGTAAAATAGTTTCGATGAAATAGTATAATTGACTGATTAAATTATTTAATTTTTCAATCTCGTTCAAGACAGTATTACGTAAACGAAAAAAAGGAATACTCGCGTAGTTTTAAAAGCGTGATATGCGAAGGCGACCTGCTACCTAACATTAACTTGAATCTTATAATCTCCTGTGAAATACCCAGTGGTAATATATTTATTGCAATGAACTTGTTTGCACCGGTAATTTATAAACACGTAATGAGTGATTAATAGAATTCTCGCTAAATAGCAATGACTATTATTCATTGTTTGGTCATAGGGGGCTTCCCAGATTATGTATGTACCTTGTAAAATAAAAGCTTAAGGTTAAAAATATCACCTGCTAATCAAGTTTTTTCATATTGGTAGGAAACCAGGAGTTTAGACAAAATAGCTATTTTTAGATGCGGAAAATTCAGGTTTAGATAAGCCGTTAAAACAACAGTTCTGAAAGGACGCTGTTAATGGTTCAATTATGAATATATCTATTTTACTCCACCACTAGATACACTGAACAGATAATTCTAAGGAGTGACATGAGGTGAAATATCACAAAACTGCGCTATATAAGTTCACTGTTATTATTATTATTAAGTTTGATGTAAACTGATTTGAGACCTTTCAACTCCCAAGGCCCCAGAGAGGCCAATAACATTGATTATTTTCTCAAGAAAGAATTTAGGTATTTTAAAATGTTTGGTAAATTTGCGCTTAATTCGGGCACACAGATACGCCCAAAAAACGAAACTATCGGCTTGTCTCTTCAGTGACTAGATATCAAGCTTCCCAGAGATAAAAGCGACCCGTTCTCCGGTGCCGAAGGGATCAATGACGCAAAATGACGTATGCAGCCATTTCTACAGTTTTCGAACCAGCCGGAATTACTTTTGGAGAGATTTTCCGTATCAGTTGATTACAGCTCTCGTTGTTGTTTCGGGTGGAACAACCCACACATCTTTCTAATAATTTCTCATTGCTCGAGATCTGTATAAATCGGAAGTATAGCCTCGGAAACATCTCGAGGCAGAGACGGATAATCTTGCTTGAAAGTGGATAATTCATTGGCAGCTACTGCCCGCTGCCAACTGCACCATGAATTTAGTCCGATCGGGCACTTCTCGCGTTGACGTTTTTTGCCCGTTGAGCAATAATGATAATACTCGTATGTAGCCCGATAGCATTTTACATTTTCAATCACATACATTGGAATCACAATATCTCCTAATTGCTAAGCCATAATAAACTTGGCTTAGCTGTTTTGACTGACTACTACTCTATAGTATTTGCCAGTTTGGGGAGAGAAAAATGTGAATTTCCCTTGCAAGTATAAAAATAACACTAATGCACTGTCACTTTACGCATCTGAATACATTAGAAGGTAACATAAATAATACATATAGAAATAAAAGGGACAGTGTTCTAGGTAAGCGCTGCGGCTCTGGCCTCCCGCTTCCAAACGCTCTGACACGTCTTTACAAATATGCGTGTAACTTCGAAAAAAAAACGCCGGATTGACTTGAAATTTTCTGGGTGTATACTTAAATATATGTTCATTACGAAAATCAAATAAAAAACAGTAAAAAAATCTAACTTTGCTCGTATATAACCCCTTAAAAAAATGTCTCGATGTGACGAACCAAATGTTTTTTTTTTCACAATGTCTCCGAATTTCTTTCCTTTACGACTGAAATCTGGGGAGTTTTTCGGATTTCTATTTTTTTTTACCTAGGTACTCTTTTCGCCTCCAAAAAATTTGGTAAAAATTAATGTTCATTCGATTTCGCAAATTTAGATTTTATGCCACCTTTTTATTAGTTCTTATTTTTAAAGCATGACATTTAAACCTACATCTCCATTATAACCGCGATATTTTTTCAAACTTTTATTTCCAAAGAATTCTTACAGCATACAGTATAGTCCACCCTGAAAATGAATTACTAATATAAACTTAAACGTTCTGTAACAACTAGATCTGAATAAGGCAGATTCCATTTTGTCCTTTATAACTTTCTTTTTAGCCGTCACAAAATAATGTTCGAAACTTGCAATTGTCTTTAAGAAAATCTCATTACTCATTAGACATAAGATAAGAAAGTTTGGGGTTTATTAAAATGAAGTCAATTAGGCATTTAAAATCTAAATAGAGCTTCGAAATTTAGAAATTCAAACACGTGTGCAATTTCTTAAGGGCTCCCGGAAATTGCCGATGTTTCCCGATGGCGCCTGTCACTGCGTCGGGGAACATTCGACGTCCCTCTCATTCTGGCGCCAAAACAAACGTCAAGACGAGCTACTCTCCCGCCATAAAGTAATAAGATCTTCACCATAGACCACTGGCAACTAAAACAGACGCGTACATAAAAAATGTTTTAACATTTTCTATGGGCTCTTCGATGTCAAGTAGAAATGATGTGTTCCTTTTTAAGGGGGCTCTTGACAGGTCCACGTAGGAGATTTTTTTTGGCGTGAGAGATGGGAAAAGCGGAAAATGGCGCAATGGTGGCCGCAGGCGCGGGAAGGGTGGGTGCGCCTGCGCCCCTTCACCCCAAACGGCCGCTCCCACTAAGCTAGTGCTACCAGGTGCATTCATATTTATTATTTCTGAAATAAAAGCAAAAATATTTTCTATCATATTCATTAGACTTTATGAATGTTCCGATGGTATTGTTTTATCGGATGATTTCTACGAATCCTATTTATTTAATGTTGATCACAAAAGCTTAGGGCTGTGGAATAACTTTATATTTTCCCTCCCTAAGCACGAGAATTTTCTCAATTAGGGAGGTAATTATCATTAACTAGAAACTAGACATTGTACATGTATTCAATTTATATTATACCCACTGTTAGTATTTAGTAAAAAAAGTTCATTTGTACAATTAATTGAATATTCGACGGAGTTAAATATAAAACAAAATATGTACAGAGTTAGTCTGTACAGCATTCGTTAGCACTCAGGTCCTTTGTCCTAACTCCCATGTTTCACCTCATTCCCTCGACATTAGCCCTACCCGTTTAATGACGATCACCAGGATTCTCGGGTGTTTGAAAATGTATCGGCTCCGAAGTTAGCTGAGAGCGCTAGATATTTTGTTTGTTTGTTATATGGTATTTACATTTTCACATAATCTTCTCGATCAAACTAAAAGGGGTAGGAAACAAGGTGAGCGGTTTTCGTGTCGTGGCTGGAAGCGATCCGATAAAAAGGCCCGCAGTTGAATTCGGGATGCGATGCGGCAACTCGGGAAGTCGGCCCACGGCGGGTTGTTCCTTACACGCGTGCCGCCAGCGGCTGAGTTAGCCCGCGTCACGGCCCGCCGCGGGGAAGGGAGCGACAGATCCCAGTGTTGTGTTGTCAGGCCCGTCGGGACACACATTTGATCCGAGGAGTGATTGCCGCCATTTCGATTGATTGCCACGAGCCTGCAGAGCAGCCGAAGCCTGCCACGGGGGGAAACAACGCGGAGGCTGCACTCTGATGGGAAAGATGGCGTCTACACCGCGCGATACTGAGTGAGTTTTCCTTCTTTTCTCCGTCCCCCTTGCGAGATCTCTATCTAAGCCCACCACCAATCTGTCGCACATTTTCGAAACTATCAAAATGATACACTAAACGGGTCGGAAGTTGTTAAACATCGCTCGAGGTTGCGGTTGTGTTTGTTACATCACGAATCAATTTTCGTCTCGTAAACGATGCATTTATCTCGCGTGGTTTCCTTGTTTTAAGGTGTGAAATAGCATTTGTTTCGGTCTTGGTGATATTAACGTATTCAAATATGTGCTAGAGGTGTGATTAATCCTGTTCCGTGTAAATTAGGTTCCGTGGCAAGGGGCGTGGTACGACCCGATTCGCGATAGTCGCCCTTACGGACAGGGTCCTTGCACGCGGATGGGTCCTTTTGGAAGCGGATGCGACAGTTCTGGTTGGAACTTGGAACACGTCCAAAGGGGGTGGCCGCGCTCCGGTGGCCGATTGTTTGTTTTTTTGCACGTGCTTTTGTACGAGGTCTTAAGGACAGTTTGTCCACTATGGCAGATCACCTCTTAGTCACAGCCAGAATAATTAACTAGAAGTTACGTCCTGCATATAAAGACATCCTCGAAGTGTTGACTTTTTGTTTCCTGATCGCAGTCGCCGTTTACTAAGAGGTACATACTTTCATTACTTATGGCAAATCAAAGTTGCACCTGTTCGAATTCGCCATAGAAACTGCACTTTTGAGAAAACAATGTTAGCGGGGTAGTTATTCAATTGGTTTTCTTTATTGTGAAAGACGATTTCGGACTTAATTTTGAAGCTCGTACCGATTCAAGTATTTTGAAACTTCAGTGATATTCGTGCATGCTAATGATGGCCTTAATATGTACATATTACATTGTTCGGATAACGTAAACATTGATTTGATAAATTCGCTAAAAAAGCTGTAACGTTTAATTTGTCGCAATTACATGCAAATTGTAATGAATGATATCATATGTAGGTTTGTATTTTTTGTAGAAGTAAGATATCTACAAACATTGTAATCAAGCTCTACTCCAAAATACTAAATGCATCTGTGAGAGGCTTTTGAATTTCATTACCGAGTTCTGTGTCGTATTTCCTTTCACCCTACCCTCAGTGAAAACGTCGTAATGCCTATTCTGTATTTATATTGATAATAACGCTAATGTTCTATACACAACCCGACTGTTTCTGTTTTCTCTGTGTTTCAAATCTAAATCAAGTTGCCCCTATCAAAGTGGCCTTTATCCGAGACGATCTCGACCACAGCCTTCCCCGCTCAGCTAGCTGTTAAATACTTGAAAGTTGGCCGTTGGAAAGTTCCGAGGAAGCCCCGCTAACTATCGGGAAGTTAAAGTATGTACGGAAAGTTGGAGTGCGCGAGAAGTAAGGGCTACCAACTATCAACAATGCATGTGGCAATCCCACCTTCAACTACAGATTCCCAACTTCTCGGAGGGATACATTCATTAATCAACTTTTTTTTCAATTTTCAAAACGTTTTCCTTTGATTAATTAACATTATTATAGTAGGGTGTTTTTCTTCTTTCCGCTTGTGATTCTCGAATCAATGTTTCGGATAGCACGCATTTGGGGATACTGTGTGGAAGGTACTTTTTATGAAAGCAAGGAGTGGACCCGGGGCTTGTAGGAGGGAGGAAATACAGAGGCCGGCAAATCGTTCCACAGCCGGGCTGTTTAAGACGAGAACGAGTCGTAGAAGCGACCCGTTCTCATCTGTCGAATGTCAACCGTGTACAAATGTTGAGCGCGCGCTTGGCGAGTTTCAATGAACGACTCTGGTTCGATGGAGTCCCGTGCCTCAGCTACTCAGCTACTCAGCTAAGGTTACACCGAGCGTTTTAAGGGAAGATACCTCCGTTGAAAGAGACTTAATTGTCATTGCGATCCCTTTTAGTCATAATCAGACATGATTAGAAGAATGTAGAACTAACACTTTTGGTATCCGCTTTGGGAGGGTATTCTCAGATGCCGTTGCTGTGGCCCACCTTGAAGATGATCAACTACCGTGTGACGGTAGCACTGCTACATCTGCCTGATGACGGCCATTGCAAGACTGTCCGGCGCGTTAGCTCACGGTGGAATAGGTAATGCAACACGTCATGTCAGTAGCAAATGTGATTTAAATACAAAACAAAAATATTCACAACGCACGCCTACATGAAGTGATACATAAATGTTCATGGAATGAACTCAAATAACGTATAATGTTATAATAAATAAATATGGGGTATTTGTTTATTGTTAAAAAAACTATACGTCATTCATATTGTAGTAGTTCAACATGGTGACAGTTAAATCCTTCAGTACTTCCGAAGAATAAAATAATATAAAATGAAAGCGTAATATATCGTTCGTCCCTCGACTCAAGCCAAATCCGAAGAAAATTTCAAAGGCAGAACATTGTTGTATTTCTCGTTTACTATTTTGAAGATGTCACAAATGCTTCATAAACGTTTGCCACATTTTTGTCTCAATACGCTCCATATGTAATAAAAAAATAAAATAATTTCCACTTAAAGCAAACTTGATCAAACGTCAATGATTATTATGGGCACAGTTCATTTAAACGAATATACGTTTCGTTCGTTGAAGCTTTTTTGTTGCCTTTATTAATACGACTTCATCGCATTAAACTGTTACGATTTTGATATGATTTCGAATGAAATGTTTAAACAAGGGATTGCTTGCGATTATTTGTAAATAACACGTTAGCATCGTGTGAAAGTCTAAAGTTAGTTAGTAAACAACTTTCTGATTTCTCGAAAAATATATGTATTGCCTATTCTTATTTAACCCAAATCTACCCGATACTATCTTTCTTTCTGAATCTTAATGGGTAACTTCCTGGACCTTAATGGGTAACTTTCTGGTTATCTTAATGGTAATGGGCAACTGGCAATTAAATAAATAGTTTGATTTTTAAGTATTACTAATGTACGATATTTTACGTGTGAATAAAATAATGGAGAGCTCATTAATAACTGGTGGTATTTTCTTACAACCAACCTAGATCCTTAGTGGAAAAAAAAAACATATTAGTCAGAGTCTAACAATGCCGCAGTAATTTTTATGAAACGAAATGCACATCCGTACTCGAGCCAGGCTCGTTAGATGCCGCCTGAGTTGTCAGAGCGCGCTTACGTTGCCTATATTCGCGGTAGTACTGCGCGTTGGTTTAGAGTACGGACCAAGCATTCATAATATCATTCTCTTTGAAATTTTGTGTTTTACGCATTCGTGTCCGACTTTTGTAATGCTGTTTGTACTTTGCCCTCATATATCGCGTCATTTTAAGAAAATCTGGATGTTATCAATTTTTTTCAAATTCACAGGCTCGTATCTTTTTGAGTTTTAAAGATAAACACTTGAACCCAACACAAATTGTAAAATTTACATCTTCCTTTAAAAAATCACTAAGGTCAAATAATCAGTCTCTGAGATATGATGAAGTCCGTTTATGGACACGTGTCGAATGCAGAAAGTCGAAAACCGCGCGTGAGCAGTTCACGACGTACAGTGGGGCAAGAATACGAAAATGTGTTGTTTATTCACAGGGACGTTTTTATGTGAACATTTTGATGTGGCGAGGTAGGTTTTAAAAAAAATAAAAATTTTTAGTCACAAATATAAAGTTTTTTATGCATTATATATATATACATACAACTTAGTTAAATAACTAACAAAAAATTTAATAACTAACATAATGCCCAAAACATATATACATGAGTGGTTATTTACAATTGGAATATTTAACAATAGTAAGTAATCAAGTAAAAGTTTATGAAAAATGCAAAAGTAAATGAATAACAAGCAAAATCAAAAGAAAAATAATATTATACAAGGTAGTACATAAATGAATGGATTATTTTGGCACCTGTACTGAAGAGATGCCTATTAGCCGTTTGGTTTTTGGTACTTTTAATATAACCAGTCCATAACTAAAAGGCATCATTACAAAATCAGCTTGATATGATTGACAGATTTTTTTTAAAAATTGATTTATCGTGTCAATAAAAATGTCTACTTTATTGTTTGTGCAGTGAATTGTGTTGTAGTTTCTTAATGCTCTCGCCAAAGGAGAGAAATATCCCGTATTTGTGTGGTAGGCTCTATTATTAAAAATATTGTTTATCCTCCTCGTTGATTTTCTTATTGGTATGTTAATGTTAATTTGGGATAAAATGTTTGGTGCATTAATTGATGAATGCATAATTTTGTGTAAAGTTAATATACCAGAAAGTTTACGTCTGATTGACAGAGAGTGAAGTTTATAGTGCGAAATTCGTTCATTGTACGTTCCAAATTGATCTGATAAGCCTTCGCGATATGCAATTATACTTATTAATTTTATTTGAATGGATTCAATTCTATAGTTATAAATCTCATAATTAAGACACCAAATAGTGGACGCGTATTCTAGAATCTCCGCACAATCGATTTATATAATGAGATGCATTTTTTGAAATAGTCTCTATATGTTTATTGAAGCTTAATGAAGATTCAAATGTCACACCTAAGTCTTTAATTGAAGTAGTGTTCAATAAGTTACCGTTATTGATGCGATACACATTTGAAAAATTATTTCTGTTTTTTGTGAAGGAAACTGTTGTGCATTTATTTTCATTAAAATATAAATCATTAAGTGTACACCATTCATGAAGAGATGATAAGTCATTTTGCAAAAGGGTGCAATCTTCTATTGATGTGATTTTTCTATACAGCTTGAGGTTATCAGCAAACAGGAGATATTTTGAAAATTTCATGCTCAAAACTATGTCGTTAATGAAGATTAAGAACAACAATGGTCCAAAATGAGAGCCCTGTGGAATTCCCGATGTTAAAGTAAAACGGTCCGCGGAGTACCCTCCTACAACTACTTGTAATTGTCTTTCGGTAATGTAACTCTCAAATCATTTCAAAGTATTTCCATTTATGCCAAATTTTTCGAGCTTCTTGATAAGTAGTGATTGATTTACCTGGTCAAAGGCTTTGCAAAAATCTGTGTAGACTGCATCCACTTGTATTCGGTTTTCAATGTTATCGCGAATGTATTGGGAGTATTCAAGAAGGTTTGTTGTTGTGGAACGCCGAGGGAAGAAACCGTGTTGCTCAATGATAATATATTTACTTACGTGACCAAATAGATAATCGTATATTATTGACTCGAACAATTTTCCTATGCAGTCAAGTTTTGAGATGGGTCTATAATTTTTAATATCACTCTTGCAGCCTTTTTTAAAGATGGGAGTTAAAAAAAACTGTTTTCCATTTGACTGGAAACACTCCTTCTCGTAGTGATTTGTTATGTTGTTTGTATTTAACGAAATTAAAAATATTATTCGAGATAGATCTTAAATAGAAGTATCAAACGGATTCTCCTTTCTAAGCCGGAGTTTTTT
This sequence comes from Drusus annulatus, assembly GCA_022651775.1. Lineage (NCBI taxonomy): Eukaryota > Metazoa > Arthropoda > Insecta > Trichoptera > Limnephilidae > Drusus > Drusus annulatus. Next base: position 2,332,165 of record JAGWCC010000025.1, on the reverse strand, counting down.
TTTAATAAATGCAAAACTTATGAAGAAAATAATTGTCAAATTAAAAAAATTTGAGAGTTTAATTCACCATCTCAATTATTGAGGAAATATGTTTGGCAGTTCCCAGCTTCATGAAATTTCCACAACATTTTCGATTCAGAATACAAAAAAAAACATTAAAGTCAAAGCATATTTTTCCAGTTGCTACATCACTGGTCAAAGATGAGATAAATATAGTTAGTTCCTTATTTTTCTACTGTTCAGTAAGAAAAAAGATGTAAAAAAAAAAAATATTTCCCCGGGCAAAGTCGGGTGGTAAATATTTTAATAAAAATTGATGGTTTCAAATCAGGCTTTTCCTTGCAAATATTCAAACGGTTTTAGCCTTGTTATTTCCATATATCCTTGCTGAACAATATGTTTTCAATTTCCGTGGACTACTATAATCCTTGGAATTTTGGTAATTTCTTCAGACGAAAGGGGTTTTTAGAATGTTATGATATTAAGTTGATTTTATCTAATATTTCTCTCCAAAGCTTTGGTTCTATCAAGCCCTAGCATGTCGCCTACGTATCGAAAAATGTAATTTTGATAATATATTATGATACCTACATATTACCCCGATAAACATCATAGCTATACATACATTTGTTTTTTTTTTCTAAAATGACTGTTTTCTGGAAAAAAATCTGGTAAGAAAAGATTACCTAACTTACGTATGGAAGTTTGTTCTAGCCAAAGATGCAATATTTGCGATTTGTCTTAATAAGGTTGCCACAAAGTTTAGAGCATTTACTGCAAAGAGCATTTTACATGACGGATGAAAACGACATTTTTGATTGGAGAGACATTATAAAATTAGTACATAAATTATGTAGTTGGTGAGAATAAAAACTCATAAAAGAATGAAGCAACAAATTAGAGTAGTTGTAACATACGAGTAACTACGTTCGGCTAACTAATAATAATGCAAACGTAATTTCCTTCACGAAGCTGTAACGAAAAGGATGTTAAAACTCCTAATCATTTAAGCGAACATTGCGATTTGTAACTAGGCCTATTCAGTTCAATGCGACGGTGCTAACGGCAGAGTGCAGTCAGAACTATAGCCACCAGCCACTCAATACACTTGTATGAAATATGCAATTTAGTTGTCAAGTTTAATGAAGTTACTACCGCGTCTTCCGTTTCCCCCCCGGTTCGTCCTACGCGAGTGCACTGCACAAAGCTGCATCACTGTACCACACTCCCCACTACACTTAGGTACTAGCATTCCTGCACTGGGTAAAATGCACTTCCAGTTCATTTAATTAACGCAATAACGAATATTTACCAAAGCATGCTGGAATGACATTGGTAAGTTGATTTTATGATTATATATCCAGTTTTATTAATTTATTTGTTATACATTAATCCGTTCATTGCGCTAATTTGACAGGTAGTGTTTTCAATGTAAAAGGAAGAAAGGTAGGTATTGTATTGAGCGCCAAACTCAAACCGAATAAAAAAAATCTTTATGCATTACAATCAGTTTATATAAAATCGTGCTGCTCTTATACACGCAGTAATTTTTTAATGTATTTTTTTGAAAATTGTTTATCCCTAGTGTAAACAAAGTTTTACACAAGTTATGACACATTAAAGCAGGTACAATATCAAATGTTTTAGTGCTGAATTTTTTTCTCCAATATTCCTTGAGTTGTTAAACCGAATGGGTTTCTTATGTTATATTTTTATTTCTCGGGTTTTAATACCGGCCGGCAGACAATTAATTATTTCAGCAATCTAGCTCAACTTTATTAAAAAATCCAATGTTTTTTATTTTTTCTTTAAAAATATAAGAATATAAATTAAATGTTTCTATCTATGTACCGAGTGCTTAGTCTACGAAAGACACAACAACTTGTATTAAGTTTTCTCTAAAACTGAGGAAATATTTGAAGGTTTTCTTTATTCCCAACGCAGAAGAAGAGTTAATTCGCAGTTTGTCCGAGACATCTTTGTCATTCTTGGTATACCCTCAGCTCGTTGACTGTAATATTTACACAGATGTCACGTTATTTGCATCTAATGTGTGCTACGTGCCCGCCATTCGCGTGCCCGCCCTCCTTGTGCCCGCCCTCCTCGTGCCCGCCCTCCTCGTGCCCTCGCGGCCTGATCTCTTCTAGTCCTCTTCCTCTTCCGCTTCCAACACGGAAATACTCCCACCGTAAACTGATCAACGTTATTCCACCAAAACTGCCCACACGTTTGCGCAGAGCCACGTAGAAGGCATTCGTAAAAATCACGAAAAATATACTTGATAATGTGTTATTAATATATGTTTTTTTAAACTTCTTTGGAAAGCTATTTTTATTTGTTTCTACGTATTTTACATAACGGAATGTGTCACAAAAATAAACAAACCAACAAACTAAATATCTGTATATATTTGAAGAGTTTTTTCTTATGTGCAGAATTGTCATTGTCTTATCCAACCTACAAAAGAGTGTATCCACTGTTATACTTCGATTTGAAAATATACATTTTATATTTTCTATTTCAATGTGTCTTTCTACCTTGGGTACTCTAAGAAAGCATGATGAGATCCAATCCATATCCAACCTGGGCTTCGAAGAGGCCCTTATTGTAGGAGGGAGGAAACACACAGGCGGGCAAATCATTCCACAGCCGAGCTGTTGAACACAAACGAGTCGTAGAAGCGACCCGTTCTCATGTATTGAATGTCGACCGTGTACAGATATTGAGCGCACCGCTGTCGAATGGTCAGTGACGCAAGTTCCTCGGAGCATCTTCCATTGAAATACCGGTAAAACAAGGACAGCAACCCGTTTGTTAAGATACGAGCCAATATACGCATTGAAATTATGCTTACTACTATTCTATTTGAGGCCATCTCCAAACGAATTCCCAGAAGATCACACGGTTTTGTTTCCCTTATGTTTTAGTGAGATATATTTGTTTTACTTTTGTTGGGTTTTAAATATTTGATTTTAATCTAATTTAATATTGTAATTGTTAAGTTTTGCTAGTTTTAGTTTTTATTGTTAGTGATAGCTGTTACGGTCCATTATTATCCTAGTCAACTGTAAAAAAATATTGCTAAAAAATAAACATAAAAACTATAAATAAAATGTTTTAAGCTATTTATTTTGTATGATTTTCCATGGTCTGTTGTAAGAACTAGAAAAAAACTAAGGGAGCTTGCCCTCGCCGCGATAGAATACCAGAAGGTCGTGGACGAGCGGGCAGCAAAGAAGAAAGAAGAATACATGAAAAGAAATGAAGGGAAGGGTCAGGGGGGGAACAGATTGGGAGCCAGATCAGAATACTCGCCTCTGTGCGGAGCAGGATCCTCCGGCGCCCAAGAAGAAGTGCCCCGGTGGCGGGTGGGGGAAATAAAATAATCATACTCAATAATATTAACTTCTTTCTCCCGACTCCCTGTAGAAATATATGTGCAATGCGTATAATTTTCCAATTAAAATTAACTTTTTAAAGCTAAAGTATGACTCCATTTCGATATTCATTATTGAAAAAAGTAAGAATTCAAGTTTCGGTAAATAAAAAATATGATCAGTTTGCGACCAAGACTCGAACTCGGAGCTTTTCCTCTATCCGGGAGGATGCATCTATCCACTGTGCTACCGAAACCCATCCCCTTAGTGCCGTTTTTATAAATCTCGTATGTCTGATAAATAACTGTCATCGTTCTTTTATTTCTCCTTGGTAGATCTTTATATTGGTAAGCGTAGATCCAAACCAAACAGAGGGTGTACGGATAGAATTATCCATTTTTATTTACGGAATAATGTTTGGCTTTTGTTCAGTTTTATACAGTTTGACGGCCTCCGTAGTCGAGTCGTAAGACGCTCGACTACGAATCCAAAGGTCGCGGGTTCAAACCCGGCATGCGTCAATAAGTTTTATTTAACTAATATGTGTCATAACACATTTAATTCATATAAAAATAATAAAAAAAGTATATTTGCGGCACATTCCAGAGTGGTAGATACTCTAAGTATCGCCCTGGTGAAAGACCACCGTTCAGAATCGAAACGTTGCTTGAAATGGCTTTAGCCGTGTTTGGTGACCAGATCTGAATAGCCAGGTATTTCCCAACCTTCCTCTTCCCTATCTCCTTCCCCTCCCCAGTACCTTCAGCCTCACAACATACCCTATTTGGGTATGCGATAGTCTCACTGGCTCTAGACGGTTGGGAGCAGTTGAGACTCTTGTGCGGTATTCATATAAAAAAAAAAAAAAACATGCGAAACCTTTTTATTGAATGTACAAGTATTAGTTACTTCTCGGCTTCGTTCGAGTTTAACACTTATTTAATAATCTTAATACTGATAAACGTCTGTCGTAAACATTCGCCATGGAAGCATCCACGTGCAAGCTACAAACGAAAGTGCTGCCATCTTTAATATTCAAAGAGAACTTTTAATTTTGAATATATAAATTACTAGTTGTGAAATGTTGTGCGAGGAAAGACAGACTGAGGTCCCCAACACTTTTCGTTTCAAAATATCTAGCATCTTCCATGTTTTATACATAGACTGGTCTTAGCATCATCTACACGCTTCTCTCATGTTTGTATGTATGTGAGTAAAAATGTCCGTACGTACTCGTATGTGTGTCGCGGACTTCGCCTTGATTTGCATTCTGATCACGCGCGGGCAATTGAGTCAGAAGCGAGTATGACGGATGAAGTTCTTAGTTCTTCGCGCAGATGCAATAACATCGGGATCACCCTAGTCCCCAGTGGCTGTCCCGACGACCATCATGTTTATAGCTAGCTTCCTCTTTATCCACGCATGTGTGTTGTTCGTGATAATTCAGAGAGAAATACAGATGGGAATAACCCATACTCTTACGCTCTTATGTATTGTATTCTCAATGAGACTCAGTTTATTAAGAAGGTAGATTTTATATCTGTATAATATTGTACAGATAATTTTAAATCTTCTTCCTGAAGCCAGTGGAATTATAACTACCATATATAAAAAGAAGTGGGGAGAAAAATACGAATGAGAAAAGAATTATTAAAAATGTTTGATTGTCAAATGCATCACGAGTGTTTGAGACTACCACAAAGCAGAAGGAAACAATACATTCTTCAACTTAGTGTCAAATTATCAAAAAAACAAATGTAAATATTCTTAAAAAATAATAATATACACTTAGTTTTGACCACAGTTTTTAAAAATAAATTTTAGAACGAACGGTTCCTTCTTCAGGGTACAAGTATACTAAAAATAAAATTATAGAGACCTTATAGATACACAAAACTGTAAAATTATTACAATTATTGAAAAAGGAAATATTCTTCTTGCAAAAGTTTTAATAATAAATATAAAAAAGGGTGCTAATGCAATCTTCATTATCAAATCTACGTGAGAATGACACATTAACAGTATAGGTCCCCAAATAAGAGTTGACCCAAACGGGGAATTGTGTGCATTAGTGCATATGTATACACTTACCAAACGTCACTGAGAAACAGCCTTTTAAATCTTGTTTACGCCTAATTATTATTATCAGCGCAAAAGGGACAGCAAGGGTACACCTTCGATCTGATTTGAATATTCGAAAAGCTTTACTACACTGTTTCCTTTTTATTATATTCAAAATGAACTTAATTCCATCTTCACTGGAAATTTATTTTCTGAAGTTGTATAACATGTTTGAAACGCGCCATATGCAAGCTTAGAGTAACAATATATGGAGAGAGAGCTAATTATTTTTACCCAACCTATACAACTTGCGATAAATCACTTTCTTCGAGTTTTTTTGTAGTACACCATGAGAGAGAAAGAGACAACAAAAATAACACACCGCTTTTATGTACTGTACGGATGATCTTGGTCTCCCGCGTCTCCGGGGACTCCGCCCACATGTTTTCATATGCGACTAAGCTCGACACAACTAAACGGTTTTTTAGGTTATATGCTTTATTTTGGTTGATAACAATACTGTGAAAAAGTGGTTTTACGAATAAATAAAAACATTATGTCGACATGTGCTTTGGATGGATGTTTAAATAACCTAGCCCTAGTTCTAGCCACGCCCAGGTCTGCCGAGTCCGGCAAAAATCATCAAAAACTGACTACACTGCCTTGGATAGATACCACTCTATGTACTCTAAGTATGCAAGTAATGCATCTGTGTGAGACAATATTATACAAATATCTTGTTGACTCCTTCTTACAATTCCTCCTTAGTCCTAACCGTCAATCTGCCAATCTGCCAATTTGCCACGATCCTGATCCCCCGTGCGCGTGCGTAGAGCGCCTGACTCATGGATAAACATAAAGATGTGCTAAATAACGGCCTCGACAGTGGGATCCACAGTATTTCTACTTCAAATAATGTTGTATTCATTATGCTGAAGACAAACAAAGACTTGAGTGATTATCCCTCTTTCATTCAATGAGATCAGCGATTCTCAAACATACAACCAGGGCGTATTCCTTTATTGGTCGCTAAATTACAGCTGACCAGAATAACACCCACTTAAGAAATGTGTGTATCGGTGCATATAAAACATGGCGACGGGTTCTGTGGTCCAGTGGTTAAGACACCCGACTACAAATCCAGAGGTCTCGGGTTTTAATACCGGCCGGCAGACAATTAATTATTTCGGCAATCTAGCTCAACTTTATTATAAAATCCAATGTTTTTTTAACGCTAACCGCTGGCCACATTCGCCCAAGATCTGTCGTCTACCCCGGATGTCGGGGCTGGCTCGCGCGCCTCTGGCGCTCTGCGTTGCGGGGCGCTGCTGAGCCTCGCTTTGCGCTGAAGAGCGGCTACGTAAGCCACTCTTTTTGGGCACCCGCTGAAGTTAGCGGGGTGAGCGCCTCCACAATTGCAGCACTTGGCGGGCGCTTCGCGGTTGATCTTGGTGCAGTCAGCCGTAGCGTGTGCTCCCTCGCACTTGACGCAGCGAGCGACGTGTGCGCAGTTCCTGGACCCGTGCCCGAAGTTCTGGCATCGGTGGCACTGAGTTCCGTGCTGCAGGTGGTTGCTGCGGTATTTCGTCATCGATACCTTGCAGTAGCACAAGTATCTGACGGCAGCCTTGAGGAGGCCCATGTTGGTCTGCTGACCAAAGTGGGCGAGGTATAGCGGGTACTCAGTGCCCGGCGTGGTCATCTCGACCACGACGTTTGCCGGGAAGCCTTGGGCCTCGAGATCTTCGAGGATAGTAGCAGTGGGCATCTTCGGCAGCCCTCTGATGACGGTCTTTTTTATCTTTTCTGCCTCTGTGGTGTAGGTGTGGAAGGACTTTTCCTCACCTCGAAGCGCGGTAGTGAGCGCACGGTGCGCCTTGACCGAGCGCACTATCACGCTGATGGTCCCTCCCCGGTTGTACCGGAAAGTAAAGGGTGCGGTGCCGATGTGGCGCTTCACCTCGGCGGTGATCTCGTTGTGGGTCATGCTGTCTATGGACATGACCATAGGCGGCACCCTGGTGCTTGGTTTGCCTGTCTCAACGGCTGCTGTGTTTCTGGGATCTCTGCGCGGTGCTGTGGGAGCGGGCCGTGTCTTGGGCGCAGCTCTGGAAGTTGAAGGCACGGGACGTGAAGTGGGTGCCGGGCGCTTGAGAGGCGGTGGAGCGACGGAATCGTCGTTGCCTACCTCCGGGAGGACTTTGAATTTGTTCCTCTGAACAAGCTCGAAGGTCGGTGTTGGTGGAGAGTGCAGACGTTTCGATGCCGGAACTCTCTGCCACTCAGCCTCCATGGGCACCATCTTGTTGGACGTTCCGGGTCCAACCGCTACTTCCTGGGGGGCAGCTGGTTGATATGTAATCACGGGCTTGTTGGTGCGCGGGTCTATTCTTACCGAGGTGACTCCCGGCGGGAAATGGATGACGCCGTCTGAAGGGAACGCGTTCTTGGTGCCCTTCAGTTTCGGTAGTCTCATTTGTAGGGGGGATGGCATAGCGTGATGGTCTGCAGCGGTCGGGGGGACGAGAATCTGAAAGAAGCTCAGTTAGCTTGCCTTGAGAAAGGCAGTTTTTTGCGATGTGGATTATCGGCGGGCTGGTTGCCGGCAGCGACAAACCTCGCGCACACCTTTGGTACGCGTAGGCCTCACTCTGCCAACGCACAGATTCACCTTTCGACCTCGTGTGCTTACTTTTTTAGCGGAGCCAGGCTTGCTAAACCAGAAAACAGCACTTATAGTTAAGCACGTCGACTTCCTAGCTAGCTCTAGCTTCGTAGCTAGCGACATTCACCAGTTAGACGAATTTTGACAAAAATATTGATTTTTAACCAATGGCGGAGTTCCATCAAAGGTGATCGCATCAAGGATATTTCTACTTTTATTCTTCAATATGTTAGTGTTATTGATTGTCTCAAAAAAAATTGAGCTTTGCAAGTTCAGGTCCTTGCGATTTCTATTAAAATAAGTGATGAATGGAAAAATACTCATAAATATCACTGAGAGCTTTGGGAAAAAGAGACGCTGCCAATTTAGTGAAAGAACTCACGGTGGTTTCACCTACAAGAGCTACAATAAACAAAACAAAAAAACCTTTTCTTTAAAAACTGGTTCCTTCCCAAAAAAAATGAAGTCAAGTTTTCTGACTTCTATTTGTAAGAAAGGTATTAAATTTGATATTTGCAATTATAGACCAATATATATTCAGTCATCAATTACAAAATTATTCAAATCTGCTCTTCTCCCTATACTCTCGCCTGAGATTAATAAGTCATTTCTCATCAACACAGTTTCATGGCGAAAAGGTCCACTCTTACTAACTTAATGATTTATCAGGAACATTTAGTTAACACAATGCATAAGCGTCTTCAAACTGATGTAGTGAATACTGACTTTAGTAAGGCTTTCGACAAAGTCTCACATAACATTCTCATACATAAACTAAGTACTCCCGGTATAACCGGAAATATTTTGAGATGATTTGAAAGCTACTTCCATAAAATAAAAATATCAGTCAAACCCAATCTACACTTTTCACATCAGTTTGAAATCTTCAGCGGCGTTCCACATGGGTCACATTTGGGACCAATATTATTTTATTTATTTATTAACGACATCGCTGCCGTCTTCCATGTTGTTATGACACTCTTATATACTGATGATCTAAAAATTTACAAAAAAATTACTAATCTTAATGACTGTAACGTATTGCAATTGAATCTTGTGAGTTTGTGAGAGTGGTGTGCTCGTTACGAACTGTTCCTAAATATTGAAAAATGTCAAAAAATAACTTTCGCCCGAATTAAAAATATAGTATTAACAATAATGACTTAAAAAGGGTTAAGCAAATAAAGGACCTTGGTATAATTTTTGATAGTAAATTAACATTTGTTCCTTATATAAATGAAATCTCTAACAAGTCCATGAAATGTTTGGGTTTTATACTTTAAGGACGGTGAAAGATTTTAAAATTATTGAATTTCCTTAAATTAGTATATACTGGGTTGGTGAGTTCTAATCTAGAGTATAATTCTACAATCTGGGCTCCATTTTATAATATTCACCAACTTAAAATAGAAAGAGTACAGCAAAAGTTTCTCAGATTTATTAATTATAAGTTATGTTTTCCAATCGTTGACCTTAATTATGTTTTTTAATAACATTCTTAACCTAACCGATTTATCATTAAGACGCACAGTGAGGAATTTAATATTTCTCTTTAAAATAGTGAATGGTAGATTGGACGCCTCGGATCTAACGAGCCTTATTACCTTGATAAACGACAGGCGGCGGTGTATTATATTTCTACGTATAGGTACAATCAATTATTTTGATAATCCGGTTTACCGTTACAACACTGTTTCCAAATTAAAATTTAGCTTATTTGAATGTTTTCAATAGAACCAAAAAGTTGTTGTTATTCATTTGCACCTTTTATAGTTATAATTACCATGCAAAAATAAAAATATTACCCATTGCGCTGTAACTTACTATTCATATAGTACCCACTTACTAGTTTTATGGTTATACTATTGTTATTATCATTCATTTATGTTGTTGTTATTATGCCATGCACTATATTCTTTTTCGAAATGTTCTATAATAATGTAATTAATTTTAACTATATTACGCTGCAATAACATACTTACACTTAAGGCTGAGAGAGAGCAGACGATATTATCAAACTATGCTAAAATAGTTATAATTTTGGTTGTATGTGTTACCCTCATCGCATTTCGTAAATAACCCACAAAAGTTTATTGTAGATTGTTACTTAAAATAAATTGGTTCCTGGTATCCGCTTGATCCGAACTTGCAAACGAACATTCACGAACAACCTACTTCGACCAACTTCGTGTTTTACTAGATTTAGATTTTTCGTTTTTAGTTTTTTTTCGAATAATAATGTTATCATAAAAGACAAACAACAGGTCAAATGACACTATACTGTTTAAAAAAAATATATTTTCATGCAATAATCCATGAGACTCGAAATTACACACTGTGCGGCGTGGGCAATTATATTTTGCATAATTTATATGAGTTATTTCACTTTTAATTATCGCCCTGGTGAAAGACCACCATTCAGAATCGAAAAGCTGCTTGAAATGAAAATGACTAGATCTGAATACCTAGGTACTCCTCAACCTTCTTCATACTCATATTTTATAAAAAGTTGAGTAGGTACCGACAGTTAGTTTAATAAATAAAACATAAAAATACATGCGTTGCAAGTATTAGTTTCCTGTTAAGAATTTTGTTATTTGAAAAGGTTTGATCAATTCCACCCGAAGGCAAAAAAAAAACACCTCCGTTCGGGCACACGGACACGCCCACGACATGCTTTTATCGGCTTATATTTTCACAACCGAAGTTTATTTCTATGGAACGTGAAAATGTATGTATATTTTCCCTCGCTTCATTTATAAGTCTCGTTCCCACTTTAAGTTTACATTCACCTATTTGATTTTAATACTAGCAGGCTTATTGTTGGTTGTTGGTAATTTTATTTAATATTCTGTATTGAACAGTGAATTATATATATTTGCAAAAAAGTGTTTTTCAGAAACAGTGGATGTGAAAATGAAATGTGTTACGATTACTTTAATAACATCTATTGAGAACTTTGACGTGTACTCGTGTATTGCTGAGGCGACGACTGGCTTCAAGTTTATTGTGAATTCACTTGAGGCTTGTAGAAACAAACACGGCAAAGTCCACCAATAATGGAAAATGAGTTATTCATGAGGTTTGAAAGAGGAAAAAAAATGCTTAATGATGCAATGTTGCTTTCCTTATAAATACGGCTCTAAACTATTTATTTTTACGGATTAAAATTGAAGTCCATAACAAACTCGGCAAAGTCCACTTCTTTCCAAATCAAAGACGGCAGTTTTCAAACGGACCAATAGGAGCGTTGTAAATAGCTGTTTTCAAGATGGCGGCTCTTTATGTTTCATACAACATTACAACCGGATTGTCTCCTCAGCTGCTTAGTTTCTAGGGGTTTTTTACTATATTTTCGTAATTTTTTTTTATTTTTATTTATAGTTTATAAAATGGAATGTTTCCCCAAACGAAGTGGTACAAGAATCGGCGAGGAAACGCATAAAACAGCCCCAAAATTGGATGGTGAACATTGCTAAAAAACAGAGGTTATTACCACTTTGTTTTTGTAAAAGTTGAGATATTGACAATTTCGCAAATTACCGAAAATGTCCGCTGACGTGCATAATGAAGTTTTGTTTCTTGTTATTTTTTTATGGACATTATTTTTTGACTTTAAACAGCATAGTGGTAAAATAAATTAGTTTTTATTTACGATTTAGAGTTTTATTGAATAATATGATTACTTTATTAGTAGTTATTATTCTGTCATTAATATTGTAGAAATCATTGCTGTATGAAAAAATGTGTCAATGATAATTCCAAACAACATAGAACCCGAAAAAGTTGTTTTGAAATCGTTAAAAGTGAGAGATGTCAACTATGTTTTGACCAAGCATTTCGGTGATAACTGGAGAAATCTTCCTGCTCTTGAATATTATTCAGTATTCATATCTTATTAAACCTTTAAAAACAAATTTATATAAAAAAATACCAGAATAATAGTTATTATTCTTTTTATGATTTTTTTTCTCGATTTTTTCGTTTTTTTTTTTTAATTATTAATTAGGTCATCATAACTTACAAACTTTTTCAAAATATTTTGTAAGATATTATTGTTTTGTATTTCTATCAAAATAAATACTTTTTAAAATATAAAACTATTTTGTTACTGACTTCGACTGCAACCTTATGAAAAAACGTGTCCATTTCAAAACTGGCAAAGTCCAGTTGTGTTGAAAACAAAAGCGGCAGTTGTCAAATGTGAACAACAAACACGGCAAAGTCCACTATTAATTTGAATATATTTTTTGTTTTGCACCAGTTAAACTAATGTATCAAGAAGAAAATTAATGTTTTTAGTACGTACTATTTGTCGAATTTATTTTAGTGACAGTATCACAAGTAATTTTTAAATTAAACGTTTTTTGTTCTTCCTTGAAAACTGTAGTCAATGGACTTAGCCGTGTTTGTTTCTACAGGCCTCACCTATAGAAACATATTAAGTCAGCAGATTGTCTCCTGTTTGCCAAAGTGAACAAAATAAGGATTTAAGTTGTGCATCGTAAGATTGCAGTAGAAAATTAATTCCACATTTGAAGGATTTCTGAGAATTTTTTTGTACAGATTTAATAGTTTTTTTTTAAATATTTTATGTAGTGTTGATTCCAGATAACACTTCCATATTCCAATTTACTTCTGACTAATGAGTTGTACAAGCTTGTAATGGATTGGGGGTTTTTGAATGGCTTTGATACTCTATGTATGAATACCAATGTTAATTAATTTAATAAATTAATGTCAAACTTCATCTAAAAATGCTTTATTATCTTGTTCAGTTCGTTTTTTTAATTAATTTTAACAAGTTATTGTAATTAAATGATTTATTTATTTATTTTGCAGGTGATCCGCACGGCGGGGATAATTCTTGCTTATTACAAAGGAACTGACACTGACGATATGGTAAGCCTGCTTTGTTATCATCTTTTTCTACTTTTGTAAGGACAGCTTAATCCCAATGTACCCACGAGTTTGATATTCGTAAATAATCTGGCACTGTATTCACTTACTATTTTTATTTATTTTTAAATAGTTCATTTCATTTTTACATTGTGCGGGAATAGAACACTCGAGACTCAAAATCAAATGTGACATTAAGAAAGCATTTTTATTTCATATCTAAATTAAGATGGTGATATAAGTGGTTTTTTTAGTTTTATAAAATCTTGCTATTTTTTCGGTGCGGAATATATTAATCTTGGAAGTACAATATAATAAGGAGGGAGAACTAATATTTTTAGCCCAATCTATACAAATTTGCGATAAATCACTTTCTACGGGTTTTTACGTAGTTAACCTAAGAGAAAAAGAGAGAGACAAATCAAAATTTAAAAATTTTACGCTCAGCATCGAGGTATGTGTCCGCCATACGCGCGAATTTCATGTCACTAACAGGAATAACTAATGAAAAACGGTTTTTGGTGTTATTTCCTGTTTTTTCTTTAGTTGAAATCTTTGCAGTGGTTTTACCTGAGTTTCAACACGTTTTTTGGCGAAATTCTTTATTCTTTTGTAAAAATAATCTAATTAAATACAACGCGGCTCGTCGTCTTGTATTGTTATTTGGAAGCTAAAAATACATTATACAGCTTTATAGCTCACGATGGAAATAACTTACGAGGTGAAAAAAGTTATGTGTCGTTTATTACAGACAGAAAAAATCAGATATCACACAAACAGATCTTCTGCTTTATATTAAAGATGCGAATCCAAAGATTGATGCTGCTTCGCTCGCATAGGAAGGTAGTAAAGAATAAAATACGGGGACACGAAGGAGGCACGATTTAATTTCGACAAAAGGGTCTCAAGATGAAAATCTCATTTTCCATTTATCAAAAAGAGACGATAATGACAAAAAAATGTCAAGATTTATGGGCGATTTGAGAGTGAAAAATCTCTCGAATTAAAATGTTTTCCTCTAACACCTCTGCAAAGATTTTTTTTCGCAAAGTAAAGCCTTAAATACAACATCAAGACTTAATGTCGGTTCTAATGGTAATCTTTCATGTTGACACTTCATGTTTTACTCCATATTACACCAGTAGCGTGTTAAACATTTCTAAAAGATTTATAGATTCATCTCTTATTACCAATGTTTCGAAATGTTAAAACTTACGAAATGTATTATTTACAAACAGAAATAAGCAATAGGGAATAAATAGAACACGATATGACCATTTAAATTTTAAATTTGTTTTGAATGGTCCTGCTTCCCATGGTTTTGAATGGTGCTGATGAAAAACTGTTCAAATGCTACCATTTCACATTAACATATGCCTTAAAGCCTGAAAATGACTGCCATATGTTCTGACAATAATAAAATACTCAACGGAATTGAGAGCTAAACTTAAAACTCATTTCATTAAAAAGTCATATCCATAATTACACTTGTATAACAGAATTGCCCTAATTCAACCCTTAGATCGGCAATGAGATCGGCTATCGGAAGGTTGAAGGAACCAAAGCGCACACCACGCCACGTTCGTGAGCGTGCCTTCGTAATGTCAGGTCCTAAAGCCTGGAATAGACTACCACATGATCTGAGAATAATAAAATACTCGACAGAGTTCAGAGCTAAACTCATATTTTCAGAAAATCATATCCATATTATTATTAGGCTATTAGTAGGTTGACATTGTTTGGAACATTCATCTCCCCATATAGTTGCTCTTAACGGTACCAATATGTAGTAATAATCAAATCTCAAGATTGTTTTTGACATAATAAAATTCTGCCACCAGGAATATTAAAAACAATCAATAAGTGACTTTATTAACAAAGTGACACTTTTAAACAATTTTTGTCAATGTTATGAAAGTATCATAAATAGGTTGAGATATACAATATAATAATCTTAAGCACTCGGCGAAGGTTAATTTAAAATCTTGACAGAATTTTTTTTCAAAGTTCTTATCTCCTATCCCTAATTAATTTTGAACATCTGGTTCATATTATTCACCCAAATTTTGGTAATAATTTCAACCTTCTTTGTCTCACCCACTAAACATTCAAAGGAATTTCCTCAGCCCTAGACCAGTGATGTTCAACTTTTTTGAGAGCGCCGGAAAACGCAAATTTTGACGAAAATCTATATTACTAACTTCAATAAAAGTTCTCACATTCCAAACCGTTGAAAAAAACCCTAGTCGTGGGTATGGGAAGGTAATACCTGTTTATGTTATTCTGAGTTTGTCTGGTTTTTTCATACGATTACTTTCAAGAATGCATATAATTTCTACCTGAAATAAAGGTAAGGGGTACGGGTAAAAAAAAAACAGTTAGAATTTTTGTATCCACAGATAATACCTCCGCTAACATCAAATAATATATTACTAAAGAGGTCAGTTGGGAGTTTGTCACACGTCCACACTATTATCCTGATATTTTTAGGTCAGATTTTTATGTTTTTACTCTCTACCAATCAATCTCCTTTAAAAACGAAACTGCCCTTCAAAATTGGCTTGAAAACTTTTTCACTCTAAAAATATTGAGTTTTTTTAGACGAAGACAGAAAAACTGCCAGAACTTTGGGAGTCGATTGTAAAAAGTTTAGAATGATACAATATTATTGCTCAGTATTTGTAATTTATTTATTAAAATTATGAACCCCTGGGTAGGAGTAGGTAGAGCCACGGTCGTAAGAGTGAGCCGGAAAATAGATGACCTCTACCGCTCCAGCCAGTTCTTCACGGATGACTAATTCAACTTCTCCGGAGAGGATATAATAATACGAGGTCAGAGTCTTTCTTAATTTGCGATTAAAGGAATAAGGGAGACATAATTTGCATAAATAAAGACTCAAAAGGAAAAAGGTTTAATTTCTTTTCCATAAAATATAAATAAAAAGTGGAGGTTTCCGACTTTGAAGGTAGTATCCTAATTTGTCGCTTAATAATTCATTGAAATTTGTGTTTATGAATAGAGATCACATAGAAACGTAAGTATTCCTTAATTATAAAATTTACAAAAAACCTATATATACGAGTACATACTATACTTCTTTCAATTACCAATATGTATGTATGCGTGTATTTCAATTAATTAATGAATTTGAATATTGTATGAAATATAATACATCATTATTTCTCCATGTTATAAAGATTATACATAGACATCGTAGCAGGTTATTTTTAAAAGGGGGAGGTTTTTAATAGTTTTGTTGTACCCTTTATTCCCTTACGCATATTTTTGTCACCATTTTTTATGTTTTTGCAGAAGAAATATAAAACGGTTATTCATTTACCAAAACTCCTTGCAATAACTGTAAAGCCATTTTTGTCACCGATTCAATAGAAATAGTGGTTAGACATAATACAGCTAATTGAAAAACATCATTGAGAAAAGTAAAGGAGGTATCTATGGTAAGGGAAGCTTTTCACTTTTCCTTTTAATTTCCAAGCTTTTCTGTCTCGTAAAGCAGAATAAAGTAGGATAGAATCGCAAATCTGAAACGTAGCCTGTGAAAAGTTTTGTTTTTATCAATAAACGATGATAGAGCCAGAAAAAAAAGCACGCGATTAAAAGTTAACCAATTAGGTACTTATCACTAAACTGCTTCGGGCTAAATACTTTGTACCACCCTTCGTAGATAAGGCTCGTCTCAACTTTGAATTCTGCTCTATTGAAATAAAGAAGAATGTTAAATGATTTATTATTACAAAATATAACCTCCAACTCATCTTACTTATAAATCGGATAATCTTTGAGAAGTACTCGTATGTACGAGCAGCTAAAACAAGCTCTGGTATCGGTAAATTTGAATTGTATTTTCTTTATGGAATTATGAAGTATTAGAAATTATTTTGGGCCAGAAGGCAATTTTCATCATGCTGAGCTATGGAACTTTGGAATGTCGTTTTTACTGTAAAATGAAAACAGGACACTTTTTTCTGTTTAACAAAACGTATAAAGATTTAGAAACAAAGGGGCTGTTATGAAAACAGTATGGTTTTAAATGTTTGTGTTGAAATAAGTGAAGTTTCCTCTATTTAACATCTTCGTAGAATCTAGATATGCCCTCAAAACACAATGACAGAAGCATATGTTATTTTTTAATTTTTGAATTTTAAGAAATATTTTCGTAATAATAAATACCAGTTACATAATATTACATAAAACAAACTATTTCTTAATTCACAAAAATGATGAAGTATTAAAAAATATTTCCGAGAAAAGAGTAAGTAGGTAAGTGGTTATAACCTGTATTATCTAAAAAGCACGTTTTCGTCTCTGTACGTCATATTAATATTTTTCATATCTACGGGAAGTTGCCATAAAACATGGCAAATACCAAACAGAATTCTCGACAATCTCACGGACAAGGAGTTGGTTTCTAAACACATAAGTTGGCAACGTTTCCGCATTACACATTACGTATTTTGTCATAAATCTCTACAAAACATATTCTCGCAACCTCAAGTATCAAGGATAATCATCATTATGTTGCCGATATCCTAATTGAAACCATTAAATATGATAAAACTACTTTAAGCAGAGAGTAAATAATATAATATTTCCCATCCCTTATATTGTAGGCTAATGTAAAAAAATGTAGTAAAATGACAGTTTTTGAATTATGAAAATAATAATATTAACAGGAAGCTGCAAAATCACTTTGAAGATTTTTTTGCCCCATACAATTATTATAAAATTATATTTGGATCAATTTTTGTCCAAAAATCTAATATTATTTTAATGAGAACAATACATTGAAACAAACGATAAAAACTTATATAAAAATAAAATAACACAGCCATCCAATGAAATGTTAAGCCTCCGCTATTTTTCCCAGATATTAATTCCTTCCATCCCTCGTCTCATTTTTGTGACGACTTGTTAAAAATAAACAGATTGTTCTCTCATTTTGATCATTTTGAAAGGGAGAAATGGGTCGTTTTCTTTTACAGATTACTTAACTTATTGGAATAATTAGTAATATTTTTTATAAAAAAACCTTTTAAACTTAAATAAAATATTTTAAAGCATTACCAGTCTGAAGATGTAAATTTGGGGATGCCATAGTCTCACTGGCTCTAGACGGTTGGGAGCAGTTGAGACTCTTGTGCGGTATTCATGTAAAAAATAAATAAAAAGGCGGTGATACCGGTCCGGTCAAAAATAAATAAGTGGAAATAAGTTGTAAATCATAAGCTCAAATTATAATGGAACTCTACCACAAGTTATCAGTTTAAAACTTAGAAATAACTGATTCTGTATTTATTTTTCATAAAGATGCAATGGCAATAAGAAGCTGTAATATTTTTTAATGTCCATGATATATATGTTATATTTACAAGTGATTAAAGAACCCTTACATTTCCGACCCACCACTTTAATTCTTCCATCCTCCTCTTCGCAGCAGAAGCGAGTTGTCCTCTGATATACAGAATGCCGTCTCATTTTATCAATTCTTCTTAACATCGAGGGTGCTATTATTTCATTTCTTTCACACCTGTAAAGATAATAATATGCCCATTATACCTACTCATTTGATTTGGATGTACGAGTATCAGCCATCAACACAGCCTGCACTGCCTGCTGTTATGGCGGAAGTTGTAACGAGCTCCCGATTCTACGACAAGAAACCTACTCCTACAGGCTACAGACTACAGCCCCCCTGCAGCTAAGGGATGATTTATTCAAATTTGTTTGGCGAACTCAAATATTTAATAATACTCGGATCACTCGTGAAGATATGGCTCTCATTTTCATGGTGATGATTTTTCGATCAATTTTGATTTAGAATGTTTGTGGCAGCTAAATAAAGGTATTAGGTAGACATATTATTACAAGAATTTCTCCGGATTTAGTGCCATTTTTTTAAGAATGAGTACGTTTGTTAAATTTCAGCAAAGAAGATAAATCTAGCAATAGTTACAAATATATTTTGGTAAGGTTCATTCAAGCTTACGGCCAATCTTGGTGAGTTTAAATTTTGATTTATAGTAGAATATTGTTTTCATACAATGAACATTTGTACCCGCGAATCTACTGCAAGTAGCTTGTCAGAAAGAGATACGTTAAATAATATTATAAATACAACAATATTTTTTTTTGAATCATAAAAATAACACAATAATAATACAACAATATTTACGAGTAAATGTTGCTACCTATGTACGCGAGTTGTGAGATATGAAAACAGTAGAAAAGTTTTGCTGTAGTTCGAAGAGACTCCAATACAATAATACAAATTAAATATTTCTAAAAAATATCAGTAATAGGTATCAAACAAAGAAATCGTATTAACAAATAACTGAGAAAAATGAAATAAAATCTTAATACATAAAGCCACCTCCCAAGAGGCAAAGCTTTAATTATTTTGTGTGAATCGTGTTTTGTGTACATCATCCACTACTGTCTTATACGCACTGTTAGATATATGTTGCATTACATTTTTTGTCACAAAAAAACATGACATCAGCATTGCATTAATTGAATTATACAATATACTAATGTTCAGCCTTTGAAGTAACAATATATGGAGGGATAGCTAATTTGTTTTACCCAACCCATCCGAAATTGTAATAAATCACTTTTTCCGAGTTTTTACATCGTACACCATGAGAGAGAAAGAGACAATAAATTTCTTGAACCGCTTCTATATACTGTCGTAATGATCTTAAGCTGGCTATTTTCGCTGGTTAACGGCGGGACTCCGCCCACATTTTTTATTTTGCCACTAAACTTGACACAACTAAACGGTTTTTTAGGTTAGATGCTATATTTTTGTTGATAAAAATACTGTGAAAAGTGGCTATATGAATACACAAAAAACATTATGTCGATATGTGATATGAATGGATGTATAATTACCGTAGCCTTAGTCTTAGCCACGCCCATTTGCGCCGAGTCATGTTAAAATCATCAAAAACAAGTCCAAAACTGACTTCACTGCCTTGGCTTGGGCTACCTCTTGTATACTTTAAGGTTCAGCCTTTGGTCAAAAACCGTTTTGCTTGCTATCAACTTCACCATGGCGTTCACCAACTGTTCATGCTTAATGTTGATCTTACACAAGTTTCCCCAACAAGTTACATCATTATATTATAGTTGATTCTGCTAGACACATATTCCTACAATAATAAATATGTTTCAAAGTTTTTACCGGCGCATCAAATTTTAGTTCAAGTATTCCTACAACGGTTCAAATGCCTTACAGAGATTGTAAATATGGACATTCCATTTCATGTTACAATCCACCGTAACACCTAGATCCTAGACACAATAACTAGTCAACTAGTTCGGTACTTGTACACGCGCAGGGCTGTCTCGTATAAAACATTTTTTAATGTCGTTCCACTGTTTGTTGGTAAACCGTAAACTTGTTTTCAATAAAATAATAAAAAAGCAGTTGATTTTAAATATTATCGCAGTAGGCTACGATTAATGTAATCAGTGTAAACACAATCATGTTTGTATCGAACAGTTCTCGGACACATAGGCGGCAACTAATTGAATTAATGTTATTTGCTAAAATAGTTTACCGCTTGGGGGTAGTGAAAAAGACATTCTGCCTGGACATATTTGTGTCAGCATCGACCAATATTTATTTCGAATCGGCGCGGCAGGATGTACGGCGCCCGGCGCAATTATCAACGCATTAGTCGGTACCTGCTGTACTGAATATTTTTTAAGGTCTCGATTGAATTTAACAGAACATTTATAGGCCAAAGAAATGAGCATACTCGTACACTAAATAATGGTTGCCAGTTGCCACGAAGTGAAAATCCATTCCTCCATATGAAGCTATCTGACGTAGCTGTAGCTTCCGAAACGTTGAGCAACTTCCCGTACTAAATCCGCAACGTCGTGTCGGTGTCGGGTGTCGGGTGTCGCAGTATCGCCTGTGTTGGTAAGATAAGCCCTTAACTTCACCTTCGACTCCGCCAGCAGATAGCGCCACGTAATGACATAATGAAGATATCGACATTTAGATACAGAATTTCGGTTGGGGTGTTAAAGAAACATAATAGAGTTCTGATTTCGATAATCGTTGTTGAAATAAAATTCGAAAAAAATTAGAAGTTTTTCAAATTTTGTAAAAGGGTCGTAGGAACTGGTGTTTAAGGTACGTCAAACAATTATTAGGTATTGATGTTGACATATCAATGTAAAACTGAAAACTTAAGGATTAACGACAAACCGAAAATGAAAAAAAGTGATTTAAACTTGAATTAAAACAATTCCCATTTCCACATTGATTTAACCGAAAACCGTAAGAAAAACAAAAGTAAATGTATCTAAACAAAAAAATCAAGGTATAAAATATATTTTGAACTCCATGCTTATGGAAGACCGAAAACATTACCAAGCATTGCTAAAGTTTTAAACATTGTTTTTTTTTAATACGTGGGTAGCTATGTACATGATATAATAATACTAATAATTCACCTTTTCCTTTGTACCTCGGATACAACTTTTGGTTATTTTATTTTAATTACTATATATTATTTTTACTTTTTATTACATAGTTCTTCACAATTATTATTATTAAGGGTTTTGTGTTATTATTTTGGTTATTTATTAATCACCACACCTCTCACAATATGCAATTATTGATCTCTTTTATTTATTTTGTGATTACATTCCAAAATTTCTTAATAGTGGATAACAACACAATTTTATCAGAGAGAAGTAAAACAAAAACTTAATTAGGGTAGGTCAACAAGGATCCAACTGACGATGGAACTTTGAAATCGCTTCATTGCGTAACAAGGTTCCAACTGATAAAATCACTTTTCGAGATTTTTAAGTTAAAATACTTGTTGATAATACTCAAGAACTATTTTAAGTTAACAAAAATCAGTTAAGAACCTACAACTAACCGTATCTGCATACTCAAAGCAATGTAAAGTTAAATGCGTATTGAAATAGAGCAATTTGAATCTTTAAAGCCTGTCAGATGGAACCTTATTATTCCAAGCGGTCGATGTGTCGAATGTCAATTGTGTACAAATTAGTACTGAATTTAGAAATAACAGCTAGATATATTTTGATACAGTACTAATTTGTACACAATTGACATTCGACACATCGACCGCTTAGAATAACAAGGTTCCACTAATGCCGCCAACGTCTAACGCTATCGACAAAAATTTGCAACGAACAGTTCGATATTATTATTTAAGATATCAGTAGCTACGAGTACATACTTCACACTCTCGTCTTATAATCTACCTTTGTATTAGCGCTAGCGCCAAGTAAACAAAAAGGCGTAAGAGTGTGAAACGCGCGATACGTAGCTTCTAGAGTCAGCGATATATTGGCGCCACCTACAAATATTACTGTTCAGTTGAATAATATTCTTCTAATGTCACTAAATATCTAACACGCGTCAAATATATTAGTATCGTTAAATTACTGGGTACTTATTATTTTATATGCGCTCTTAAAGACTCTTGCCATATTATTGCATCCTCCAACAATGTTTCTGATCAATTATTCGTATGTGTTCTACTTGGCAGCAAAAAACTTATACTTGGTTGTGTCTATATTCCCCCCTCTTCTCCTTTGGAAGTGTATAAGTCACATACTGAATTAGTGGAACGTGTATCTAAAAATTCCGATTCCACATTTATTTGTGGAGATTATAATTTACCTAAACTATTGTGGACAAATGACAACCTAGGTGTGAAAACTGTTAGTGGTACTCTTTCCTTGCAAGATACTACAATTGTAAATTTCTTCGCCTATATGAATATGTTCCAAGTAAATTCAATGATAAATTCTCTGGGTTCGTGTCTCGATTTGATTTTTACAAGTATGCCTAGTGTCTCTGCAAATGAAGCTTCGGACTCATTGTTACCAATCGAAAAATACCATCCATCTCTTTCTATAAAATTTACAAACTTTTTCAAAATTGATTCTTTAAATCCATGTGTTTTTTTTATTACAACAAATTTAATGATGGCGACTATGTCAGCATGAATAGATATCTTGCCCGGTTTGATTGGCCATCTCTCTTTTTCAATACTAATATTAATGATGCTGTACTTCAATTTAACAAATGTTTAACGGATGCTGTAAATTTATTTGTTCCACGGGGAATCTACTCCAAACCTAAGTTTCCTAAGTGGTTCAGCATGAAGCTGAAGTAGCTGATATTTGAAAAAAAGAAAACTCACAAATTATTTAAAGATTCAGGCAACTTAAGGCATTATCAACAATTTAATAATCTTAGAGAATTGTCTAAAGTTGAATCAGCTAAGTGCTACAAATCCTTCATAGAAGTCACTGAGTCAAAATTACAACTAAACCCAAAACAATTTTGGCAATTTGTAGCTCAAAAGCGGGCCGAAAATGATATCTCTTCAAGTATGTATTATAATGAAACTTATGCCACAAACGGACTTGACATAGCTAACCTCTTTGCCAAACCCTTCTCCTCTGTTTATTCTAATAAATCGTGCACCACCCTATCACACAACTATACAGAAAATGTTGACTTGAATAATTGACAAATCTCACTTTTAGATCGTATTCGATTCCTTAAAAAATCTATCTAGAAATAAAAGTACTGGCCCTGATGGAATTCCTGAAATTTTATTGAAAGAATGTAAATACATCTTATCTAAGCCACTTTCTATCTTATATAACCTATCTTTTTCATCTTGCTCAATTTCCTGACTCCTGGAAAATTTCATATATTAGGCTTATTTTTAAGTCTGGTAACAAGTCCAACATCGAAAACTACAGACCAATTTCGATTATATCCCACATTCCAAAAATATTTGAGTCCATCATTACAAAGAATATTACCCCCGTATTCAAAAATGTTCTGACTGAGGAACAGCACGGATTTGGATCTGCTAAATCTACCACAACAAATTTACTTTTTTTCACTAATACCATTGTCAACGCTCTGGAAGATAACTCTCAAGCAGATGTTCTCTACGCTGACTTTTCTAAAGTCTTTGATAAAGTTAATCACTCAATTCTCATCGCCAAACGTCATGCTATCGGTATTAGAAATCCTTTATTATATTTCTTCAAATCTTATTTAAATGATAGACAACAAAGAGTCAAAATTAATAACTTTGAATCTATTAATATTAAAGTAACGTCTGGAGTACCCCAAGGTGCCCATCTAACTCCTCTTCTTTTTAACATATTTATTAACGATATTGCCAAAGTATTTTCTTCCTCGCGTTTTTGGATTTTTGCAGATGGCAATGAGATCCTTAAAATAATAAAATATTTTCATGACTGTATTCTTCTCCAAAGTGATATTGACTCATTTAATGAATGGTGTGAAACTAACTGCCTAGAATTAAACATTGATAAATGTAAAATTATGTCATTTCATAGAACTCAAACCGATCCTCTTCAATTATAAATTAAATAGTGTCTCCCTATCTACCGTCAGATCTATAAAAGATCTTGGTGTCACTCTAGACTATAATCTTTCTTTTCGTGAGCACATTAATAATGTAGCTAATAAATCACTAAAACTTATTGGATTCATCAATAGAATTGCATGTGACTTTAAGAATATAAAGACTCTAAAAATCCTTTACTGCTCATTAGTTCGCCCTCATCTAGAATATGCTAGTGTAATTTGGTCCCCTTTCTATACCGTTCATTTTCATCATATTGAATCCGTACAACATCGCTTCTTACGCGGTATTGCATGGAGATTAGGGCGATAAAGAGTCGATTATTCATATGATGAAATTGAACAATTATTGAAAATGTCTTCATTAGATGAGCTTTGATTTAATTTTCATTTACAAAATTATTATTTGTTTTATTGACTCACCTTCTCTGTTGCAACTTATCTAGTTCAACATTCCTTGCCGTAGACTCAGAAACAATGAATTGCTGTTCCTCAGTCATCACAATACTAATTATGGGTATAATTCTCCAATGCCCAGAATGTCAAGACTTGTTAACTCAAGCCATGGTCTTGAAATTTTCGGTAGCAGTCTAAATGATTTTTGTCATTTTTTACGACTCTACCAAAAATTTGACTAGACCATGGCTTGAATGTACTCTCTTATGTTTATTTTGCCCTATTTTTGTCATCGCTTCATTTATTATTATGTATATGCTATTCCTTCTCTGTTGCTCTTTATTCCATTTCGTGTTTTAAATGTCTTTTTGTAATTGGACTTTAGTCCGTTAATTTTAAATAAATAAATAAATGCACTTCGTGAACAATATTATGCGTAGTTTGATATAATCTTTTGGTTATGTATCTTCTGACTAGACGTCTTTGTGGATTTTTTTATCCGAAACAGCCGATACGTAGCGCTTCCCATCAAGCGAATAAAATAATGACCAAGTAAAATAATGATTAAGTAATATTTAACAGTTATGAGATATCTCCCAATGCCTTTTCATCGAGCTGTTATTTTTAACAGGGGATTATTTTTATTATAACCGATAGACTCGTTATTCATTATTTTTGCTAGTTGGTTTTGTTTCAATCTCCTACTCGTTTAGTTTGGCGCGTTTTTACTTGTCGCGCGTGCCTTCGATGTGTTTTTATGAGTTGAAGAATACGATTAATGGTGTAATTGTCTAATGTTTATATTTTGTTTCACGGCCAAAGTGCAAATACCTAGTAATCAAATAAATTAAGTTTTAGTAGACAATACGACGCAAAATATTATTTTACTTTTCTACCATTTTTTACTATTGCATTATAAGTGCATCAACGTCTAGAGTTAATAATAACAATAAATGGATAACTTTTATAGCGCCGTTTTCGTGGGAAAATCACCTCAAGGACGCTCCGTGTACTTATACGTAATTTAGAAAATAAAGTATCATATTGGTAGTCTAACAAAAAAATAGTAGTTTAGAATTACAGTTAACGCCCAGTACTAGTGCAAATGTTGTATGGCAAGCTTCCCGGTTGTGCAACGGTTCCGAAGAGATAATGACGCAAGTTCCTCATAGCATCTCCTACTGAAATACTGATAGAACAAGGACAGCATTCCTGCTTGATCTGTGCCCCAAATATTGCTATCCGTTTGCTAAGATAGGGGAATCCATCAAACGGACAAACAGTGGTGCGCACTTACGATTTGTACATTATAAGGTCAGCAGTTGCGTACTATTAAAGTATCTGCACAGTACGCCTAGCTTCTGAGAGGCCAACTATACGCTGGCTTCGATGGAGCTCCTGTTCCTGAGCTGGTCACTTAAAGCTACACCAATCATGTCAATGGAAGGCTTGTTGGGAAGATTGCTTCCGTTGATGGAGACTAAATTGTCATTTCGATCCATTTTAGTCGTAATCAGACATGATCGAATCTATGAAATAATAAATTCGACAAAGTTATTCTTACCCTAAGAGGAAATTATCTCGTGGTATTCGTCTATTCTCTGCTTCAAAGCCTTCCGAGCCACTGTGGTTAAGCGTAGTTCTATTTGCTCCGCGCAGTTGTGTGCGTGTCACATAAATATGTTCAATCTGATCAGCAAAATTAGTTTAGGTAACGTAATTGAGTTGGTGAGAACAACACGTACTTAGAATTTTGTTTTTGATTAATGTTTTGATGCATATACATACAGTTACGACCACAATGTCCTTAAGGCAATGAAGAAACTGCCCTTAATGTAGATTACGTTTCCCGTGTGTGCATTTGTATTTTTTTTTAAATATATTGAAAAATACATTTTTACTTGTACATTTTGTTCTTTTTATTCATTAGTTCGAAAACACTTGAACACCAAAAAAATAATTATTTTGTTGTTTTTTTTTTTTAATTTCGCTAGAATTTAGTAATATGAAGTCGAAAAACAAGTGTGGGCTCTGTTCGACTCCACATTCCCTGTGATACCTATGCATTCTCCTTTCGACGAAGATTCGAAAATGATGTTCTAATCAAAAGCCCTTCATCGAAGAATTCCAAACAATATTGCTCTTAATTTAAATGAAAATCGCTCGAAATAAAATACGAGATGAGATTCCTACGCCGAGACCCATATTTATTTGATTTTTTATCAGCCCAGCTTCACTGTGAAGGTAAAAGGATAAAATAACAGTTAAATAAAAATTGACAAATTTATGTCTTAATCTATTGCCATACGAATTTCGTGAATAAGTAGTTGAGACACTTTGCTTTGAATCTGAAAGTCGCGAGTACAATTCCCGACCGAATTACGCAAGAAAATAATGAGGTGGCAGCGGGTTTGGTTTTGTGTTGGTGTTGGAAGGCTGGTATATTCTGTAAGGATAAGTTTGAAGTTCTGTTCGAGGTGTTCCAAAGCGCACCCTCCTATATTGTGACAAGTCTCTTCCGACAGTATTGTGAAATGTTGAGAGAACCTGGATATTCAGTCATTAAATATATATTCGGCTACTGAATGAATCTTAAATAACGTTTGATTTCTAATTAGTAGATTTGAATAGCCAGTTCTCACCAAAGTACCTGTTTTCTCCCGCATACATTCAGAATGAAAGATAGTCTCAGAATCACCCTGGAGTGGACCACCATTCAGAGTTGAAATGTTACTTGAAATGAAAAACGTTGAAAAATAAAAGCAGGATATGGTTATTCAGGTACTGAGGCAACTTCAAACAAACGTTTAATTTCTAAATGTTGCATACTGAAAATATTATCCTACTTTGGGAATTAATCATAAATATTTAATGTTACTTTTTTCGTAAGAAGCAATCACATAGTAGTTGGACATTATATTAATAGTAAAAGAATACTTTGTTTTAAAACCACAGAATTTATTATAATGATGGCCAACCAGTTTCACTTGGATCAAGCTTCGTCAGGGACATATAACTAAAGAAAAAATACAGAATTAACAGGTATACCTTATATAGGTACAACAGTTAATGATTGAGACAGTATATAATACAAAGAAGGAAGAGAGAGATCAAATATTAGAGGGAGGGAACAATTGAAAGTGCTTAATATATATTACGAAGAATTGGTAAATAAACAAGTGTACATAATAGAAAGATAATGATGTAATGTTAGGGGCAGACAAAGATCCTATGTTGAATTTATATTTGAAAACGACATTTTACATTGTTATTGGAAAAGAAGCTATTTGGATAGATAATAATAATTAAATGGGTGAGTTATGAAATAAAACGGAGTGATTCGTATCATCAAATGAGGGTGAAGTCGACAATTGATGGGATGAAGGTGGATTTACAGGAAACATATTTAAAATATAATGTTACGTTTGACGAATAGCCAGCTCTTATTCTTAAATATTTCTTTCGTCACAAAATCTTTTAAAACACTGCAAGCAATATGTGTAACATTTATTTTTGTAAATTGAACTTGGTGCTGTTTTAATTATATGAAAAAAAAACAGTAGCATGAAACCTAAACCTAAAGCTCCCTTGAGGTGATATTTAAAAAAAAATGGCGCTTTATAAATTAGCCAGGTATTATTAATAATATCTTAACAAATCAATTAAACAAATAATATCTTAACAAATCAATTAAACAAATAATATTTTAGTCAAATTAAAACTAGTGCAATTCGCAAAATTGTAAAAGTTTGACTGAAATAAAGTATTTCATCACTTTCAAAAGCTTTTCATGTCACCGACTGAACTCCGAACCAGTCGGCGTCAAAATCATCCGGGGCCTAAAAGCGTAAAAGTTAAAACACTTGTAAATCACATTGCCATGGCCGAGATGGGCAACAAGCGCCCAGGTGAATTTATATGTAAATTAGAGATTGCTTTTCACATCCACATGTGTCTATTTATTTTCATCTAATGCATATTTAAATTGTGCGGTGAGACAGACCCGCGCGGCTAGTCTCCATATAAAATATGCGTATTCTAGGGTCCCCGTCAGCAGCCACCCGACCGCCCACCTCTGTCACCTCCATCCCAGTTTTCAACCCCCCTCAGCCCAGTTTCCTCCCCCCCCACACTCGCTGCATGTTTCATGGCGGCAGATTATTTGCCACCCTCGCAACTCCAAGGAAACTATGCTTTAGAATTTTAGAATATTGTTTAATATTTACTGTACGGCAAGAAGCCCTAAGATGCGTAGAGGTATTTCGTTATGTTTCACAACTAAAGCCTCAAAGGCAGGCGCACTTTATATTTTCACATTATATTTAAACTAAGATAATAAACCGTACATTGTTTCCAAGATAAAGAAATTTGTTTTAAAAAATAATTTTTCATCATTAAAAATCTTCCTTCAACAATAATTATAACAGGTTGGTTGGTTATTTAAAAGTGTGGAAAAATCGATGATAACGATGCGAATTCAAAATTACAAAAACGGCGATTATTTCACTCGCGGTACCACGTTTACAATCGTACTGGGCGTTAAATATAATTCGAAAAAACGCCAACGCCGTTATCGTTGGCGATTGTTAACTGTTAAATATAACCGTTGAAAATAACGCCGACGTTGACTATTTTTTGGTAAACTACCAATATACTATATTTTCTAAATTACATATAAGTACACAAAGCGTCCTTGAGGTGATTTTCCCACGAAAACGGTGCTATAAAATGTATCCATTTATTATTATTATTAAGTTTAGACGTTGAATTATATGAGCTAATAATGCAAATGCAATAGTAAAAAAGTAAAATAATATATTGCGTCGTATTGTCTACTAAAACTTAATTTATTTGCTTACTCGGTATTTGCACTTTGGCCGTGAAACAAAATATAAACATTAGACAACTACACCATTAATCGTATTCTTCAATTCACAAAAACACATCGAATGCACGCGCGACGAGTAAAAACGCGCCAAACTAAACGAGTAGGAGATTAACATAAAACTAACTAGCAAAAATAATGAATAACGAGCCTATTGGTTTTAATAATAATAATCCCCTGTTGAAAAATAACAGCTCGATGAAAAGACATTGTCGTTATAATATATCTAGCTGTTATATATGTTTTACTTATCATTATTTTCGTCACTTGATTCTAGGCGCTACGTATCGGCCGTTTCGGATAAGAAAGTCCACAAATATGTTTAGTAAGAAGAAATATAACCAAAAGATTATTCCAAACTACGTATAATATTGTGCACGGCGCACACACTCTTTACACCTTTTAAAGACTAAAATAATAGGTACATGACAATGTGATGCGTCGTTATAATATAACTAGCTGTTAGATATATTTGACTTGTCATTATTTTCGTCGCTTGATTCTAGGCGCTACGTATCGGCCTTTTCGGATAGGAAAGTCCACAAATATGTTTAGTAAGAAGAAATATATCCAAAAGATTATTCCAAACTACGTATAATATTGTGCACGGCGCACACACTCTTTACACCTTTTTAAAGAATAAAATAATAGGTACATGACAATGTGATGCGTCGTTATAATATAACTAGCTGTTAGATATATTTGACTTGTCATTATTTTCGTCGCTTGATTCTAGGCGCTACGTATCGGCCGTTTCGGATAGGAAAGTTCACAGAGATGTCTAGTAAGAAGAAGTATAACCAAAAGATTATTCCAAACTACGTATAATATTGTCGACGACGCACACACTCTTTACACCTTTTTAAAGACTAAAATAATAGGTACATGACAATACGCGGCGTCGTTATAATATACCTAGCTGTTAGATATTTTGGTGACATTCGGAGAATTATACATAACAGTTACATTTTAGGTGCCGTCATTATTTTACCTAGCCATTATTTTATTCGCTTGACTCTTGGAGCTACGTATCGCGCGTTTCGGATAGGATATTCCACAGAAACGTTTAGTAAGAAAGTATAAAAAGATACACATAATGTCGCTTACGATGCATAAACTCTTACACCTTTTTGTTTACTTGGCGCTAACGCTAATACAATAATAATAGCGTCGAAGAATATTCGTATGTAGGTACTAATATTTTTAGTAATAATATCTAACTGTTAGCGCAAATTTTCGTCAATAGCGTTAGACGTTGGCGGCATCTAGCTGTTATTTCTAACAGCTAGATATATTTTGATACAGTACTAGTGTACAACAGAGCCCGGTCGAACGGAATAAATAAGACACGCTGTAAGTGCGTTTACAATATTCTTTAAGAATCAACGTAAACACTCGCTGTCCCCTTTCCATCTAGTGATGATAGGTAGGGATAAACAAGACAAAGGGCTCTTTCTTTATGACGCATCGCAAATACATCGCCACTGGAGCGTATACCGATACACAATACATCCAACGCTAAGCGTGTATTGTTTGCCTCAACTCTAGTTGAGTTACCTAAAAGTATTAGTAGAGGGTTTAGGTTGAACACATAATCCTTATTTAAGTCGACTCAAATAAATTGTAATATAAGCCACTGGTATATTGTGTCTATGATTTTAAGAGAGGTACGTGCTTCACGACACAATGCATAGTTAAAAACATCAAACAACGACTACGGTTTACCGATTTCCGAGTTAAATCCATACTTATCATTAATACATAGCACGTCAAAAGGTAAAATATCAAACACTCGAAATCAAAGAAGGTAAATTAATCTCTAGTGTCAAATGCGACAGAGGGAGATTACGGTTTAAGTCGTTCTTTACGTATGCTACACTTAAATGTATCCCTAACTAACTAACCATCACGCCGTTTCTCCGCAGGGGTAGGCAGAGAGGACCGACCGCCATACAACTCTATCTTGGCACACAATCCTTTCATACATACTCTTCTGTTATTCTGACTCTTCACGTGGCCCGATTCAAGTATTTGATTCACTTGATCGTCTTCTCGGGCGTCTCCGACTTTTTCCATTCACTTTCGCATGTAATCCAGAATTAGTATTAAGAGCAAGCTGATGAGGAAAACATGTTGAGAGATTGTCTTAAATCGGGCTTTAAAAGTAATCGAAAACTTGGCCTAAGAGGTTTAGTCATGCTCAAACACCAAGGATTAATAAACTAAAATATGCTCGGTAAGATTTATTATAATTTGTTTTTTTTTCTGGTGAGTCTCTGATTTAGCGATGGAAATCCGGGTACTACTTATTACGAACGCATTTACATAGCCTGTTCAAAAGAAAAGGTGAATTTTCGCGGGCTGTGTACCATACATTCGACTATCGATTTTTTTTTTTGTTATGTTGGTACACATATGTTTATCATATGTCAGCATTATCAGCCGTTTTGTATTAGTGGTTTGTTTTCGACAACTGGAAAGGTTAGTCACGTTTTTGTGTGCTCTTCGATATTTTAATTTTGAAAAATATAAATCAATGTAATCGAATGTACACAGCCCGCGCAAAATTCAAAATTCTTTTTTTCTTTTGAACAGGCCTCGTAAACATGTAGGTATGGAGAATAAAAATAACTTGTGGTATTTTCTTGTAGGAGTTCAAGTTTCTGCTTTAAATCCCTCTTCTGATATTTGCATATTCACCTCTTCTGATATTTGCATATTCAGATCGACACACTTAATTGTGCAGTCGGGGAAGTCGTCAGATTCTCTTTTGGCCGCCTGCAGAGATGAATAATACGTGGATCTATAAGTATCCGATGTATAATTGCAATACGTACTTAAAAATCCAGAACAAATTCATACTACTTATATGGAAATCAAAATTTTGATTTTTAAAAACTGAAAAAATTGGTTTGCTTATGTTGAGTTTCTTTCGTTAAGTTAGTGAGCTTTTCTTATTGTTATTTTTTTGTAACATTTTGGGTTTTGCCTTTCGTGATTTCGTCATTCGGGTTTCGCCTTTAAGAGATTTCGTCTTTCGAGATTTCGCCTTGAGAGACTTTTGTGATTCATACATTTTGGAATGTGGCTTTTGAGATTTTGGTCATTCAAGATTTCTGCGTTCGGGCCCAATGACCCAAAGCCATATGTTATTTTTTAACTTCTTCATCTTCTAATTGCTTTAAGATGATTTCGTGCAATTAGAGTTGACCCAAACAACACAAACATTGAACTGTGTGTATTGGTGCAAGTGTATTCACTTTTGACCGCGATGTCTTTGCCAAACGTTACTGAGAAACAACATGTTATCTTGATTACGTCTACTCATTGTTATTAGCGAGAAAGATACAACAAGTGTATACGATCAGTTTATACAGTTATTCAAAAACTTTTCCGGGGTGTTTTTTTATTATATTAAAAACGATTTTTTTATATTTCACTGAAATTTTCTTTTCTAAAGTCAAAAAAATGTTTGAAACATGATGTATACAAGCAATGCATCTGGGTTCGACCCAACATTCGCTGCGATACCTAAACCTATATTTGCTATATTCTCACTAGGGCACTTTTCCACGTGTCTTCATTCGATTGCTTCACGACCAAAGTCTCGTCCACTGAACAAAAAATCTCTAGAAGTGTGATGTATGCGATAAGAAAACTGATATCGCCAATCAATATACAAGTATACCTTTAGATTCCTAGGCCCCAGACAGGTTAGTGAAATTTTTATCATTATTTTAAAGATTTTAATCTATTTCACTCACACTCACAATAACTTTCTATCTGTTAATCTATTCAGCGGTCTCTTATATCTTTTCCTGGAGCAATGCGTTCGGGGAGCTGGAGAAAGGCCCAGCGTTATTGCTATTTGAACTCAGTCGGGCCTTCCCGGCCCGTTCCAACTTTATAATTAGATATTGATCCGGCCCTGTCCATACATGAACAGGCAACGGCGAGCTTTTCGATATACTCGTAAACCCATCTGGAGAGCGACAAAGCTTATCTGAACGTGCATACGATATGTTATTATTTATTACACGGCTCCCTATTGACTTTAGGATGGTAAACAGCGAACTTCAAATAGCTCTTGCAATATCCCCCTAACGGCTTGCCACACTATTTTAACAGATAAGTCTTTGGAGCAAGTCGATTTGTGTCAGTTTTGAATAGAGCATTTAAAAATATGGTTGATTCTTGGTCAAATTAGTTAAAAAACTATCTCATCATATATAACTTACCCGAAAACACTAATCTCAAACTTAAATTTTTTTTTTTTAAATTTTGTTTTCGACCCAAAAAAATTAACCGTGGAAAATACAAATTTAAAAAATACTAAGTTACGAACGAAACCTTATTTCACTACATCCAAAATACGTGACGGCACAGATAATTTCATGTTTTTCAATAATTGTTGAATACAACCTTTGAAACCAGAACGAAACCGACCACTTGTAATTTTTTCTTTTCTTTTATAAATAGATATTAACTTGTTCAATTTTTCATAAATCGTTTAGTAGCTAAGTGTTATGCATTATATAATATACCCGATTAAAATGCATTTTCAGCACTTTAATTCATAACCTTCCACTCAATCAAAAATATACTATGACAGCATTTAGACATCGTTTTACCATCAAAATCTGGCAAACATATCAACACTCTATGAAGTGCCTACTGCAACCGCTAAATAAAAATTTCGATAAAAAAAACCTGCATGCCCGACTGAAACGTGTTCACTAATCACATTTGAATGCTTTTCCCAGTACATTTATATGGGGATCATAATTGCGAATCAAATAATAATAAAAATATGCAGGAAATTTGATCGATTGCTTTCCATCAGTTTCTTGTGTATAAACTTGTGTGTATTCAGTGATATTTCTCCTTGTGGGATAGTTGTTACACATTTATTTGGATAATTTCTTCGGGGGTGCTTTGGTGGTATTTTATAAACAACCTACATTACTTATAGGTATGTTTTTATCTAATTAGTTTTTACCAGTGAATGCAACTTGAATCGCGGGATGCAACTTGACTCGCTAAGAAAACATATTGATTGCTCTGATCCACCCATTTCAAATACAAAATAATGAGCTAAAATACATTATTGGATGGTTGGTATTTAAAAGGATTCTCTTTTTAATTTGATAATTTCAATTAAAATCAAACATTGTACAGTTTTTCTAATGTTTGGTTTTGGATGGCACGAATGCTACAAATAGTGGTAGCTCTCCACCAGTAGCCAAATGGATTGCTGACTTTAGAAGAGGCAGAACACTAAGAGAGACAATCCCCGCGGTGGCAGACCTTCGACGCCAGTTACTGTAGGAAATGTTCCTAAAGGACATGATATTGTTTCGAGTGACCTGCGAGTGAATGTTTCGGACATTTCGACAAGGAGCAAACATAAACCTTTTACTGAAAATTTAGGCGTCTCTAAGGTTTCGACGAGACGGGGCCTCGAATGTAATAAAAATATATCGAATCGATTTCGTAATAAAAAATATGTCGTATTGATTTGGATTTATAAATATCAACTAAAGTCCAAAGAACAATAGAAACAGCGGACTTAGATAGACCGCCAACGGAGCGTAGTTGAAGGCAGCTCCACCTGCAGGCAAAGCCATGGCGTGGCGTCAGTTATTTGGTTTTTCAAATCTTTTGGAGAAGGGTCGAATAATCATCAAAAATTATTAATTTGACATTTCGGACAAGTTAAGAACTACCATTGACAAAAAACTATTAAGAACACAACGTGAAAAAATTTGTTCCGGTTCAGCGAAACAAACAGCTGCCAAAATCCAATCTATCGAATCCAATTGGTTTCTTTAACCCCCAATTCAGCCGACCAGGTGTACCCTTAGTGTAGTATTATTAATCGAAAATGAGGAGTTAGTAGGCGAAAGATAGTCCATTTCCCAGAATTAAAAACGCAATTATGACAGTCGAACATCGTTTAATGAAATGCATTGATCGAATAAAAGGTTATTTAAGTAATATTAATAATAAATATTCCCCTAACAATAAATTGTTCTTGTATTAATTTCTACGACCTTTTTGAACTTTCCTCGCATATACAGTAATATGCACTAATTGAATATCTTAGATTATCTATAAGACAATAAAGGCATCATTATTAGAGGTGGGTAATAAAGGTGTCAGTATTAAAAGTAGGTAATAAAGGCGTCGGTATTTCACTTAGAATGGTCTAAACTTCACTTTTGAAAGAAGATTTGCAAATAATCTATGGTACACACGTTCATGGGGCTTTTACATAACAAACGAGTGTATTATGAAGAAAGGAAAATTGCAGAAAAATAGATGAACTCACCAAACAAGTTTTAAGAGAAGAAAGAAAATGTTGTAATAAATTATTTCATTATTTCATGCAAATCCAAATTATAAATAATAATTTTGCCTTAGAAAATAAATAAGAATATTTTAGTAAAAAATAACGCAAGTAATAAGTAAAGGTAGAAATAAATAATTCAGTGGAAAATACAGGAAATATTTAGATTTAGATAAACCAACAAATTTTTTTTTAGAGATTATGAAGCTCTTAGATGTAAGTCAAATGATTGAATCACTACTAGGTAATGTGAATAATTTAGTAATAACATGGCGTTACTTTGGCATAACAAAATACACAATAATTAGTATAATATGCTATTAGCAATTTGTCTAATGAATAGTGAGCAGTCAAGGTTTACACAAGAGCAGTGAGTTACATACATAATATGTACAAGCAATAATATAATTAAATTATGAAAGGTTGGATTTTTTTTGTATAAATTCGAATAGCGAATTACCGTCTTATAGTAGGTGTGTGGTAAATTGAGATAGGGAGTAGATGTTATATACAATTATTATAATATTCCGCAAATATCATATAATCCTTCTACAGAAATTCTGTTAAATATTTGCCGAACATTTCCAATGAAAGGATTTCGGTGTATAAGCTCGTATACGGGGTAGGTTGCTGAAACAGCCTAAAGCAGGCAGGGGGTGGAAATACCCCTCCAACCAGTAACAATGCAGTATAATAATACTTTTACTGTTTTACAAGGAGGTTTTTAAGTATTTTTTCGTAACTGTTTGCGTCGAGTGTATGGACAAGGGAGGTTGATTGAATTTAACTTATTATAAAGTTTACATCGGAAAAGTTTCAAGAGTGCTACGAAAATTTAACACAACAACGAAGGAAAAAAACACTGAAATACGCATCTCATCAGATTTTTGAGTAAATTTTTTTATTTGGCATTAGTGAATTTCCTCGCGGTTTTACTTACTATTCGGTAAACAAAAAAAAATCAAATTAAAAAATATGTTTTTGTCGAAATCAATCCCTTTGTGGTGTAAATTTATACATTTGAAATGCTATAAATAATTTTCTTTGCGAGTACGTACGTACGTACGAGGGTGAACTTTTTAAATTTGGTACTGATGTTAATAGAAAATATCAAATTATAAAAATAATTTTTTAATGTGTTTTAGGAGACATTATTCTATATTTAAAAGTGGGTGGAGCAATTAATGGTTTTTCTTGGCAAGTCAAATTGCATCCCGTGATTTTTTACGGGTTTATATAACAACTAGTAAGGCAATAAATTTACACAAACTAAAAACTATTTTGTGTGTTCGCAGAGAGCATTAAATTTGTGGCTTGCTTTAATTATAATATTAATAAATTTATTATTTATATTA
The DNA here is from genome assembly GCA_022651775.1 of Drusus annulatus. NCBI lineage: Eukaryota > Metazoa > Arthropoda > Insecta > Trichoptera > Limnephilidae > Drusus > Drusus annulatus. The sequence goes on along the minus strand of JAGWCC010000025.1, from coordinate 2,294,741 downwards.
AAACTAATTTATTAACATATTTTCTGGCTACTTGTTTCGCTTATATCTTATACTGATTTTTTACTTTTTACATATCAGTACTGACTGTCCGATCTCTTACGAGTTCCAAAATACTCTTTTTTTTTAACTGAAACTCAATTGCTTTGTATAAGTAAATTCTATTTTTTTGCGAGCACAAAACAGAACAAACAATTTTGCGTCTCGTTTTTTTTTATAATTGAAAAGATGTTTCAAAGTTCCGCGCTCACGTTTCAAATCTCGTTTAAATCTGAAAAAAGTTGCGTTAATCTAGATTTTTTTAAACAGAAAAGCCATGCATATTGAGGTATTTCGCAGATATAATTTGACTACCCCTGCAACAGGGGTTACCGACCGCTGCAAATGCCGGGTCACAGACGTGCACCGGAAGACACGGCGAGGAAAATGAGCACAGAGGGTTGTGGGTGAGAGGAGAGAAGGGAAGAAGTAGAGGGAAAAGGGGCGGGGTTAATATATAAAGCTTTTACTGCAGTTGTGAATTTTTAATCCAACCGGCTGAAAGGTGGAAGGTAAAACGAACGAGACAGATAAAGGACATAGAATTGGAATGAACTAAAGAACGCTTACTTGTGGTGGTCCGTACATATTACAGTATTTGAAAAAATAAACTAATTTGTCGTGATGAAATAGTGATATGAATGACGCAAACTTGTATATATACGAGGCCTGTTCAAAAGAAAAGGTGAATTTTGAATTTTCGTGGGCTGTGTACGTTCGATTATCGTTTTTTTTTGTTATGTTGGTACACATATGTTTATCATACGTTAGCATTATCAGCCATTTTGGATTAGTGGTTTGTTTTTGACAACTGGAAAGGTTAGTCACGTTTTTGTGTGTTCTGCGATTTTTTACTTTCGAAAAAAAATGGATCAAAGGTATTAAATTTTGCGTTAAAAATGGAATAAAGTGCTGCAATACACTTAAAATGTTGACTGTTGCATTCGGCGAGTCTATGTTGTCTCAAAAAAGTGTTTATAAGTGGTACAAGCGCTTTACAGACGGCCGAGAAGATGTTAATGACGATGAGCGTCCTGGAGTTGTGGAAAAACAAATCATGGATTTTATTCTTTGATCCATTTTTTTCACAAAAGTAAAAAATCGAAGAACACACAAAAACGCGACTAACCTTTCCAGCTGTCAAAAACAAACCACCAATCCAAAATGGCTGATAATGCTAACACATGATAAACATATATGTACCAACATAACAAAAAAAATCGATAATCGAATATACACAGCCCGCGAAAATTCAAAATTTACCTTTTCTTTCGAACAGGCCATGTATATAAGTTCCTGTTTGATGCAGCCACAGCTCGCCTTAGCTTTGCTTAGATTTGCAATCTTCCGAAGATGGACGTCACATTGGAAATATGTTTTCGTTCCATGGATATGGCCATGAAAGGCTATGAAGAACTAGCTTTACTACTAGCACCAATGCGTATTCCAGAAACACGCCAAACGCGTGACCAACATTTACACGCGGTGGGTATCTGGATAAGACGGGGTTTTTTACGACTTTTTCTGGTGCTTGACCGTTCGACTGTCGTTTGATTAGACGCTTTTTGTGTTCACACTCTAAACAGCACCCCCAAGGTGACAAAGGCCTTGAAGTTTCTTAAAATAGCAAGTCATACTACAAATACTGTCATCGAAACGATATATTTTTTCAATACAAACATATATCTACTGATCATATGAAGTAAAAAAAGTGAAGAATCCTCGCAAGTGAAAAGTAAATATGGCCGAGCATTATTCGTTTACTGCGGACTGCAGTTCCACACGAATTGTTTTAATGCAATCGGGTGCAATGCCAAATGAGAACCTTCAGCGCAACGCTATGGATTTAGTAACCGATCGTGTGGAATTCTAGAACCGTTTTATCATTTCTAAAAGCTTCTGTTCGGCTAATTTAAATCCACGCTTTCGTTTCGGTAGTGATCAAATAAATTTTGCAAAGAACTCATATATGTATCTGTCAAATATTTATACTACCCAATTCAATAAAAAATGGTAAAATATTTTTTTTACAATTTTTATTTTTATTTAAAAAAATTTTTTTCCTCTGATTTTATATTTATTTTTTGTTGTTTTTCTTTAAATATGTTAAGTCAGATGTCCATGATTAAAACAATAATTTAGCAATAGTAAAATATAAAAATACAGATTGTTAAATATAAGAACCTGTTATCAAACTACATCTTAGTTTAATGAATCAAAGGGATTGGACCGGTTAGTAGCTGAGTGGACAAACGCGTCGGATCCCAAATCGGGCGTCGTTGGTTCAGTTCCTCTGCTAACGAAGTCTTCCACCGTTGCACAGGCAACAACTTCCACTTATTATGATGGTAGTAGGAGTTTTTGAATATTGTCAGGTTATTCGTAACCTTTAAAAAATCGGTCTTTATTGAAAAATTTTGTAACATTTGAAATAATAAAAAAAACGATGTATAAATATCACTTAAGTGATAAACGTCGTCCTCCGTAGTTGAGTGAATAAAATCCTTTACTACAAATCCAGCTGTCCAGGGTTTGAATCCCGGTGTATGCAAATAATGTATTTAATTAACATGTGTCACATTCAATTAATATGTTGTAAATTTATGCGGTATTTGCATAAATACAAAAAATAAATTTGGTGTAAGCATGTCCGTGTGCATGAAGTAATAACATATTTATCTTTCTTCTGGTGAAATTGAAGTAAACTAATTGATCAAATAAAATTAAGAAATTCTTTCTAATTTTGTAACTGTTAATTCATGGTGGAATTCCATTTTAAAGATTTAATAAAACAAATTAATAACTTTATTCCACTTTCAAATGGAATAAAGTTATAAATTTGTTTTATTTAAATCATTCAGAAATTCTATCTTGAACAAATAATACATTTCATTGGCCTGTCAAAAACATTTTTTGTAAATGAATTTGTGATTAAAAACTTTTGTAATTTATTTACACTTATTTTCGCAAATAAGTGTTTTTTTAAAAATTATTAATTCATTTTGAATGACGAATTAAATAGTTTTATTTTTAAAACAAACTTTGGGATTTGGAGTATTCCTAAGTTTGTTTAAAAAAAAAACCTATTCCATTATATATCTGTTTTTTTTTTCTTCATTTTAAACCAATTTTATTTATTGGTTTGTGGCAGGGTGGTAAAAGACATCTCGAGTTCGTTCCTCGGCCCACCAAAGCCGCCAAGCTATAATTATTACAGATATTAATTGCTAATAAAAAAACTAATGACTTCAATATTTTAAAAACGTTTGCTTAGAGGTTCAGATGTGAGTCATCGAAAAATTTATTTATTATTTTTAAGTAGAACATACATAATTCATATAAATGTCCCGATAAAACTCGTGGATTTTGTTATTTTACCATGGAACTTAGATCTAAATTATGTGAAAAAAATATTAATGAATGCACGAAACCTTTTATAAAATTCTCAAAATTAATTCAAAACTCTCAGAAGGGATAAGATAATGCTAATCACACTTTAACAGCAAACACTTAAAGTTCTCCAGAAAATTCCACCGCGACCCTCCCACTGTAACCGTTTCCCCGAAAACTGACGCTTTCCCCGAACGATTTTTCCTCCTAACGATTGGTATTACCAGGAATGCATGTTGACAGTAGGGGCGTCTCCTCCACCCAGTGTAACGCCCCCGCCGATATCGCCCCCCTGATCGATACCTAAAAGGTTAGATAAAACATTCCGATGGGACCTCTCCTCGAACATCCCTCCCGGCACGTGGATATATTCTATAACCGATGCGGTACAAAATATGCTTTTGCGGCTTTGCGTAGGTAATAAAGTCTCGAATACACTTACACCTTTTCCCCCACATGTTTTCTCGTATTTACTATTAATCACGAACGGGTCTGGACCGTGTTCACTTGTTCACAGCCAAATTCGATCAAGATACATATATTATTGTTAACACGACGAGGCGTGTCAAATACACCTCCACAAGCGTGGAACGCATATTAACATAAATATGTAATATGTTCAATATAACAACGAATGTATATTCTAAATACAATTTTTTTTAAATATTAAAAATAAATGAAAAATATAACTTTAGCAAATTTGACAATGTAATAGTTCTGTACCCGACGTAATCAGGTACACAAGTAAACTGTATAGGGGGCGGTCCCAATCTGTGAGATGCTCCAAGGGGTCGTCTCGTTGTAAGGGAGACGACGGGTTCAGCTTGTAGGGCCTCGGCTTTCAAGTGAAGATGCTGCGGGTCTGGTCCAGAGAGAGGTGTAGTCAGGCGGTCCAGGGGGGCAGGCGATGGTCAAATAAAAGTCAGGAGTCAAGTTGAAGGCGATGTCAGGGCGAAGATTAGTCAAGGTGAATGGTACTGGTGGAGGATGCTGGTGATCTGCCTTCCTCTGGTTTTTGCGCAATTAATATTGCGCTCCAGAGCGCGACCACGGATTCGGGAGATTTGTATGGGGGAATTTTGTTTCCCCCTTTCTCTCTCTTTCCGGGTCGCTGGCAATTTTGTGGGATAGATTTTAGCAATCTATCCCCTTCTCCCTTCCATCAGCTTTCACCTCAACTTTATTTCGCCCCTCTATCATTTTTATTAGATTCACAAAAGAAGTACAAATATTCAAATTACAAATAATGCCCGGTTTTTTGGGGCTTGATGCTTAATAACTAACTTATCCTAACATTTACATACTTAATTCTATAATGAGTGTGTAGCCGAGAGTCGAGTCATCACGATGGTATAATTTATTTGGCCGTGTGATTGACCCGGCTCTCGCGATAAAAGTTAGACAGATCGATTCCACCCGCGTGGATCGGTTCTCACCTGCCAGGCGCGGTCGGCGTCGGTCCGCGCTCAGACCCGTCATCGCGTTGGAATTCTCCCCACTCGGGGTGTCCCAGCCCGAAGAGCTATCTCTTTGCGTCATTGCGACGTAACGAGCCGCGGTTGAATTTGCCTACATAATATTTCCCTATGAACAATAATATAAACAATCTTAAGTCTAGTTTATCGACTACACATTATTGTGGACCATGTACGTCCGACACACTCCCCTCATGGAGCTTCGCTACATTCCCCTCCGGGAGGCGTACTGCGTCCACGTACGGCGGTGTCCCCCGGCGGCCGGTCTCTGGGTCGCGGGGTGTTTGCCGCGAGTGACCTCTGGGGGTTGAATGCTCCTGGGGCGGCGATCTCTCAGCCGTCAGTGGGTCGGCTCCTGGTCGGCCGAATACTCCTGGGGGGGCGGCAATCTCTCAGCCGCTTAGCCAGCGAGTCAGCTTCTGTGGTCCGGATGCTCCTGGGGACGGCAATCTCTCAGCCGTTTAGCCAGCGAGTCGGCCGATGGTGGTCCGGATGCTCTCCTGGGGACGGCAATCTCTCAGCCGTTTAGCCAGCGGAGCCACCAGATGCTCCTGGCGGGCGGCAATCTCTCAGCCGCTTAGCCAGCGAGTCGGCCAGAAGGTGGGCTGGATACTCCTGGCGGGCGGCAATCTCTCAGCCGTTTAGCCAGCGAGTCGGCCAGAAGGTGGGCCGGATACTCCTGGCGGGCGGCAATCTCTCAGCCGCTTAGCCAGCGAGTCGGCCAGAAGGTGGGTCGGTGATTTGACCCTTGGTGGGCCGGCGATTCATCAGCCGGCAAGCGTCAGCCGGCGATTTATCAACCGGCAATAGTTTTGTGACCGCCTCCGAGCGAGTCACGTGTGCCAGGCTTCCAAGGCGCTGGCGGGGGTGAGATGGTCCAGACGTTAATTTTCCTCCGACGGGCGCTTCGTAAAATGTGGAGAAGTTGTCATCTCCGTCGGAGGTTGCTGGAGCTCTCTTGTCCAGCAATTTTATGCCAGACTTTGTTGAGGGCGGCTCGTGAGCCGTACCGAGTCCTGAGGAGCGTTTTCCGCGTACGCTGTGTGACTCCCCTCATCGGGAATCGCCTCTAGGCCTGACTCGGTTTGTGGGAGATTGAAACAATCTCCCGGTTCGTACGCCAATGCTCGGGCTCTCTTTCTTTGGTTGGCGCCGGCCGTGTCTGCGTGTAGGTATTTATTACCATACTTTTCGCCTCCGTCCGCAAGAGGGGCGCGGGGAAGCGGGGCCGAGCCATTGTTCGCTTTGCTAGGCCGCCGCTGTCTTGCCGTTCCGTGACGAGACAGTCTGCCGGGTGGTGGAGTGCGGAGAAGCGGGCCGGGGGTAGCGCTCGTTTTGCTTGGCCGCCGCTGTCTTGCCATTTCGTGACTAGACTTTGAGCCGGGCGGAAGCGGGGTGGAGCTCTTGCTCGTTTTACTGCCCCTTCGCTGTCCCGCCGTTGCGGGCCGGACCTGCGAGCCGGAAGGATGGCTGCGGGGAAGCGGGGGCGAGCTCGGCCGGCACTGTTTCGTCATTTCGCTTGGAGACAGTCTGCCGGGCGGTGGGGCGCGAGGAAGCGGGCCGGGGGTAGCACTTGTATTGTCGTGCCATATCGGTAGCAGCCGTGGTTTCACCCGCCGGCTACCGCTTGTGGTTTGTCCCGTAGCAGTACTCGGGCTGGGCTGAGTCGTCGGCGGGGCGTCATTCTGCGTCTGCAAGGCCCGTTCGCTCGTAAACCATGCTGAGACGCCGCACTGTAATATGCGATGGTTCTCTGCGCCGCCACTGCAGTCCCGTTGTCTGTCGGCGGGCTGCTCATCGAGCAGCGGTCTGGGTTGGTTGCCTCAGAGGCGCCATTGTGGCCGCCGATTGATCGCCGTTTGTATGATGGGCGCAATCCGTCACGGCCTTGTCCGGGCTGTATACTGCTCCGGGTGCTCCCGCAGCTCGGTCCGTTTCTGTGGGCTCTCCGCTTCGAGGCGGGGGGCCGGGGGCTACGGGGTTGACTGCCCCAGTGCAAGTCAATATGTCCGCCGATTGCACGCCGCTTGTTTGAAAGGCGCAATCTGTCGCGGTTTCCGCCGATTGCCCGCCGCTCGCTTGATTGGCGCAATCTGTCGCGGTTTTCTCCGGGCTGTAGGATGCTCCGGATGCCCCCGCAGCTTGGTCCGTTTCTGGGGGCTCTCCGCTTCGAGGCAGGGGGCCGGGGGCTGCGGGGTTGACTGCCTCAGTGCAAGTCACGATGTCCGCCGATTGCACGCCGTTTGTTTGAAAGGCGCAATCTGTCGCGGTTTCCGCCGATTGCCCGCCGCTCGCTTGATTGGCGCAATCTGTCGCGGTATTCTCCGGGCAATAGGGTGCTCCGGATGCCCCCGCAGCTTGGTCCGTTTCTGGGGGCTCTCCGCTTCGAGGCAGGGGGCCGGGGGCTGCGGGGTGTGCAGGGAGAAATCTCAGTGATGCAATAATTTCTAGCATCTGCCGATGATGTTCTTCTCTGCGCTGTGCACGCCGTCTTTCCGCACGCAGCTCTCGCCGCAATTGTCGGACGGTGTCCTCAATCGAAGCCTCGCTTCCTGACGAGGCTTCATTAGCTGAGGGGTGGACTTCAGGTTGTAAGGCTGACGTCCTTGTGGTCCATTCAGCAGCTTGGGCAGGGGCGCGGGCTCGTGCGGCGCGGGCTGCTGTGCTGCTGGTAGGGTTTTCCAGGTCTCCGAGTCGTCCCGAAGGATCCTGGAATCCGGGGCGCTATTCCGGCCGCCCCGGTTGTGAGATCATCCTGGCCAGGCGTTGACTTTCCGTCTGACGTGCTCTTCCTAGAGCGTAAGGAAGGCGCCATCCTTGGCGCTGCTTCACAGATGGATCCGGCTCGTGAAGGACCAACTTATGTACCCGACGTAATCAGGTACACAAGTAAACTGTATAGGGGCGGTCCCAATCTGTGAGATGCTCAAGGGGTCGTCTCGTTGTAAGGGGAGACGACGGGTTCAGCTTGTAGGGCCTCGGCTTTCAAGTGAAGATGCTGCGGGTCTGGTCCAGAGAGAGGTGTAGTCAGGCGGTCCAGGGGGGCAGGCGATGGTCAAAAGTCAGGAGTCAAGTTGAAGGCGATGTCAGGGCGAAGATTAGTCAAGGTGAATGGTACTGGTGGAGGATGCTGGTGATCTGCCTTCCTTCTGGTTTTTGCGCAATTAATATTGCGCTCCAGAGCGCGACCACGGATTCGGGAGATTTGTATGGGGGAATTTTGTTTCCCCCTTTCTCTCTCTTTCCGGGTCGCTGGCAATTTTGTGGGATAGATTTTAGCAATCTATCCCCTTCTCCTTTCCATCAGCTTTCACCTCAACTTTATTTCGCCCCTCTATCATTTTTATTAGATTCACAAAAGAAGTACAAATATTCAAATTACAAATAATGCCCGGTTTTTTGGGGCTTGATGCTTAATAACTAACTTATCCTAACATTTACATACTTAATTCTATAATGAGTGTGTAGCCGAGAGTCGAGTCATCACGATGGTATAATTTATTTGGCCGTGTGATTGACCCGGCTCTCGCGATAAAGCTAGACAGATCGATTCCACCCGCGTGGATCGGTTCTCGCCTTGCCAGGCGCGGTCGGCGTCGGTCCGCGCTCAGACCCGTCATCGCGTTGGAATTCTCCCTACTCGGGGGTGTCCCAGCCCGAAGAGCTATCTCTTTGCGTCATTGCGACGTAACGAGCCGCGGTTGGAATTTGCGTACATAATATTTCCCTATGAACAATAATATAAACAATCTTAAGTCTAGTTTATCGACTACACATTATTGTGGACCATGTACGTCCGACACAAGTTCTTATAGCTTTCATATTACGGACAATGGTATTGCCAATCTGGGTATGATGCGAGGCTGAAGATAGTGAAGTAGGGAAGTAGGGAAGGAGATTGGGAAAAGGAAGGTTGGGAAGTACCTAGCTATTCAGATGTGGTCACCAAACACGGATAAAGCCATTTCAAGCAACGTTTCGATTCTGGATGGTAGTCTTTTACCAGGGCAATACTTAGTATCTTCCACTCTGGAACGTGCCGCAAATATACTATTTATTATTTTATGTAAATTAAATGTATTATGACACATTTTAATCAAATAAAATTTATTTGCGCACGCCGGGTTTGAACCCGCAACCTCTGGATTCGACGGAGGCCGTCGATTACTTTGTACCATTTGAAAAATGACTGCCAGCGAATACACCAACACAGATATTTACGAAGAAAGATTTACATTAAGTAGAAGTTAAACTAAAGCCTGAGCTTTTAGAATGATATACCGCTGATAATGAATGTTCCACTTTCAGTAACGCACATTTCCACACGATGAGGAGAAACATTCGCGTTAATCGTCAACACGGAAATAACCAGCGGCGCCATCTCCCCGGTGCATTAATATAATATATTATGACCAACACTATACGAGGAACCGGGCGAGTCGAGGCAACGACTGGCGACGGAGCTACGGCTGGTCGTGGACTATTTCAATGTAATACGGAGAGGACTCAAACGTCCAAGCTTTGAACAAAGGACCATCGAATATTGGTTAGGCATACCGAATACAAGTACTTACTATTCAATACTTTTATTTATCTATTGAACAATGTTAACTACGAAATTAGCAGTTTGACGTGATTTTAAAAATTGTTCATTCGTTCGTTAGTTTCGCCTTTGACGGCCCGCAAAGTGGACGGTGTCAAGCTGTATAAAATTTGCACAGCCTTTTCTGTGTCAACGCAACTTAACACCGCACAAGAGTCCCAACTGCTCCCAACCGTCTAGAGCCAGTGGCACTTCCGCATCCCCGATCGGGGTATGTTGCGAGGCTGACGGTAGTGGGGAGCCACCTAACGCGGGTAAATCAATGTGCAGCAACGTTCCACCAGGCGATACTAGGAGCATCTCCACTTCGGGAACTGTCTTCAGCTCGAAAAGTGTTCTACTTCATTAAGTTTTTCCTTTGAAAATTCAAGTATCTGTCAAAAACAAGACAAACTGCCATTCTTTCAATAAATTATTGTTCTATAACAAAAACGACAAAAATATAAAATGTCTGGAAACTCGGGTGAAGCCGGGTAGTAAGGTTGGATATTCATAAAATGAGAATTATAATCTTTGCGTGCAATTGAATATTTTAATAATACGTAATTTCATTTTAACATTACAGAAAAATCTGTAACAGTGAATCGTTATTTGACGCTCAAAGAGTTGAAATTCAACCCTTTTCGTGCCTCGCTCGAGTACCGTTATCTTTTTCCATTGGGAGGGTGAAACTCGAACCTGCTAAAATCTCCCCCCCCAAAACTCGTGACACTTGGCAAAAGGGGCTGAATACAAAACCATGTTTTCAAAATGACCCCTAAAAACGGTTGAGGTACTTTGCTGAGTGGTGTTTACTGCTTGGGTTGCATATCGGACATAACGTTTGGATTAATTGTGAATGGCAGGCTTATCTTTGGTAGGCTTTCTGTTTCTGTGAACTGTATTTTGTGCGGTTATTTAAATTTCCTTTTTGTCGACAAAGGAAAAGCTATTCTTTACCATCATTCAACTTCCAGTCGTCGCGTAAATCATACGTATATAAAAGTTTCACAAAATACATTACATATATTTTGGTCGGTTTAGATTTTTAAAAAAGGTGAAATAACAAATTTTGGTGCAGTTCTGTTTTGAACTTTTCAAAAACATCATTTTAATGTTCCGTGTCTTAATTTTAATTTTAAATCTCGGTACTATACGAGTATAACATATTTTATAAATTAAAATTGAACATATACAGTGCTTATTATATGTTACTTCATGCTTTTCAAAATGGGAAGTGCTTTCTTGTGGCAATATGTTTTTTTTCACATATAGAAAATTTTTTTAATTTATACCTAAATAAAAAAGGGTAATTTAATAATACCAATATTTTAACTATATTCCACTTTTTTAATTAAGATCATAATTAAAAGATAAATGTGTACCAGCCTGAAGATGTCCGTTATAAGGTAACACCGGTCCGGTCTTAATAAAATAAAAACAGTGGAATAGAGTTGAAATGTTGGTTTTAAAAATCATTTAAATGCAATTCCACAACGAATGAACAGTTTCAAAATTAAAAAATAATAAAAATAGGGTGCTTCGATTTGCATCTCTCGAGTGATCTGATTTTCTCACAATGGTCCTGGTGGTCCTTCCAGAACCGAAGGATCACTTGAAATGGCTGTGGCTATATGTGGAGATCAGATCTGACTAGACAGGTACTTCATTACCTCTTCCTCCTTCACTTGCTTCAGCCTCATAATGTTCTCCTAATTGGCGATGCCAACGTTCCACTGGCTCTGGGTGATTGGTATTTTGATGCGCATTGTCACACAGACAATGTAATCTAGTTAAAGCTGTAAAACTTAAACAGTGTCCGCGTTGAACACGTCATTTCAATATGAATTGGCCAAAAAATACCTATTCGTAGAAATGTTGCAGTACCTTGTACCAAATACAAATATTTTGTTTTCTCTCAGTGGGTACTTTTATTGATTTAATAAAACAAATTTATAACTTTATTCCACTTTTTTTTATGACTGGACCGGTTTCAGCCTATGACGGCCATCTTCAGACTAGTACAAGTTGTTGTTAACCTATGATGAATATAATTAAAGTAAAATCATAGTTTACTACCCCTGACATCCCCAAAAATAGTATATAAGCCGTAGGTTAACAACAACTTGTACTAGTCTGAAGATGGCCGTCATAGGCTGAAACCGGTCCAGTCATAAAATAAAAGTGGAATAAAGTTATAAATTTGTTTTATTAAATCATTAAAATGGAATTCCACCACGAATTAACAGTTTCTAAATTAGAAATAATAAAAAGGTACTTTTATTGTTGAAAAATAATATCTTCGAGGGCGTTCAGGCCTCGGAGGAAAAGTTGTGACAGATCCACTTGAGACAAAGCGAGTGTTTAGGTTTTCGCTGAAAGCTCACGAATTTTTTTCATGTTAATAAATATTCGCGATATGAAGAATGAACGATCATTTTTTATTCGTGATAACACTTATGAAATTGCATATCTGAATAATATAAATTGCATTTGAGCAGAACTGTTATCTGAATAGAAATATTATAAACTGTACAGTATATCTGTTTAAAAAGTAAATTATTTGTCGGTGTTAACAGATTGTTAAAAGAAAATGACACAAAATGATGAATTTAAGATTTAAACGGTTTCCCGACCACGTTTGAGTGAAACCGGTAGAAATGTTTTCTGTGAAGTCGGTGGCGCCACTACTATAAAACTTTTTGATACGAAAAATCAATGGATTTAAAAAATAGAGCCTTCCTTGATTAATAATTAATCACAAACCTTTAATTTTATAATTCTAGTGCCTTCAACTTTTGAATGATTAATAATTAATCACAAACCTTTAATTTTACAATTCTTATAATAATTGTTATATCATAAAATAGTCGTAGGTATCTACTAACTAATTTCTTCAATATTTTTAATAAGCCCAATGTTACGGAAACTGGATAGATACTGGACACTAATGGTAGAATCGACATCTAAATATACCCACTCTTAATATATGAAAGCAAACTATCGTAATTTATTTAAATAAATAAAAGGTTTCAACACAAAATGCTATAAAAAATAAAGTTGTTCAAAGATGATTGCATATATATTATATTTTCCTGCCTAGTATAATAATATTCACAGTGCCTTAACAATGTCACCAGACGAACTGCCGATGTCAACGTACATAATAATATTCTGTTTGGTAGCAAATAAGCGGTAGTGCCCCCCGCGGCAGTGTTTGCTGGGACAGGAATGCCAGGAGTCTAGTTGTAGGTAGGAAATCTTGCTAGGGGGAACCTACCCGAAATTCGCCTCGAGCCTGTTCTAACTTCCGACAACTATTTGCATTAAAATTCCTGCCACATCTGAGACGGACGGAGGGTGGAGGGAGGAGGGGGGAGGGTGGAGGAACTTGCCCCCCGGGGGTTGGGTACTTCATTTAAGCGGGGGATTATTTTAATCCGCTAATATTGTGAATACGCTGACAGTTTTTGTGAAAACCATTCTACCTAATGCAAATCATTTTATGATAGGAGGTTTCTTTTACATATTTTCTTAAGCTAATGTATGGTTTTAAATACACAAAAATAAACTCACAACAAACGAGTGGAATAAAACCCGTTTCGGGACAATATCATGAAAGCATCTGACATTGATATTGGCTTATTGTGTTAGGTACATTTTCTAAAAACAAAACAAAGCATATGAAAAATGACAACAAAAGAATAATACAAAAGAAGAAAATTAACGAACGCTAATGTCATACCTTAGAGTAGATGGAGTGGTACCTATCCAAGGCAGTGTGGTCTGTTTTTTGATGATTTTTACCGGACTCGGCAGACCTGGGCGTGGCTAAGACTAAGGCTAGGGTATTTAAACATCCATTTACAGCACATATCGACATAATGTTTTTGTTTATTTTTACAACCATTTTTTCACAGTATTGTTATTAAAAAAAATATAGCATAAAACCAAAAAAACCGTTTAGTTGTGTCAAGTTTAGTGGCATAATAAAAAATATGGGCGAAGTCCCACGGTGACCCAGGAGACCATGATCATCGTTGCAGTACATAGAAGCGGTGTATTATATTTGCTGTCTCTTTTTCTCTCATGGTGTAAGGCCTGAAAATCCGGAGAAAGTGATTTATCGCAAGTTTGTATAGGTTGGGTAAAAATAATTAACTCTCCTTTCATATATTGTCACTTCAAGTGTAATACACATATTTTGCTGCTTTGCCGTCCTTTTAAAACAAACACATAAACAGTAACCCATCTCCTTTCATTTACATATAACTCAATTATAAATTAAAAGATACGTCCAGCTTAATTTATCTTAAAAAACAAATAGATAATTGTATGAAATTAAAAAAAAAGCAAGTGTTACAAATCACCAAACCCATATTCATAAATACATCTCAACCTTGAAGTAACAATATATGGAGGGATAGCTAATTATTTTTACCCAACCTACACAAACTTGCGAAAAAACACTTTCTCCGGGTTTTTACATCGTACACCATAAGAGAGAAAGAGACAACAAATTTAATTCCCCGCTTTTACGTAGTGACGCAATGATCTTAAGCTACTGGGCCAACGCGGGACTCCGCCCACATTTTTATTATGGCACTAATCTTGACACAACTAAACGGTTTATTTGCTTATATGCTATATTTTTATTGTTAAAAACACTGTGAAAAAGTGGCTATACGAATAAACAAAAACATTATGTCGACATGTGCTGTGAATGGAAATACAAATACCATAGCCCCAGTCTTAGCCACACGCCCTTTTCCAACCGAGTCAGTTACTTCAAGGTAAAGCTAGTAAAAACTGACTACAGATTGATCTACAGCTATACCTCTTGTATATTATTGCTCTAAGATCTCAACTATCTTATCTCCGAAGGTGGCAAAAAAAAGAACTAACGAACGATTCAATGCATGTTTGTATCCACAATATCCAGCGCCGAATTCACCACACGTTCAAACTGTGCAAAAAACATAGGCACCATCTTTGAAGGGCCGCCGTGAAAATAAAGATCTTATTTAAATTCACTCTAAATATTCCCTAACTTAATTAAAATATCATATCAAAATTTCCCCAAATCATTTAAAAATTACCTACATCATGGGATAATTATGCATTTTTTTGCGCTGGCAGCATTCCTATGTATTGAACGACTAGCGAAAATGTGTGGGGAGTAGCTTTTCGTAAAATATTTTTTTTACGTATTGCATAGTGGTTATTTGGACGTAAAGTCTATTTTTCTATGGGGTGTTTATACGTTAAAATTATGATAGTGTACAATCAATCACCGTGCCCGTTGCCTTCATACAACAGTCAAAATTAACCGTTGGAGACGGAACATATTTTTGTCACGGTGACATTGTACCGGTGACTTTGCGATTATTTGGTTTTTCAGAATTCGATTACAGTAATATTTAATTGGAGTTTATTTTTCAATCATGCGATTCATGAGTAATATAAAAAATACATTAGTGAAATCCCACATCTCCCTTTATTGACTTTTATCTATGGCTATTAGTAACTGGTTCCAAAAGTAGTGACAGCCAATTTTAGATATTACATCCCCAAGACGCAGCTGTTCTGACGTATGACGATTATGTCGCTAGATGTCGTGAAACCGGCCCTGACAATATCCACAGTAGCAACGCCCCGAATGCAGAGATAAGTATGTCAATCACTACCGTATTTGAGTACTTTTTTTTTGGCGCCATTATGTGTCCTTATTTACGTAAAGGTTAATTTGTTTTTATCACTTTCTATTTCATCATTATCTATGTTAGCTGTGAGAAACAGAAATATCTCAAAAAGTTGACCCTTTGTATTAGAAGTTTTTAATATTGTTACATATAATGAAACATATTCATCTTTTAAATGAATATAACCCCCATCAAAAGCTTTAATGTAACAATTTGTTCAAACACATTTATGTTACCATCTTATTTCCTTATATCTGTCCCGCACCCGAAAAACATCTCAAATGTTCCGCAACTTCCGCATTCAATCCGTTGACCGGGGTACCGGAGTAGCGGGGGAGCGAGGTAAGGGGGGTACAGTCCGCGTACGGATGGTTCTAGAAACGTCACCTACCAACGAACCCACGCAGATGTTACGTAATTATTTGGAGGCTACATATAATACAACCATAGCTATACGTACGAATGAAATTGAGAGAATTCGAGAAAACAATGATTTCGGTCCATCTCGCCGATTTTCGGAAAAGTACTCTCTATCGGCGATCGAGTCCGTTACTTTGTAACGTGCCTTCACGGTACGAATACTATAAAATCTTCACCTAGCAAATTGATCTCTTCTATAAAAAGTGCCTAGCATTTCTATCGCAATTTAATGTTTTTTTGCGGGTATCTTAACACTTTTATGACCGTAAAGGTACTGTCGTTAGTGCGCGCTCCTTTCAGACGAAATGTTTAAAACAGTTCTCCGTTTCCACCGCTAGTCGTCGCCTTTGTACGGTTATAAACTTCTCTATTGAGACATCTAGCGGAAAATTTTAGAACCTTTAGCGATTTTCGCTTAGTTTTCATTTTTGCCGGTAGATGTCAGCAGGAGATATGAATTTCCAAGAATTTAACTAGTTTTACTACCCGGCTTCTTCCGTTGAATTCTTTTACAATATAATTTATATGTACATCACTTTCTATGACCTTGTATAATATTTCAGTGTAATGTTTTTTCCCTCTCAAACTTACTATTTTTCCGAAAAATTGTTTTTTTTACGGTGCAGTTGAAAACTCTGGCATTTTATTATAATTTTTGACAGTTAATTGGAAATTTCAATGCTCATAAATAAAATTACCATAAGGAGCTAATAATTACTCGACCAAGAAATTTCAGATAAAATGCTTCGAAATTTAAAACACCCGAGTTGAATGTTCGATTTTTTTTTATGTTTCTCAAAAATTTTCTACTTTTTCTTCTTAGTGATTTTTAATACTGTTTGTGTGTGGTTATATTTTGGGTTTCATCTTCACTCTCATGCTAAAATTCATGAAAAAACCATTTGATTACACCAAAAATATCACAAGTGAACGGGAAAATTCTCTTCATGAATAAACATGTCCCTTGTCATTTCTGGTCGATCGGTTAGTTGACTTCTGCTCTACCTCGTTCTATTACAACATTCTGCGTAGTTTATGAATAACACAACTCGACCCTGCCAATCAAATATAAATTTTTGGGGGTATTTATATTAGTTGTACGCAAAAAAATCTCATCAATGCAATGGTCTACGAATTTGGTATGGGAGTCTGGAGATTGGAAGTTCGTTTCTTGCAGATGGGCAATTTAAAACAAAAAAGTTTTTCATTTGTGAGGCATTTCCAGTGAAAACGTTACGACTTTACTGCTGTTGTAAGAAATATTGCAAGTAAGAAAAACATTTTGAAATATTGTAAAAAGTATTTTGGAGTAAATTGGATTATTTATTGATACCGAGACGGGTTGCAAAGGTGCGTAAACCCCCTAAGCACACAAGTCATATGTCAATTTTTGTGTCAAAAACTTTTAACCATATTCCTTCGAGAATAAGTTATCATTTAACTAAGCAGCCTTTCGTCATTGTTGGACATTGGTGCCATTATTCCTTCTCATTGTTCAGCCTTTTCATATTTCCTACACCTATTGGTGCTTTCCACCTCTAACTGTGTCTCTTGAGGCGGCAGCTTCTTGTTTATAGTCCCACCAGCTCTCTGCGAGATTCATTCAATATTGAAAAGTTGCCTTTCTTGTTTGGGGTACGGACCGTCTTTGAGCAGTTGAGATTATCTTAACCGAGGAGCTAATGCCATTCTTTCCAGTATTGGAATTCGACCCACTTTTTAATGTGGACTTTGGGCATAAGATTATTTATATAAATACGGTAATATTTTGTAATAACCGCATCGCGCAAGAGACCAAAAGGGGCCTCACTAGTTGTGCCAAATGTAACGTTGGGCGTCAAATGTAACCTTTTGCAATGGCTAAACCTTAATTCCAGCAGGCTCTCTATCCCAGGTAGTGTGGTAACATCTAGATCATATTTGGAGGATGGTCATACCAGTTTGCAGAACTCCTCGCCGTTGCGGATGGCCTGCTGCTTATGGCGGAGAGTGATCCTTGTCTTCTTGTTTTCCCTGGTGATATTGCCGGTCACTTCGAGCACCTTGGCGTAGCTGCTCTCCCCCCGGTGTCCGTGTCCTCCAGGAAGTTTCGGAGTTCAGATCCCCTGTGTCGACCTGTTAATATCTCCCCCTTCACCTCTGAGAGTCTCTCGTTGTCAGTAGTTTTTGTCTTCTGCGCCGCTCCTTATTAATGGATTCGTGAGAGTTGTGCGTATAAAGTTATCTGGTGAGGTAAGTACCATACTTGTACTTAACATAATTTATTATATTACACGTGTTTTTAAAAAATACATCATATGTTGTCATTTTTTTCTGTCTTTTCCTCATGCTTCATAGAAAGATGCTTATTGGTTTTCCCTCGTTAGCAATTATATATTGAAATAGTTTTTTGGTAGCGAAGAATAATAATGTTAAAAACACTGACACATGTATAAATGGATGATATCAGATAAGATTCTTGGAAAAATGATACCAATTAGTCAAAGCAGTCAATTAGCCAATTTGAAGCGGTGAATCGTTAAAATGTATAGTGCATGTATTAAAAATTCACAATTCAGTTCATGAGTAATGTAGTCACCTTTAAACTACGACTTTACGTACTTATGTACTCTGATATAATTTTAAAATTAAATTAAGTTTGAATGTCTCACACTCTTCCCTATAATTCAATATCGCTATTGATTTAGGATATTTTCACAGCCCCTCTCTAGAAGGTTCTAGGTATACCCTTCATCACCCAAAAAACTCTCTTTATTAAAACCTTTTTTTATCACGGGACATAAATTTAAATAAAGCACTTAAAAACACTGTAATATGATACTATCATAATATAAGTAAAAAGTACCTACTTTAACAATCGGGTAAAGTTTCAGTATCATGTTTTGTGTGTTTCTAAAATAAATAAAAAATATATAAAATAAATAATACTTGCATGTTTTGATATCGTTTATGAAGTTTATTTGATTTAATTCCACAAAATAGTAAAGTCGGCGTGCGTTTATAAGATTCTAAGATATAGGATGGTTGAAATTAACTCTGCTCAATAAATCAAATTTATTTTAGGATCCCAGTTTCTAAAAAACAAAATAAAAAAGATAATAAACACTCACACACTTACCATTGTTAGCGAGGATCTTATAAACGCATCCTGACTCGAAAGCACCTGGATACACCGTTCTGATTACTAGACACAGCTAAAGTCATTTCAAGCAACTTTTCAATTCTGAAAGATAGCCGTTACCAGGAATGGCCTGGTAATCTTCTTTTTATATTTATGGTAATCTTCTTTTTATATATAGAGTATCTTTCTTTTATATTTTTGAATATCGTACAAAATTACGAAATTCAAAATGAAATCAAAGTTTTCTGTGAATTTCATTACACAACAATGGTCAACCTCACCCTTATCCCTTTATAGAATTTCCATAAAGAAAACATACATTCACGAAAGACGAGAAATATTTTTTTACAAAAGACAAAGAAATTTGCGAGGCGGCCTTTCCGTGTCCCCCTCAACAATCCATTTTCATCCCCGTTGACATTTGGTCCCTAAATTGTCCAACAAAATGCTTTGTAAGTAATAGATTTTCCGGGACTTCCCCCGGTGAATTAAATTTCAAAAGAAACAACTCTTTCATGCAAAAGTATTTTCCGTTCAAATTTGTTTGAGGTGGCAATAAACGACATTTTAATTAAATTTTGAAGGTTTTTTCTATGTTTACTTTGTTTCATTTGAGGAAAACAGTGAAAATGACCACTAGTAGGCCTTCTTCATTTTAGAATAAGCGTTGCGAGATCACGAAATGCGGATGTAAAAACATTTGTTTTGAATTGCTGTATAAGTAAAAGGAAATTATATTACGAATTTTTGTGATTTGATTTTCAGCATTGATATTTGATGCCAATTACGTAAATAAATTAAATTAAAAAAATGTTTTTGATTGTAAGAAAGCAAAAATCTGTTTATCCGAAGCACTCTTGAATGGTGAGCTCCATGATAATAACACAGCTTTTATTCTTTCAGGAATTTATAGGTTTTGTAGAGCTTTGAAATAACAAATTGACTTGAAAAAAATAAGACGATTTGAAATAAAACCAAAATAGTATAAAAATAATTCAGATGAAAGGTCATTTCACTATGATAAAATAATTTGTAGAGTGGTAGATACTATCAGTATCGCCCTGGGGGAAAAAACATCATTCAGAATTAAAAAGTTCCTTGAAATGGCTTTAGTCTGGTGTGATTTAAACAAAAATGACCAGATCTGAAAAGCCAGGCACTCTCAACCTAACTTTTCCCCGTCTTTTCTCCTTACAACTCCCTCCAGCCTCAAAACATATCTCAATTGGGTATTCCACAGTTCCACCTTTTAATAATTTTGTAAAATATGAAAATGAAATAAATTATTTGAAGGAAAATTTGAAAAGGGAAGGTAACTGATCCATTTAATTATACAAAGGATTTTTTTTAAATATTAAAACAAAAATAAAATGCAATAAATCGTTTTGCACTCGAGAAGTGTATTATATTTCGTGGTACTGCCGCTGTAAGCCCAGAATCACCCCTTAGATTCATCAATCACCGCTGAGGGTAGGTTGTACTATACTTAACCCTCCGTAAGCTGATACGCCGATGTAATTCCACGCTACACCTTAAATATGAGGAAATTAAGGAAACCGACTCACATTTATCGTTGAAATATCTTCAAGCGTCTCTCAAATGTGTCTAGGAACGTAGTTGATTTTGGCTCTGTTGGGATAAATGCTCGTATAAGCGAAAATTAAAACATTGTAACATCATTCTTGTGAGGTTCGTTGTTATGTGTGGAACATTTTTAAAGCTATCGAAATTAAAAAAGGCAGAAATGAATATTATTTGAAAAGTAAAAATCTTTTAATGGTTTATTAATTTTTCCCACCGGTACGAAACCCTTATCTGGGGCCCTGGCACAAAAAATGGATATAAATAAAAAAAGAAGATTTTATTTATTTATTTACACAAATAATATCTTTTTTTAACAATTACCTCATAAGCAGTGCAAAAAAATATTGTAAAAGAAAATAAAAAGTAACATTAAATAACAGGTACAAAAATATTGTAAATGAAAAGAACAAATAATATTGAATAAATAACAGGTTCAAAATATTGGAAAAGAAAAGAAAAATAAAATATTAAATAACAGATCCAGAGTTAAATAGTTTCAACAATTAGTTTAACTCTACCAGATGAAAAAAACTATACTAATGTACAATTAAAGTGTGATATTGACGTGCTAAATATATCAACGACATCGGAGTGTTTGTTTCCCAGATGTTGCATTCGTCGCATAGGCGTGTTAAATTGTAAAGTTGAAGCAGAATTGTTACAATCGTATGGCAAGTACTGCCTTGTAACCGTTCGGCCAAGAAAATGAAATCTTTCGTCGTGACTGCTTCATGCAAACTACAACAAAGAACTACTTTATTTTGTGGCAGTTCACACACTTTAATTGAAATTGGACTTCAAAGACTACAAAGAAGAACTTCATTTTAAGTACTTCAATTGAAGTTCTATAAGTATAGGGAATCATTGAATTTATAATTTTGTATAAGCAAGTCAAGTCGGTAATTAAGGTGACGAAGAAAATAATCATAATTGATACATTCCCTTAATATTCCCATTCTGAAGTTAATAAATCTTACGACAATGTAGGTAATTTGGAGCCCGTGGTGATTTGCACCAACGAACTAAATGAAGCATGTTTAGTCGACGCGAGCTGACGGTTCTTTGTTGGCAATCTGCAGTCTGGCACGGGAACAATTCCAAATTTTCAACATTGTCGACAAATCTTTATCGATGTTTCGTGGTAGGGCCCTCAGAGCAGGGTGTTTATATGGATGGGATCGGGGTTTTACGATATACGCTGACGATACTGTTATCATAAGCGACAACAACGAAGATCTGAAGTCAATGGGGAATGAATTGGAAGAGCAATCAAGGAAAACCTTTAGGTGGGTCGCCTTCTCCGACCTCAAATGGAACTATGCTGGGCATGTAGCACGGTATCATCGGATGGCGTCCTCGGTTGGGGGAGAGGAGTAGAGGAGCAGAGGTCGTAAACCTAGAAAAAGTTGAGGGAGGCTTATGTTCAAGCTGGACGTAAGAGGCTATAACTGCAATACATATCAGTTATGCTTGACACATGATCACAATGCTAAAACGGGCCTACGTTTAAGGGGGACCGTTTGAACGATCAAAATTAAGAATGGCGCTGATCGCATATGGTCATCAATTATAAATTACGTGAATACTGTACAAGAGTTCGAACTGCCCAAACCCAGTGGGACTATGGCATCCCCATTTGGGGAATGTGTGAGGAAGTGGGCAAGGGGAGGAGATGAGGAAGAGGAAGATTGAAAGATACCAGGCTAATCAGATCTGGTTACCAAAACGGCTAAAGCAAGGGGTGATACTGAGTGTATCTACTATGTATAATTTTATTATTTATTGATTACATGTGAAATAACAATATTTATTTGCGCGACCTCTAGATTCGCAGTCGAGGATCTTAACTGCTGGACCACGGAGGTCGTCAGGATGGAAAGGAGCTTAACACACCACAACCTAAGAAACTCACGCTTAATTCATTCTTCTTTTCCAGGACACAGTATGGCCCCAGAATATTGGCTCAACTCACACAGAAGCCTGTCCCTTTCGTTGCTGTGCCTCTTTGCTGCCTCTCTTCAAGTCACAAGTGGTAAGTTTTTCCTTTCTACCTTATCTTACCATAGGAGACGAATAATCAGCTAAGAGCCATAAGAGGTAAACACCCAAAAGCCACTAAATCAAATGGATTCAGAATCGCGAATCTCGAACCTTAATGATTCGTTTACACCTTGAATTTCTCGGCTATGCAAATACTGAATAACTTACTAGACTTATTGAGGAGACATTTTAAGAACATGAACCGCACAGAAATGCTCAACTTGGCTGCCCATGGCATCCTGAGTTCCTGGCCAACTCGAAGGCTTCCTTTTCGTTGGTTTGGAGTTGTTTCCTCACGAAAAGATCAATACCTATCGAAAGTTGCTCATAATTTGGTGTATGGTAAAGTCATTTTTCTTTTTAAATCATCGGAGGCTACTTCGCAAGTAATAGACTAGTCTGGCGAAATAATTGAGCAATTTTTAACATGTATTCGTTTTTCTGTAGCTCGCTTTCTTTTGCAATCACCAATCGTTTTTTTTATCAGTGTGCCTAAATACTTTACTGACATTGCAAACAATTGATTTACATCCTCGTTCCATTCTAGTGAAAAGCCTTTATTGAAAGTTTTCATGTACTTTTCGAGGGTGCCATAATTCCAACCAGGCAGTGTAGACTCTGGTGTGATCATCACACAAAATATCATCTCGTAATCGTTTTAAGCCAGCCGGTTTCGGATGCTTCCTGGCAATTCGGGAATACTTTTTCAACGTGGGTTACGGAATGTCAGCCAGTATTACGAGTGTGGTAGCGGCGACAACGAAACTAGAGGAATTAAAAAGAACCCTCCCACGTCGGTGTTATGTACCAATACACTTGGGAACAGGAAGATGACAAATTTGTAGAGGGTACAAAAAGGGTAAAAAATAAAACGATCAGAGGAAAAGAGTATATTGGTAGCTTATATATAAACCGCGGCTTAAACTTACGCATTTCGTAAAATACAAGTTGTATTACCAGTCAATAAATAAACGTTTTGATCTCAACTTGAAGGGAATTTTTTATTCAAAGTATTCGGTAAATACCAATTTTGTTGAATTTTGACTTTTAAACGCTCCATTGGCCTTCTAAAGTTCTGCGTTATGGTAGCCCCCCCTAAAATGATCTAATTTTGTCGGTGCTTAGTGACTCTCATTTTTCTGAAGCCAACAGTTCTCTCCAGGTCAGACAACATAATCTTGGACGACATCTGTTCTTTTTCCCAAACCTGATGATGCGATGGTCTGATAACACTTACATTTGAAGAAACACCGAATTTTACTTAACATTCTATTAAGCTCCTAATTTCTCTGTCACCACTAATCTGCTCTTTGTTATCGTCCGATTGTAACATCGTTGAATCTAAATGATCTGATATTGACGATAGAGAGATGCGAGAATTGACGGGCACAACATTGGAGCATTTTTACTGTGTACCAGTTTTATGATTAGACCACAATTCTGAATCAAACGCTGCCTGAAATGGTTTTAGCCAGATTTGAATATCCAGGTGCTTTACAATCTTCTTCTTTCAGATTTCCTTCCCTTCTTAACTTATTTCATCTTCATAAAATACCCTGATCGGGGATGTCATAGTCCCACTGGCTCCGGACAGTTGGTACTCTTGTGTGGTATTAAAAAAACGTGATTTATTTATTCATATTTTAAATTTCATTATATATTTTGTACCTCAATATAGAGGAAGTGAAGTGGGCGTGGAATATGAGGCTAATGTGGAATTAAAGCAGTTAGAACTCTCGCAGGTATGACGGCCTCCATGGTCGAGTGGTAAGACGCTCGACTACGAATCCAAAGATCGCGGGTTCAAAACCGGTGTGCGCCAATAAATTTTCTTTAATTAATATGTGTCAACACATTTCATTCATATTAAAATAGTAAAAAAAGTATATTTGCGGCACGTTCCAGAGTGGTAGATACTCTAAGAATCGCCCTTGTGAAAGACCACTATTCAGAATCGAAACGTTGATTAAAATGGCTTTAGCCGTGTTTGAATAGACAGGTACTTCCCAACCTTCCTTCCCCTTCCCACTACCTTCAGCCTCACAAAATGCCCTAGTCTCACTGGCTCTAGACGGTTGGGAACAGTTGAAACTCTTGAGAGGTATTTATATTAAAAATAAAAAGGTGCGTAAAACTACTACAATACGAGATATCATTAGGAACCAGTCTGTGAAAGTCAATAGTTGAAAATCTATACATATCTTTATTTAATCGAACATCTGTTAAATCGCTTTTTCATTTTTTTGTGTGACATTTTTAAATAAACATTTTTCCACCTAATTTATTTTGTAGTGCCACCTCTGCGTCTATTCAGTAACTGTTAATTATGTTGTCCGAACAATAATACTTTTCTCATAAAACAATGGTAAATACGTCATGGGAGGTATTGCGGAACATATTATTTTCATATTTACACATTTTATTTTTTTAGCAGGAAAATACCCAAAAAGGGTAGAAAAGAAAAAACAATGGGAGAATGCAAAAATGTCGAAAGCCTTTGAAACTGTTTTAGAATTTTAAATCTGGTACTAGATCGTCTCAAGTACCTACTTTTGATGTCCCACGAACTACGCTATTTAGATTCGTTAAAAATGTAAAAGAAAACCATAATTCGACAGGTACACTCTGTTATTTCAACAACATTGGATAGAAATTTTCCTGTTAAGAAACATTAAATAACAGTTAACTAAGTATATAAATAAACATACAGAAGAATTACTATGGATTGACCCGACGAGATGTATGTTCCTTGGCATAGGCCATATATAGTTGATAGCAACTAGCTAAGAAAACCAACGCCAAAATTCTATGTTCATCTATTCATCAAGCATCTGAGAGGTACTGTACTGGCTGCAGGGTTTTCTTAATAGAATAAAAAATATTAGTGTTAACTCCAACAGCGATGTCTACAGATCAAGCAAAAGGTTTTAACAAGGAAAGTACTTTGAAGTTTGTTGATATTCTGGATAACCTTTACAAAAAACATAATTTCAAGAATGGCAAAGAAGATAGAAATTGTAATGTTGACGAGACGGGTTTATCAATCGTAGAATGCCGAGAACCTAAAACCTTTCCTCAAAAAGGTGAACGTAAAATCGGCACATTTTCTTCTGCTGAAAGGGGTGAGCAATAACTCTCACATTGTGAATGAGTGCTGGTGGCACTTTTGTGCCTCTTTTTTCATTTTTCCTCGGTTGAACGCAAATGATCTCTTCATTAAAAATTCTCCACCTCGATCAGCAGTGTGTGCATACCACACATCAGATTCCTCACATCGACAGCATTCGGAATCTTCTGTAGATACGTTCTGTATGTTTTCAAACGAGCCGAATTTCGTCTTCCGTGAATAAATATCGGAAAAATCACGGCCCCCTTTTCAAACCGAAAACTGCCGACAGTTATTTTTGCCCTTTCCATCAGAATTGATTAGTATTTCCCCATTTCACCGACTACCCTCGCCGTGGTGGTGACGACCCAGTATTGTATTCGTAAAGTTATCTTCTCGAATGAGTTTTGATCACGATTTCACATTATACTTCATAAACATTTTTCAGCTCAATAAAAAGAGTGAGGAAGTTAACGCCATTTACTTAATGTGACAAATCACGAGAAAACTTGTATTCTTTGGAAGAATTGAATGAATCAAATATAATTTTTACGAGCTCACATCATTTTAAAGATGTATTCAGTGCACTTTTATTCATTGTATTGGTAAAATCAAAACACCCATTATTTTATTTGATATGGGACAGGGCACAGAAGTTCCTATTTGAGGAATTTTATGAGACTGAGGAAGTAAGACATTCGACAGAAAAGTGGGGAAATAACTGGAAAATCACATTTGCCTACTAAGTGCTCTTTCATTCAGAAATAAAATAAAATTACACGTAATTGATAGTAATTATAAATAAGTTCAAGTCTATATGAAATATACCATAAATACTACAATTATTTGGCCCACGTCGGTTTTCGAACTCGCAACCCTCTGCTTTTAGACTCGAGGAGCTTGCCGCTTTACAACGGATATCGTAAGCATGTCAGATTATAAAAAAAAATATATACAGGTTTCTACCTAGTCAATACTTATTTTCTAGAAAACGTTTATTTTTCATTTTTTTAATCACGTTTTAAAACCACAAACTAAACAAGGTGTTTCAATTATTATAAAATTGAGTATTCCCGAAAAAAAAATTCTTAACAAATCTTCGTCAAATTTGACATTTCACATCACGGAATCATTTACGAAACTAATAGTTATGGTTACTAATTACGTAGAACGTAGATCATGTCATAAGAACTGTATCTCGCCAAAATAAAGATCGTAAATTTTATTATCCTAAAACAAACGTGGATTATTTTTGACAGCCTATCTCTTCCTACTTTTCACAGAAATGAGGATCGGTAGTTGATGACACTCAATCTTTAAAAAATCCGCATAACTCTGAGGTAAATTCCTCGCCTTTGCACTTTGCATTACAGCTCTCCCACGCTCAAAGCGTCTCAAAATACTCATCTCTGTTTTCATGCTTTTCACCAGGAATGTGAACAATTCCGCGTATTCTTCTCTCCAAACATCGCGCCGCCAGAAATATTCGTGTTTATAAATGTATAATATATTGTAACACGTAAAAACATGAGCACTGCACGAAACTAGAAAACGTGTATTTCTTAATATAATATTTTAAATTCTGTAGCTTCGGAAGTTAACCTAACCTTAAACATTTAAAAATGATTTGTTGATAAATTGATAAAGAGAGTACCAGGTCAATTGGTGACTTATTCCAATCCAATTTAATCTAACCTAACCTAATCGTAAAGTAGAAATGAGGTATTTAAAGCGTATATTTGATTAAACCATGTAAGGCCTTATAGCGACTGTGGCGACTCGAATTAATAAAGAAAGTCTTGATGGTTTGGACTTGAAAGCTTCCGGGTGAAAATTAAGTCAGGGTCGCCCCGAAGGAAATGACATTTTCAAGTTGATCAAATACTTGGGTCGGGTAATGTCAAGAAAATGTACATGTAAGATAACTCGTACTATTTTCATATCTGCCTACCTTTACTGAGAAATGAAATGACGGTTAGCTGGTTAGCCTCGGACGAGAGCCGCTGAAATGCAGTGCGACTATTTGTCGTAGTGGGAGTACAAACAATGACATTACAAACTTAGGGATAAATGCTGCATGCTTGCTACATCACAGGCGGCCTTTCAGTGAGACTTTTGTAAAATAAATGGCGAGCCCTTGGAGGGGTTTGTTCTGCCGCCCCGCCCTCTGCGTCACACCTCCTCTTCACTCCCTACAACCCACCCTCTCCTCCCCGTAGGAGCCAGATCAATAATATTCCATCCCTTGAGCGGACCACGAGCTAGTGAATGAACTCTGAAGACACGATTCTTTTTTTTTCGCATAGTCAACTTTATTCGAATGCAATTTTGTCAGCTTACGTTCGGAAGATTACAAATTGAAAATTAATCGACTGAAATATAAGCTGAGACCAAACTAAATAGCTACTGTTATTAGTTGGTGATAACAATTCAACTCATTTTGAATATAAAGTAGAAAATATATGCTGAAATAGCAAAAACTCTCGTATGGCGAGCTCTGGCGTCATCAAATTCATGCACCTCTCCTGTGCGAAGTTTCAAAGGTCAAGGTTAGTATTTTCAGCTTGAAACGTTATTTCCCAATTTCATTCCATACACTAATTCCATCTTTATCTCATATCGTACGGTAACGCCTAGTATCCAAACTCCTTATTGAATTACGCACGCTCGTATGATCAAAACAAAACCATTCCAAAAGCAATAGCCCATAACTTAATCTAAAGTTAGGGTGTTTTTATTGAGGGATCAAGACTCAAGGGCAAAATACTAAATTCTTTTCCCCTTATCTTCTTCTGGAAACCAAATAGAACTTCTCAAAGGAAAAAACTCCACGCCCAGCCAATCGTTAAATTAAGATAACGGCTTTATGTTGACATTGTGCTTACCTATAATTATCTTGTAAAATAATGTTTACACTTTAGCATGCTGCAGTATAAAAAACACGCACACAATGAAAACTTGCTCCCCGTTTATTAAATAACCTACAAGATCATAACATCCCTATGTGGGTATACGGTATATGTAAACTTGGCGGGTAAGTAATCGTGATCATATTTCACTAGAAACCAATGATTCTTTTTTGTCGCAATTATTCTTTGATTATTTGAGGTTCAAAAGAATGATCGGTTGCTTTGGTAAGGCTCTCAGCATAAAGGTCCAGCCGCTGAGTCATCCTAAAGCCCCACTTGTCCTTGACCTGGCGACACAAGTTCAGGTCCATCTTCACGATGAGCAGGCCGTCCTTCACCCTGGACAGGCCCGGGGTCCTGGAGCCGTCGGGGGCTGCGACGTAGGAAGACCCGTAGAAGTGCCCGAAGGTCCTGTGCCCGGGAGCTCCGTCTCCGGAAGTAAACTCGTTCGGGAACGCTTCAGAGCCGACGCGGTTGATCGCGCAGCTGAAATAGCTGTTGGCTATGGCTGCATTCCTGGCCTCGATTCCCCACAGCGGCTCGCTCAAGGCTCCGACCGTGGCCGAAGGATTGAACACTACTTCAGCGCCGTTGATCCCGAACATCATCCAGTTCTGGGGGTGATGTCGCCCGTAGCAAATGTTCACGGCGATGTTCCCGTACTTGGTAGCAAACACCGGGTGACCCGTGTTCCCTTCCATGTAGTAGGTGGACTCGTTGAAGTCCCCGACTCGAGGAATGTGATTCTTGCGGTGTTTGCCGATCACCTCTCCGGTGTGGCTTATCACCACGGCCGTGTTCCAAATGGTTTCGCCGTGAGCAACATCGCGCTCGAGAATAGGCGAGACGATCACCATCTCATATTTCTTGCAGTAACCACTGAGGAATTTCGTTGAAGGTCCATCCTCTGCCGATTCAGCAAATTGACACCAAGGATGCTTCTCCCGGGTGCAGAATGCAAAGGGCATAGTCCACGCTTCCTGCAGACACAGGATATTGACTCCTTCAGATCCTGCTATGTCTATAAGAGCACCGATCTTGGAAAATATAGCGTCTCTTTGTTTCACGATGCATTCCGAAGTTGATAGCACTATAGTATTCTGGATGGCTCCTATCTTCACCTCCCTGGCTGGTCGGATCTGTTCCTTTAGAGCTGTGAATGAATAAGCAGATATATCGACATCGTTTTTATCGATGAAGTCTTTGGTCTTAGTTTGCAGTTCGATGGTGTTGTCATCACTTCTTCCATAGAGAATTCTTTTCAACTCTAATTTATCTTCGATGTTTAATTTATTGATAATATCTTCAACACTTGATGTTTCTTGTTTTTCTGACATTTCTGAAGGAGTAATACAGCTGCGATAGAATATTGCTTGAGTAATGAAACGCGACTGATAAGTTTTCTGATACTGGTAAGACCTGGCACACAACCTCACACCGTTATCTATTCGTTATTATCATTTTAAATAGTCTTGTTTCTCAAATAAATATAAGCGTCAGCATTAAAACAGATAGCGTTTTATACAGGCCCGTCAGAAGGTCCCGAATCTCTCTTTAGGAACGCGTCCATTATATTATTATATCCAGCTTAAAATGCTATTAATTTCTTGGTACTCGTATATTATATTTTCATATACACATTTATCAAATAGGGAGATATTTTTTTCACTGTAAAATAACAAACGAAATACAACAGGGTCTAGTTTTTTTTCACATTTTATATTTATTTAAAAAAATTCAAAGCTATAAACATGCGGAGTAATACAATTGAATAGTGCCAAACCGCAACATTGGATAAATAAAAATATGAGATTTTATTGCCTTTGTTATTTAAATTTATATTTTAAATTTGTATTTAAGTACCCTAAAGTTGACACGAAAATAATGGCGAAACTAGTAGACTAAGACAATACATCAAGAAGTATGAAATAAAACTGAAAACGTCGAAATGATTTATTTATCGCAAGACAAACAGTGATTTTGGAGGAATAGTTAAAGGTTCAAATGCTGAGCTAATATGTGTTTTTAATTAATAATTTGTGTATTTATAGTTTTTGTGCTATGTTTGTAGAACTCCATTTTTATTTTTATAATTTAATTTAATCAAATTTAAAATTATTATTATAGAGTTAAGCTAGTTTTAATTTTTAGTGACAGGCATTTCATCGTTCGAAACCATTATAAAAAAAATAGACTCGAAATACGGTTTAATGATATTATTTTATTTGTTTGGGAGACCAACAGTGTACGTGCATACTAGGTAAAATATTATATGGGTAGTATTAATATGACCATTTATAGGTTTCCACTTATGTGTTTGTACGAGGCCTGTTCAAAAGAAAAGGTGAATTTTGAATTTTCGTGGGCTGTGTACATTCAACTATCGATTTTTTTTTTGTTATGTTGGTACACATGTGTTTATCATATGTTAGCATTATCAGCCATTTTGGATTAGTGGTTTGTTTTTGACAACTGGAAAGGTTAGTCACGTTTTTGTGTGTTCTTCGATTTTTTACTTTAAAAAAAAGGATCAAAGAATATGAATTAAATTTTGCATTAAAAATGGAATAGAGTGCTCCAACGCACTTAAAATGTTGACTGTGGCATTCGGCGAGTCTACTTTGTCTCAAAAAAGTGTTTATAAGTGGTAAAAGCGCTTTACAGAAGACCGAGAAGATGGTAATGAGGATGAGCGTCCTGGAGTTGTGGAAAAACAAATCATGGATTTTATTCTGTGATCCATTTTTTTCACAAGTACACAGCCCGCGAAAATTCAAAATTCACCTCTTCTTTTGAACAGGCTACGTATATACAGGTGAACTGATACTGTAAGTAAGTGAATCTAATTTGTTAAAGCTCTCAGCAAACAAATCAAGGCGTTCTGTTTACTTGGACCTACGGTTATCCCCGGCCTCTTGACACAGATTTAGATCCATCTGCACCATTAGCCTGGATAATCCTGGCGTCCTGTAGCCGCCAGGAGCTGCAGCGTCCAAACACGTTATAGGCCTGCATGGTTTAAGTGGTAAAACTTTCGACTACGAATCCAGAAGTCGAGGGTTCGAACTCGGAGTGCGCAAATAAATTTTATTTAATTAACACGTGTCATGACACATTCAATTGATATAAAAATATAATATAGTATATTTGCGGCACGTTCCAGAGTGCTAGATACTCTAAGTATCGCCCTGGTGAAAGACCACCATTCAGAATTGAAACGTTGCTTAAAATGGCTCTAGCCGTGTTTGGTTACCAGATCTGAATATCCAGATACTTTCCAACCTTCCCCTCCCTCATCTCATTTCTCTCCCCACTACCTTCAGCCTCACAACATATCCCTATTGGGGATGCCATAGTCTCACTGACTCTAGACGGTTGGGAGCAGTTGAGACTCTTGTGCTGTATTCACGTGAAAAAAGGCTGATTGCCGAGGAAACTCATAAAATAACTATTGACTACGGCTGCATTCCTGACCTCAATTCCCCACAGCGGCCCACTTAAATCTGCCACTGTAGCGCAAAGGTAGAACACTGTCTCAGCGCCATCTGTAACGTTCGCTGATGAACCCGACAGATGCTCCGTGGGTAAGGCGCGCTTTTGTTCGGGGGTGTAGAATAAAATATAAATAGGTCGAGGGTAGAATAGAGAGTCGTAGTAATGGTCAACTTGAAGATCATAGTCCAACATGTGGTCTATGGGATAATGCATGTTCAAAAGAATTTTAGTAATCGATCTTTACAATACAATTTAAGATAGAGTAAGACATTAAAGGAAGCAATTAAGAAATACAAAAGGATATTGGTATGAATGGTTAGTGACATGGGGTAACTTGCACATGGGCGCAACTGCGTGGGCCATTACACAACGATTCCAAACATCACCCAGTTCAGAGGATGGTGTCGCCCGTAGCCGATGTTCACAGCGATGTCCCCGTACTCGGTAGCAAACACGGGGGACCTTTATCGTCTTCCGTGTAATGGGAGTAGGATACTCGTTGGAGTCCCCGACTCGAGGAATATGATTCTTGCGGTGTTTGTCAATCACCTCGCCGGTGTGGCTTATCGCTACGGCTATCACATTCGAAAATGGGCGAGATGATCACCATATCGTATTTCTTGCAGTAACCATTGAGGAATTTTGTTGAAGGTCCATCCTCTGCTGATTCAGAAAATTGACACTGAGGATGTTTCTCCCAGGTGCAGAATGCAAAGAACATAGTCCACGCTTCGTGCAGACACGAGGCATTGCCTTTTTCAGATCTCGCTTTATTTATGATTTCACCAATTCTCCTATGCATTGATTTTATATGATTCGCAATGGTGTCTGACGGAAACTTGTAGAGTTTTGGATCGCTCCAATCTTCACCATTCTGGCTGTTTGCCTGAAGGAATCTTTAGCTGATGTAAATCTCCTTAAACTTCCAAATAATGATGCTCCGCATTCTTGCAAGTGTCTACTCGAATATCAATTTTATGGTCGTCACTTATTCCGTAGGGAATTCGTTTAAGCTCATCTTTGTCTTCGTCGTTCAGTTATGTTATTATACTATTTGCCCGATATTTCTTGTGTTAGCGGGTTACACGTCATGATGATTTTTCTGTGATCAAAAAAACCGCCAGATACAATAACAACACACTCTCATGTTCTTATCTTTCGGATATTATTGTTTTTAAATAAATGTAACTAGCGCGACCACAGATGACATTTAAATATAGCACCCAGTACTTAGTTACCCAATCAATCTGATAAGAATATTAATCTCTACGTTATCATTTAGGTGTATAGATAAATACTTTGTTGATAACTGTCACAACATATGTACACATCAAATCGCAACAATTAGACCATTATTATTAGGTTACCAAATGTAATACTTGTAAGTTTTAAGGGTTTGAACAGAACATTTATTTAGATTAAATTAACATT
This sequence comes from Drusus annulatus, assembly GCA_022651775.1. Lineage (NCBI taxonomy): Eukaryota > Metazoa > Arthropoda > Insecta > Trichoptera > Limnephilidae > Drusus > Drusus annulatus. The sequence goes on along the minus strand of JAGWCC010000025.1, from coordinate 2,261,450 downwards.
TGAATTAATTATGGATTCTTTGAACATTGTGATTTTTCTTGCATAATAGACATTTGGTGCTTAAACACTGTTTTTAACTGATTTAACACTGCTTAAAAAAAATTCGCAAACAATAAAAAGCAAGTTTTTGTATTTAGTCTATTTCAATCCAGTGAAATAATATGCTGATGACAACCTTACTCTGTATTGTGTGCATTCATTTATTTAAGTTGTGCATCACTTTTATATACCTACCTTATTTATGTAAGCCTGCTATAGTAGTAAGGCATGGGACTGGCAGAGAAACGATGAAAATAGACTGAAAGCTTTAGAAATAAGATCCCTGAGGTGTATGTGCGTAAAACCACGAATGACAGCGTTCAAAATGCGAAGATCCGGAAAGAGTGCTAGGCTGGTGTAATCCTAGTGAATAAGATTAAGAAAAGGATGCTGAGATTGTTTGGACAGGCGGAGCTGATGGATGAAGAAAGGAGCGCCAGGAGAATATATGCCGCGAAAGTGTATGGTAGAATTCGGGGACGCCCGAGGAAGACGTGACATGACCAAGCGAATCAAATCCTCTTCGGTCTTTCAAGAGTCAGAATAGTGTTTTGAATGTGAATGAAGCAAAGAGCGTGTACCCCGACGATGTGACAGTTAGTTAGTTGCTATAGCATGTATTGGTCACCAACACCTAAGGTGGGTAGCGGCAGCGGGATTTTTACTCGCTAGAACCATTAATACGTAGGTACTCTCCATTCACTGTATAAAAACATTTGACATTTTTGTTCGTGAAACCATTTCGCGCCTTTTCCTGCAAATGGCAGGTGGGTGGCAGGTGGCAGATGGCAGGTGGAAGCCGACACATTCTGTTTACTATCATGTTTTGGACGCTGGAAATATTTTCACTCTGGTAAATATTATCACCATGGTGATGATAATTATAATAGTTGCAAACCTTATCGTAAATTTCGCCCACCTAGCGGAGTTTTGACGTTTTTATAATTATTGTTTTCACTTTTACCATCACCGTATAAGTAAATATGTTCATCACCATGTTTACATTAACTTTGCACATGGATTTGTGTATTTTATTAAGTACGTTCAAATATTTTGCATCAAATAGTTATGTTCATTCTGTTTTTTTTATTCCCTCCGTCTCACTAACAAATCTTGTAGGTCGAGGATGATTTAACTTGAATTTCACGAAAGAATAGTATGGAGATTAATTATTGAAAGAACTTAACTGGAGCTCAGACACAATAACCAAGTTACTTAAAATGTTGCAAACTAAAGATTAACCGGCACGCTCGAACGATTGCGAGGAATTAGGGCCATCTGGATGTTTTTCCTAAGAATGAATTTAGTCGCATTTACACACAGAGTAAACAGAAGGCTAATTCCGTCAAATGAGTTGGCCATTTTTCTATTGATGAGAAGTGTTCAGTGGCAGTCTGGCCTAACGTCTTAAGAATACAATCCAAATCTTCATATCTGTTTCTCGTCAATGCGTTACGCGACTAATCCGTGATTGATCAGAAAGCTTTGCCTAGGTTTATTACCCATACCTTGGAGAAGCGTGTTGACTTCACAGCTCCGGCCCCGAAACAAATGTCGTCTCGAGCAGCTTTCGTTTTAGCACTTTTTGAAATAGTTCGTAAAAGAAAGCAATCAATAATCACTTTATGATTTTACATCTTTACATCAGCAAACATTCTCGAATAGTGGACACTCCTGCATCATGAAATTAGCACAATATTTACAGTCTGGAATCTCAAGGTTAGCGCACATGTTGACTAAGATGTATGCAATGTGCAATTTATGAAAAACAAAATAATTTAATTGGTTGAAATTTTAAAGAAAACTTAATTTGAATTTTTTTGAAAATTCGCTTTTCATTGAAATATTAAGTAGTATGAAATAAACGTGTAATACAAAAAATAAAATCTGGGGAGAAAATGGGTATTTGATTTTAAGTATGTATTTGAAACTATGAGTTCACAAGGAACCTAATATATGTTTGCACATTTTTTTCCATTAAATTTATCTTAACACAAAATCATTTCCACTCGGTGCGTCCTTTTCGCTCGGATTCAGAGGGGTTCGTTTTAATTGCCATATTTAATAATTTATCACTCGCGATAGGACGCTGTTATTCCGAATTCATTTTTCTGTGTAATTCATCACCGCACGGCAGGTAGAATGGCTGCCGGAGGGGCAGGTTGTGTTTTATTTGGAATTTGTAAGCATCACGTGAAATATTTACGGGGTGGAGGGGGGGGGGGTGGCTTTGTTCAAGTTCCGGTAAGAGGTGGTAAAACCTAAATGCTACTTTTGGAGATGAAGCCGTTAAATTATGATGTTATTCACGTGCCCCTGGGAATATTTAAAGCTGCTTATCTCAAAATAGAACTTCCGAAAGGTCGCTTGAATTGAATTATTTTAACTAGTGCGTGGAGCGTTAGAGGGGACCAACATCGCACCCCCAGCTTTAGACAGTAACGTCGAGTGTTTTTAATGTAATTCAACTAATAATAGGAGTGTGACAGTGAAAACTTTTAAATCTCTCGGTCTACGTGACTAGGTGTCAGTTTCGCCTGCTCAGTTTCGATGTTCACTTGAAAATGTAATAGAATTCCTACTTTTTTTTTTAAATAACAAAGTTTATACAAACGGGGGTCTTATTTCACAAAGCATCACATTGATGGAGATTCAACACAAATCAAGCCTTAATTTTCAGATTTCCTGTTTGCTAAGAGCCTTATGTTATTGAAACGGTGCAAAAATGTTCTCGTAAAAATATTAGACCCGCTTATAAATCGTCTGTAAGGCAGCTTTATGATTTTTTGATTTAAAAATATCTTCTTTGGGTGAATTAAGCATCATACTCTCGCAGAAATCCTTCCCTTACTTCTAATAGTTTAATGTAGGCGCTTCGTCCCAGTTTTAATATTGTTTAACTGTACTTATTTTAAGGATTTACAAAAGTAAGAGATTTAATAGAAAACTTCTTACGTAACCAGATGTTACCCACTTTAAAAGAGTGGTAATAAAAAATCAGGTTTGCATTCAACTGTAAATAATACATTTTAAAATTTTAAGTGCACACTTATACATACCTGTATTTAATCAAAAACAACAAAAATGAAAATTCTCAAACATGGGGTTTTATAAATAAAATGATATTGAAAGACAAAATGAAAAGTGGCGCCTCTCCCGCAGGGCGTGCGCGCGCTTTGATTGTGATATGCTACGATCATTAAACTCGACATTATGAGGGGTATTTGTATAAGCCCCAGCTTAGGATTACGAAAGAATCCGTAAAATCAAAAAACAAAAAAAGCTAAGATCATTATTTTTTCTTCTTGACATTTTTTTCGCTTAAATTTTCCCTCCCGCAGGTGGTGCAGTACGGACGGTCCATGGTGCGGGTCTCAGTTTAGGCAAAAATACATTTGATCCAGTATTTGTTTTTAACAATCAACACACAGCTGGCCCCGAAGAACCCTGGTGAAATCATGGTGTAACCGGTTTCCGCTTGTTGGCTGCACCCTTTATCAGTATGGGATTTGATGTTTTTTGTCTTAACTTTTCTGGAGATATCAAGATAGCAGGCACGGTCCCTTGTGTTTTAGACTCAAAAAGGTTGGGACTTATTTTTTTTCTATTTGTAAAAGTATATAGAATTGTATATTTGATAGTAGGTATACACTGATTGTCTAGCATTCCTTGTACAAAAGTCCGCAAGATAGATGATTTTCAGTTGATTTTGGCAGTGTCGGAATTAGATGCGCATCTTCAAGTACTTTTGTTGAACTTTCATTCTCTGGCACAAGTGTCAGCCCAGATGGCCAGATCCAACCGTTCAGTAGAGCTAGAACTTCGCTAGGGAGAATCTGGCGGGGTGTCAAGACTGGAGCTGTCTTGCTAAGGTTTGAATCATTTTTTCTTTCACCTCGCCGCGCGCTGATATTTCACATTTAGTTACTCTTTCTACGGTTAACCTTAATGAAAAGAGAGGAACCATGGTCTTAGAAACATCCCGAGTCCCGAAGCGAACATGGGTCTTATATTTTGACCAGGAAGTGCGCTCCAGACTATTTGTATAGTGGTAGATTATTTTTATTTTGTTACAAATCAAATCGGTACCTCTATTTATCGACTCATAATCATACAAATCGATAAGTTGCGTTAGATTGAACCATTTAGTCAGTCGGTATCGCAGCTCCAAGCTCCCAAAATGATTGGATCAATTACTGGGAATTGTTCTAAGACTGTTAAGTTAGGCTTATCATCCAATACGATTAAATCGAGAAACGCTTATTTACTGTATATTGTAAAGGGTAAGCCGTGACAGCGCTGAGCTTCTCTATTCATTCCAGAGCCGCCCATTAATAATATTGAAGTCGATTTGCGATGAGTATAATATTTCTTCGCTTCATTTTAAATGGCTCACTTGATGAAGCAATCAGAGAGGACTTTATTGAAAAGATTTTTGAACTTCTGTAAGACGATTTTTGTGATGTTTCATTTACGCTCGAGTATTCTTTGTCAATTGAGAGGATATGAACAACGTTTTTTGCTAACTTCATTGGGCTCATAAAGCTTTTTTCGGAAGTCTCAATTAATTAGTTTGGTAGTGGAATTTAGGACGAAAATGTGGGTTGGAGGATGTACCATATTAACGAATTTCGGAAAATCACGTGATTGTAAATAATGTTGACGTTTTCTCTATCTACACTGAAGATATTTTAGCAAGCATTCAGTTTCCTTACTATCTTTAGATAATATATTCATTTTACTTGTGATACCCGCAAGACGTATTACACCAACCACCTCATAATGCAGGAACATAAAAACGAAAGGGGTAATTTGTTTTCAACGTGCAGAATCCTTGATGTATGTATATCATATGCAAAAATATATTCATATCTATGACGCCCACAACCCTTGTATATCTAGTAGTTTACCTTAAGTGACCAGTTAAGGCACCGGGGCTCCATCGAAGACAGAGTAAAGTAAGCCTCTCAGAAGTTGGGTGTGTTGTAGAGGGCCCGCAGATACTTCAATAGTACATAACTGCTGACCTTGTACAAATCGCAAGTGCGCCCCACTGTTGTATTTGGCAGCTACCTCTGGTTTGGATCCCCTAAATACCTGAAAAAACCCTTGACTCTGTGCATAAACGGGCGGTCCGTTTAAAAGATTCTCTTATCTTAACAAACGGATTGCAAATCTTTGAAGACGCTCCGAGGAACTTGCGTCATTGATTCCCTCGAGACCGGTGCATGGTCGGGAAACTCGCCAAACGCGCGCCCAACAATCGTACATGGTTGACATTCAATACATGAGAACGGGTCGCTTTTACGACTCTTTTATGTTCAACAGCGCGGCTGTGGAACGATTTGCCGGCCTCTGTGTTTCCTCCCTCCTTCAACGTGGGCCTTTTCAAGACCCAGGTTCACTCCTTCCTTTCCTCAAAAAGACCCTTCACACAGCATCCCCAAAGGGTTTTCATTTAATAATAACTGAAAATCTTCTGGGCGTCTGTTTTATTTTGCTAAGCTGCAATCTTTATACCCATCACAAAAACCGCAAATATTTTAACAGCTCCCGCTTCAGCGGTCATGTTTCGTCTGGGATTCATTTGTATTTTAATATACCATATATACCATACATGCTAAATTGTCAATGTATTAAATTAAATTTCTGAGGTCCAATGTTAATTCAAATCAACGTAGATTTAAAAAAAATATATATTCTAAGGTGTTATCAAGCATTAAAGGGTTAATGTCGGGGGCTGGGATACATCTTCTCATTTAATGTTGCTCCATTGATGTAAAAAATATTGAAAGCATAACAGAATATTGTTCCCGGTGAATGCAATTTGGAATCGAAACGTCGTCGCTTGAAATGTCTTTCTTCGCTTTTCTCTTTTAGTCTCACTCCCCTCCCTAATTTCCTTTCACCGATCTCAAGAATCTCATATATACTCTTACTATCTTCGAACTGAGTAGAATCTGTGTGGTGTCGAATATTTGTAAAAATAATTTGTTGGGTAATTTTCAATTTCGGCGCAATCTGTAAAGCTTTAGATTAATGGATACCGTAGGATGCGCTTAAGACCTTGATCCGATGATTGGATAAATCAAGAATTAATTGGTCAATCGAGATTGTCGGAATTGTGACGTAAATACGAGTAGAATGATTTAAAAATGTCCATCGAAGCTTCTAAACTTGCTCGATAGATGTCAGCATAAATTTAACTATTAACGGGGTTAGCACACCTAGTAAAATTCATCACAAATCTTCATTTGAGCATCTGTTGAATATATCGATTACTAGTATGGATTTTGAGAGAATTCTTTATTCTAAAAGTTTTGTTATAATCCGTAAGATGGCTGCCGCGAGAAGTGTTAGGATTTGGGGGCGTGGCTTCTTCCGACCGATGCTTTCGGCGAGTTTCGGCAAATCATCCGAGCGACACCCGAAACATAACATAACAGGCAATATCTAAGCGTTTTGATAAAATAATAATCGCAATTTTTGCATTTTTTTAATCATAAATAATTAGTTTTACGATAAATTAATGAAGCCAATAAGTTTGTAACCCCTTATTCTAAGATTACATCAAGTTTTGGCCTAATTGCTTTAATATTAACTGACCTCTTGGTATAAAGAGTGGATTTCGTACCAATAACAAACCCCTCTTCGCCAAGGGTGGGTTTTACACTGTTTCTGTCTCTTTCTAGTTATCAGGTATTGTCCACGCACTCTAGCCTCTGATCAGGGATCATTATGGACTTGGTTGCTAGGTTTCGATAACCAATATCTCCTGTTCATATTGAGGTGCAAAGTTATTGAAGAAAAGTTAGCCCTGGAAAATGGAGGCATCGATGAAGGGTATCCATTTATTTCAGCTATTGTTGATGGCGGATGGTCTAAAAGGAGTTATGGACATAGTTGGATTTTTATACTGTTATATTCTGATAAATTGTTGTTTTTTTTTAAATCTGTCGATGTACATACAAGTATGTACTGTTATACCCATATCTGAACCTTTTCTCTCATGCTTTATAATGATCATGATTTTAGCTACTTTTAATTTGTATATATATTATATAGAGGTCGCTATGTGGTTTAAGTATGAAAACTGAAGGTAGTCTGAAAAAATTTACAGTAACCTCGGTTTTTTACTATTTTTGTTTTTGTGCCCTCACTTGTCACAACCCTCACGCAATTTTCATCGTGAAACAGAGCGTGTTTAACTATCACGCCTTCCATCAAATTGGAATTGATCCCCTGGATTATTGTCGTCCTGTTTTGATGTTTTTCTTATTTTTTATATCCACTTGATTGTTACCTGGTGGCAATTTCTACCAACTAACATTAAGATTAAGGACTAAACACTTGAAAGTTTCTTATTTTACATCCAGCACAGTTTTGCTATTTTACGTCGAAGAACCTTTTCTGCCAAAGGTGTTTATAGGATACACCTATAGATGTTTTTAAAAACTTTTATTTTCCGTGAAAATACTTGGTTTGGTGTCCATGTTTCCATGGCGTACAGGAACATAAAGAAAGCCTAACAACGAACAATAACGATTCTCTTATACAACGTATCGTCGCCGGAAAATTAAAAGGGCTTAAGCGACACTTGGGTCAAAAATGAGTAAAATTTGCAGTTTTGATCATTTTTTTCTCTTGTTTGATTCTGAAGACTTTTGTGGCCCTTCAGCCATCTGAATATATTTACCATTCAGGACTTAAGTTTGGAATTTTTTAAAGATTTGTGTCGCTTCAGGTAACTCATTGCTCTCACTGAGAGCATTGAATTACTTTTTTTTCAAAATCCAACCAGGTAATGAAGATTTATGAATTTTATTGTAAAATCAAAAAAAAACTTTCAAGTGCTCTGGAGGAACCTTGCCAAAATGGTGCTTCAGCCTGTTTGCCTTTCCGGCGACGAGATATAGTTTTGGGTCACAGTTTGAGAAAACTTTTTTCATCTGAAAGCATTCCTGATCAATTTAACGTAGACTCCTACTTGTTGAGATAAATCTTATTTGACGTTTGCAAAACTTTCAAAATTCATGTTGGCTGACAAATTGTAAGTCTGAACCCTTACGTATTATTGCTATAATAGTTGTTAGTAAACTGCTTCTTATCGTGTTTCTTTTCCTCTCTTAACTTATTTCCTCTAGTGGAGAGTAAATATAATAATTCATTAAGTTTCAACATTTTTTTTTTCCGATTACATTGAGAAAATATTGCGTCATATTATTTTCTGGCAGTTACATGGATTGGTACTACAAAGGTCCATAACTGATGATGTAAATAATAGCAATAAGAGTTGAAAACGGTTGTGTTCACCTAACATTTCCATACGGTAAAATCTGTGCACATTTCAAGACACGAGAGCTCAATGTTCGAGTTTTTAGAGAACGTATAATCAAACAACCTATGTAGATTTTTTATTAGATTCATAATTTTAAAAGGACACCCTTGAAACAGTTCGGTGAGGAGCGTTTAAAAAAAGTATGGGAGGTGTCTTCAAAATAGATTTAAAGAATTGCATTCAAACATACATAATGTCTCTCTATTTACAGGTAGGTGAAGTCAAAATATCAAGAAACTAGTATTCTTCAAAATGAATTAAGGATTCACACTTGGCTTGAGCGGCGAATGAGCCACAGCAAAGGGTGGGATTCAGAAACGAATGTTCAAAACGACAAGACAAAACGACAAGAGTCTCAACTGCTTCCAACCGTCTAGAGCCAGTGAGACTGGCATCCCCGATAGGGTTATGTTGTGAGGCTGAAGGTAGAGTAGGGAGAGGAAGGAGATGAGGAAGGGGAAGCCTGGGAAGTACCTGGCTGTTCAGATCTGGTCACCAAACACGGCTAAAGCCATTTTAAGCAACGTTTCAATTCTGAAAGGTGGTCTTTCACCAGAGCGATACTTAGAATATCTACCACCCTGGAACGTGCCGCAAATATACTATATTTTATAATGACACATATTAATTAAATAAAAAATATTCGCGCACGGCGGGTTCGAACCCGCGACCTCTGGATTCGTAGTCGAGCGTCTTACCACTATATATGTATGCCGTCAAGTATGGGAGGGTCGGTTTGCTGTAGCAGGCCCAAAAGAGTGTTCTGCCCGAGGTCTTCATTTTAATTAATTCTGATGGACATATTAATATCATTTTTAATATATTTTTAGATGAATTTCTCCGAAAGTAACTAATTTATCGCACAGCAAAATTAAATCTGGTCCTTATCCTTTGTGTTGTTGCTAAAAAAACAATTGATAATAATGAGAATTGTCTTACGGTAAGGAAGTGGAAAGTAAGAGCCAGTTTTTATTAATCTAAAATATAAATTACTTACATCCAGAGTGCGTCTTCGGAAAATATTTATGTTTTTAAGATATTTTTCTTGCAGATTCGTCACAAACAATTTTAATGACGGCCTCCATGGTCGAGTGGTAAGATGATCGACTACGAATCAAAAGGTCGCGGGTTCAAACCCGGCGTGCACCAATAATTTTTATTCAATTAATATGTGTCGGAACACATAAAATTCATTAAAAAAAATAAAAAATATATTTGCGGCACGTTTCAGAGTGGTAGATACTCTTAATAGTATCGCCCTGGTGAAAGACCACCATTCAGAATCGAAACGTTGCTTGAAATGGCTTTAGCCGTGTTTGGTTACTAAATTTGAATAGCCAGATACTTCCCAATCTTCCTCTTCCCAATCTCCTTTTGCTCCGCACTACCTTCAGCCTCACAACCAGTGGCGGCTCGTGACTTTTTAGTATGCTAGAGTGCTAAGATTGAAAAATACGACGTTATTGATGTTGTTGTTGCTGAAAATGATTATTATTTTTTTGAAAAAAAAAAATAAAATTGTATGAAGTTTTTCGGGATTTTTCAGTGTTGGTGGTGCACTGCACGGTTTTCTGAAAAATCTTCATTCAAAAAATTGAAATTTCAAAAAAAATTTAAATCGTTTTAGGCTACAATAACATCAAACATGACGTTTTTGTTCAATCTTAGCACTTTATAACACTAAAAACCCACGAGCCACCACTGCTCACAACATATCCTATGTGGGAATGCCATAGTCTCACTGGCTCTAGACGGTTCGGAGTAGTTGAGACTCTTGTGCGGTATTCATATAAATATAATAATGTGAATCTCGGGTTCCCCCCTCCCTCGTTTTTGGGTGCTATGTAACCTCATTTTTTTAATTTACCCACTGAAGTTGTAAATAAAACATTTTGAATGTCAAATTACTAATATAAAATAGGAATAGTTATAAATAAATACAGACCGTAAAATAGATAAAGAAAAACTCTTAAGATCCCTGTTTAGGCGTGACCTAACTTAAGTCAGTAGCCACAGATTGCCGATGCACGAATGTATTTGGAAGACATCTGCTATCATAAACACATTAGTGATGCACACACTGCTACTGGAACGGTGGTATTACGTATCTAGATATGAATGGGCAATGCTTCACAGTGTTCATCCGCAATCTACTTCAATCTATTTAATAACGAGTAACGACATTTTATCCGCTAGAAAAATGCTGCATTGATTTTCGTGCCGATACACTTCTCGCTGCAATCATTGGAGTGTCAGGTGACGTAGAGATGAGAGTGCAGTTCACAGAAGCAATAAGTTCAATATGCCATTTAATTTGAATGTTATTTTAAGAGGCTGCCCACGCTGCTAAATGTAGATAATCGATTCGCTGACAATATTTGACGGCTTTGTTGAGCGCTCAAAGTCATTAAACAAAAACTCATATTTTAAAGTATCAATATGATGACTTCACTAAACTCCTACTGCCATCATGAGAAGCGGAAGATGTTGCTTGTGCTTAGCCAGCAGAGGAATTGAACGCACGACTTCTGGGTGGGAATCCGACGCATTTGTCCACTCAGCTACCGACCGGTCGAATATATACAATTTAAAATTAAATGAAGTTCTACGAAGCTCTCTTTGAAATAATAAACTAAATTTAAGAATCAAAATGGCTCTTAGTTATGTTTTTCGATTTTTCAAAATTTTTGAAATCTGGATAGGTACGTAGATGCGTTCAAAATTTCCTGGATGAATAATGCAACATGTGAATAGTATACAAATGTTAAATCGTAAAAGATTTAAAAAGAGCAAACCCAAATATCTTGGTCAGATTATGAGCGTGACAGACGCAAACTAATCGAATTGACTAACGCCGATTTACTCTATTGGTAGGGTGCAGTTCCATTGAGTTATTCCGGGCTGCAGTCTGCAGACTGAAAATTGACATGATGTCAGCCAACCTCCGATAGTAAATGGAATCAAAAGACTAAGCATATTTAAGTGATTTAGCAAGCGCTAATAGACAATTCCATTCCTTACACGTGGTGAAAACTGTAGAAAATATCAATTAAACTGACGGTAAAGATGTAGGAAATATTAATTTCCATAGGCAGTGGACTCATTTTTCATCGGTTTTACATTTCCCTTTTAAACTGTTGTTGATTTTTAGTACTTATTATTTTTCTGGGTAATATTATAGCTTAAACGAATTCTTCCTGAAAATCGGCAATTATTTAATTATTTTTAAAAGTTACGTAAAAATAAAAATATGGGAGAGATGAATAATTATAGTAATAAGCCTTGTGATATACGAGTACCTACCTATCCAGAAGGTTGTGTTTGTAGAAAGAATCAAACATCGCAAAACAATGGAACTCAGTAATTATATTTAAATGTTCATATATAACAAACCCCTGTTATCTTTATAATATATGTAAATAGAACAGCAATAATGTAAATAAGAAGAAAAGAACGACCATATTATAATAAACCTTCTATATGTACCATAAAGTTCATTAATTTTACTTTTTTTTTGTGAGTACGTATGTCCGTGCGAGTTCTGACTTTTGAAATTTGGAACTGAGTAATTAATGAACTAATTAGAATTCAAATTTAAAAAATAATCCATTCAAATCCCAACCGACCTATAATATATTTAGCAAAAAAAATCTATTTTTGAAATGGAGCTCATCTTTTTACTTGGCAGGTAAAAATATGAGCTCCATTTAGTAAACTAGTAGTATAATAAGTATATGGGGTACATGTGATTAAGACACATAGCACCTTAGAGTAACGTAGAGACCTAACTTTGCGAAATTTTGTCCGCACTTTTTGACCAAGCAATGACCAAAGGGTGTGGCCTAAACTCAGAGTAAAATCACTAACAGGGTTGTCACAAATTAAGTAAATTAGGTATTTTGTTGTGAGTAGGTAGTTGTAAATCATTAAAAAGAATGAATGTTGTATATTTTTTTGTTTATTCAAAGATACATTAATCAATAAGATTATTAAAATCTTATTTATAGATAAAAATATAAACGAATTAAATTATTAGTACAGAACATTTTATAATACATCTTATAAAATGAACTTCAGTTCCATCAACAAAATAGTTTACAAACAAAAGTAAAATAAAAAAAAATGTACGGTGATAACAGATGTTAAATCATTTTCTTAACCTTGGAGTAAGAATATATGGAGAGAGATCATTTTTTTTACCTATATAAATTTGCGATAAATCACTTTCTCTGCGTTTTCACGTCGTACACCATGAGAGAGAAAGAGGCACAAAAAATTTCACAAAACATGAAACCGCTTTTAAGTATTGTAGGGATGTTTTCCGTCCCTTTTACGTTATTTTGTAAGGAAATTTCGAATGCAGATAATAATAACAGTGAACTTTGTGATATTTCACGTCAAGTGCGCTTCATACTTAATTAATTAAGCTAATAATTCTAACTAACAAGGAGAAAATAATATATATAATATGTATACAAAATTAAAACTATCTAAATGCATGATCGTTATCATAAATCATCAGAGAACAGGTTCAGAAATGGGTACAATAGTGCATGTGCACATCAATAGATATAAAAAAACAATTAACTAGAAGCTAAGGGTATAAAAAAATCCAGATGAAACGTATGAATTCATATTAACATATTTGTTAAATCAAAGAAAAGAAATTAGATTTTTTCTCGTCTTTTTTCATCCTTTGGAAATCTAAAAATAATTAAATAAATAATAATATTCCAATTTTGGCATAGCCCTGAATCTGGGGAGGTAACCGAAATTATAAATATAACTAAGAGATAAACACTATTCTGTCTTTATCTGTTTGCCAACAATTTAGCGTTAGTATCATGAGAAAGAAAGAGACCGGGATATTTTCAGAAGCCGTACAATATGGGTATTCCCCCATGTAATGGTTTCTTATGTGACAGCTAGTAAATATCTCCAAGTTAAAAATATTACGAATCCACTAAAACTCATTTCAAACGGAAGTTTATTATATTGGAACGAATAGTCCAAAGATTAATTACATATTGGTGTAAGTTACTAGTTGTTTTGTAGGTTAGAATGTTAAATATTTGAGATCTAACTAAAAAAGACGATTTTTATGGTACATACGTGTGAAAACTGTTTGTTTTGGTCCTTTTGTACTTCGATTGAAGCAACCAAGTATAGCACATATGGCCATGATGTTTTGCTAGATATCGGACAAAAATAACTCAAGTTTTTTAACTATTTACGCACTTTTGACAGTCCGTTCACTTGACACTCCAAACGTGAATGAAGTTCGTCCAGATCAATTAACCGCGGACATGGTATTCAGCACGCCCCAAATCGTGTATTGGTTTCAACAATTGTTTGTCTCTTTTTCTCATATGCGTATAGAACCGAGCATAAAGAGAGAGCTATATTTTGCGAGTTTGTCAACGATTTGTCACAAATTAGTACGGTCTCTTTATATTGTTACTCTAAGCATAGCACAGACGCACATTGTTCCTCTCGAGATGTTCTCTAAAATATGAGCTACATTTAGTAAACTAGTAGTATAATAAGTATATGGGGTACATGTGATTAAGACACATAGCACAGACGCACATTGTTCCTCTCAAGATGTTCTCTAAAATATGAGCTACATTTAGTAAACTAGTAGTATAATACGTATATGGGGTACATGTGATTAAGACACATAGCACAGACGCACATTGTTCCTCTCAAGATGTTCTCTAAAATATGAGCTACATTTAGTAAACTAGTAGAATAATAGTATATGGGATACATGTGTTTAAGACACATAGCACAGACGCACATTGTTCCTCTCAAGATGTTCTCTAAAATATGAGCTACATTTAGTAAACTAGTAGAATAATAAGTATATGGGATACATGTGATTAAGACACATAGCACAGATGCACATTGTTCCTCTCAAGATGTTCTCTAAAATACGAAATTACAACTGCCACGTGACAAGTAATAACAGCGCAAATAATTTTAAACAAGTTTTTAAGTTTTGATCAGCACAAGCAAAACGTTATTGTTACAAAATACGCTTGTCAACCACTCAAATAAATATTACGGAATCAACTAATCTCAAATATCGACTTTTCTACTTTATTCCATATTTTTATTTATTGGTATTAAAACATATTTTAACAAGTATTTTTTTGAAGCTGTTAATATATATATCAAATAAAAAAGTTTATTGTAGAGATTTTGGAGACATGTTAAGGCTTTTAATAATAATATGCTGTCTTGAGATAAGGGGTTGGTTTGGTTGGGTATTGCGACCCAGGGGCGAAATCCTCCGGAGGTCAAGTCCCCTCCAGCCGAGCACCTCTCACCTCGATTCCGTCCTTCCCTCTTTGCCTACGAGTACATAGAGTGTCAGCCATTTTCCGTCGGGTGACATTGAGAAATTGGGCTAGTAAATGCACCGATAAGTACATCGAAGTTGCATCGAATTTGAGAAATGATAATTTATCCAATTATATTATTGCACGTTATTCCATTTGGAATTTATTTTGTGGTGAAACATTTGTTGTTTTTCGTAACATTTTTGGAAAACACTCGTTTGATCAATTTGCAAAAGCTTTTTTTTATTGTTAGTACATCAATTCACCAATTTTAACATATGTACATACTTACTTCTTACTTAATTATTTGTACATAATTATTTTTGTTTATTGTGTAACAAAAAACACCTTGGAACGGCGAGCTAATATTAATAACGTTGTGATTTTAACAACTTTCTTCGTCTTCAATTTCCAAGTATAATAAAATTAATATTCCTATAGCTCGCACCGTCATTTCCACCATGAAATAAGCATTTTTTTAATACGAGACGAAATACCGTTTTCCATATTTTTAAAATGGTCAATAATAAATTTTTTAAAAACGGAAAAAGTGTGTCGACATCTCGAGCTATGACGGTACTAATAATAAATATACATGAAAAACCGAAAAAAATAGGCTTGACGGAATAGTTTAATCTTTTTATGAAACGTGAGTACGACCGAAACCTGGATGAAGTCTTAAGTATTAGGATACATGGATACTAAAATATATCTACGGCATAAAAATAACATTCAACTTATTGTGAAAAGTGTGTTACATAAGTAACTATATTAAACTTTTTTCATCATATCAAGTAAAAAAGTACTACTCCATTAGCGGTCGAGAAACAACGAAGTTCAAAAAATGCTGTCAAGATAAGTAAGGAGTTCCTCTGACCGCAATGCTGGACCGCAGCCGGTCCGATGGAATTCCTGAAAGCTGAAACTTTCAGGGGTTTATTCTGGTCTGGTTTATCGGGTTTGGCGGGTGTGGCGGGGGGTGTGGCGGGTGTGGAGGGTGTGGAGGGTGAGAGAAAACTAGGAATAGTCAAAGAGATAAGAAAAGACAAAAGTCACAAAGTAGTAAGTCGGCGAAGGACTTTTCTAGAACTACAGCTCGGATGTTCAAAATAATATCAAATATTTACATACGTACTCTCCTTACCAAAAAATGTGTGAAGCATTATTAATGATTATTTTTATGATGTTACTCGAATGCACATATATTATGATAGATTAATTTTATTAAATATTACTTTATAACAATAGTCGGATTATTTGTATAGCGTAGTTTTTGAGAAAAATCATCCCAAGGGCAGCAGGCAAGTTAAGATGAGATTTTTAAACCACTCATAATAATATTTGTTCTTTGAGAAATTGATACATACGTTTTTAGAGTAAGACAATAGTTCCCGGGATTTTTTTCAGACAGAATACGTGAATGTTATTTTTTTATTAAATACATCATTGTTCAATTTACAAAGAAAGTTTTTGTTAAATTATTGCTGACTAAAGGAAATGGTGTATTAAATGCAAAAAAAAAAATCCGACTAAAAAAACCATCGGGACGTTGAAAGTCAATCGTTAAAATCTTAAGAAAATATATTTTTAAACAACAAAAAACATTGACCTGATTTGATGGAAACACTACGATCTTAATCAATAAATCTTCAATCTTCGTTCAGTGACCAATCCAGATTAGGTCGGTATTTCCTAAACTTGTATCCATCATCTCTTTATCACAAAAAAGTTTCATAAATTAAATTACCACCCCACCCCTCTTGTTAACTAAGCTTTTCTTTCAACTCGGCTGAAAATATGGCATTAAAGCTTTACCAAACTGACGCCCGTCATGGCCGCCACAGATAAGTGCTAAGCGGTTTTATCAGCAGGACTGAACTGTAAACTCCACGAGCAGGTTTCCCTTAAGCTTTCCCATTATTGCGGTCGTCTCGCTGAAAATAATTTGCAACTCAATATATAAAAGTAACTTGATAATGTTGAAGAGTTTCTTCCCGAGTGTTATCATTCTGCTAAGCTTTATGTCAAGTTTCTACTTCATAATATTATTTGTCTACACCCTCCTTCCTTCGGTCGAAAACAAACGATACTGAAATTTAAGCATCTGATAAATTGTTCATTAGATTTTATCGGAGTTTTATAATCCCCTTTTCTGCTTAAAGTTTAAATAATAATAATTAATAAATTAATTAATATTAATAATTTAATAATAATAACCTGTAAGTTAAAAGTTGATAGTATGACTCTGGGTAGCGACAAAATAACACACTTTATTTGTTTTTTTAAACATATTTTGACATTTATAATTCAAATATTAAACAACAACAAAAATCTTTAATAATTTATGCTCTCATCAAAATAATGGAAAATGTTTATTTAAAAAGGCTTGATACAGCTAAATTCGCTCATTTGTCTTCAAATAAAATAATTAACAAAATGGGTGATTTTTTAAAATAAGAGTCTTAAGTACCATTTTAATTTGAGTTACACTTGATGACAATATTAGCTTATTGGTAATCATTGTAATCACTAATCATAAATTTACCTCACTCCGAATCGACACTAGCATGGAAGTAAGATTAGCTTTCCGGTGAGTAGTGATGCTGGCGACGCGCTCCGCGATGTCGATCTCTTGAACTTCTCGAATATTAATTGACTACAGCGGATTACCTGAAGTTCAAATTCGATTAATCAGGTTACGTTCTTGATTTTCAATATCACACCATCCATATGTTGTTTGATCTGGTTTATCTAAGTAATCATCTTAATTATCTGTCATTACTTGTAAACATTCGATCGGATAAGAGCTTTAATAAATTATATATGTCGTATTACTATGAGTAGCGTTTTTTTACTACACCCTTATAAAATAATGGAAGCCCAGTGTATCCAAAATACCTACCAACACTTAAAAAAAAATAAAGTTGCTACAATAAAAATTTAAAGCATCTACAATACAAAGCAGCTATTTTGTGGCAAATTAACATTTTAAAAGTTAAAAAAAAATAACAGTAAATAGTGAAAAAAAAGTTTTAATAAACCACAGATTTTTTATGTATTCGCAAAATTTACACTGACGACGTCACCTACTTCAAAGTTATACGAATATGTAATAAAATGTCAATACATCCTAAATAAGTAAGTAAATAGGTATTGTTTATACATCAAGATGTTTGTTCTTATTTATTGCAGCTCTGGTTTTTAATTTTTTTATTTATATTTCGAAAACAAGATTCCGTTGAAAGTGCACCCTCCAATTTCTAAATACATTTTCAACTGGCAACATATCTAAACGATTTTATATTCAAGGCGTGATCAGTAAACTTAATGTCGTGAATCACTATTTCTCGAACGAAAATCTCGTAGATCTTAGCTCGTCGCTCGAACCTAACTCGGGAGCCATACATCCACTCGTACGTGGAATTCTTCGGATTCATCGAAAGGCGATTCCAGGAATGTTTTATTAAGCGGGCTCTATTTGCTAAGCAAGTACTCGTATATGAACAGACAGAGGTAAATAAATAAATGCTCTAATAGTTTTAGGTTATGCGTATTAAAATATTGTGTATGAGTGTATTGCACCCAACTAGTCAAAACCTTAAATTTTACATCGTTAAATATTCATCACTTTATATTGCTAATAAACTTAAGTTTTTCAATATTTTTTTTAATAACATTCAGGCATGGGCCACACGCATTAGAAAGCTTTAAGTTAATTTTACCCTTATAATAAAATATAAATCGGTATAATTTTTTTGTTCGTTTATATATGCGTACGAGTATGACAATCAAACGTATAAATGTGTGAAGAAAACTATCAAATTATAATTTATTTTTTATCTTAACAAGCGTTAAAGTACCTACCTACCTATAGTCATATATGTTTATGCTATCCGTATATTTATGTTATGAGTACCCGGTATGCTTTGCAATGGCACAATTGCCAAATTCGCTAGCCTATCATTCTTCCCCGAAAAATAAATCCAAAAAGACTTTGAAACGGAACCAGACTTTTATTGAAAAAGATAATTAAATATAAAATTAGAAAATACAATATATACACGAAGATATACTTTTGCCAAGCATCCCAAAGATTGCGAAAAATACGCCATTCGAATTTCAACGTCTTCATTTTCCACTGCGAATCGGATTTGAAATTTAAAAAAACACACACACACAAACAACCGCTAAAATTATTTCATTCTTTCCTCCCTTTGCTCATCTGTATCAGAAGTTGAGATGCTCTAACTCGATCGGTTCCAAGTCTTTTTTCCCTTCGCACCACTGTTTCTAAAGCTCGTGATGCCTTTATCTTTCTTGCTTGACTTGTAGATCGACAAATAGCTTTTATATCTAAAATAATGCATTTTGACAACTATTACTATCTACAAACAAAGAAACATCAATTTGAAAATTTTATTTCATTCTAAAAATTAAAAAGAAAAAAAAAACTTAATTACTTACCTAATTTTGTTTTCCATTTTGAAAATATTTATACTCATTTATATTGGTATTAATATTTGATTTATCTTTAAACAAAGAATAATTAATTAAAAAAATTATTTCATCAAAAAAAAAAAAAAAACAACAACTTAAATAGGTATCTAATTATGTTTTCCATTTTGAAAACATTCTACCCAAACAAATGTTCTTCTGTGGAATATGTAATATGTCAGAGATCGGTATATCTATGGCTAACCTCAATACAACATGGCGGTTTCAATGTTTTCCTTACTATTTTTTTTTTAAATATAGCAAGAGTTTTGCATATTCGATTTGATTCAAACTACTCTCTAAGCCTTACCGTCACTAATAAAAATAAAATCTGTTTTTTAAAACGAAATTGGTCCAGTAATTTTTTGAGAAAATCGACAACAGGACAGATAAACATTCATTTTTATTCATAAAGATTTAAAAACCAGCTTATATTTTTTGATTCCGTAGAAACTAAATTTCTCAATTTTCATCTGGTCAAGTCAAGTTACATTCGGTGATTTGTCACGGGTTACAATTAGTTTAAACATGAAAAGGTTAGATGATGGTAAAAAATTAACTGAGTTACCCAATATATATTTAGGAAAGTACCAGTCTATTTAAGATTGGCAATGCCGGCAGCCATGTAGCTCTACGAGATAGCTTGGCTATTTATTATCTCTATCCGATAATCAACTTCGTTTTACAAAATAATAAAAATAACTGTAAACTCGAAGTATTTAAGCAATAGTTAATCCAAATCATTAATTAAAAAAAAAAACACTGAGGGAAAAAAAATAACAGTTTATCTCGGGTATTCTATTTTAATTGACGTCATAAACATAAAAGTACGCCTTTTCTAGAACGATCTACTTCATATTCAACTGATGTAGGTATGTTAATTAAAAAAGCTGTTGATAGACATTTCCCTGGGTTTTATGTATTCAAACATTTCCCCCCGACGAAAAAAGAGCGGAAATTTACCAAAGATGGAGAAAGCGGACTAGGAATAGGACATTGCCAATGATTGATGGTCGCAAACAAAGGGAAATAAGGACTTTGTTTACAGTTGTTGACAGGATCTTAGTTAGCCTTGACACACTTTTAATTGAACAAAATAATACAATTTTAGACTACATGTCTCCAGGATTATAGTTTTTGAGATGGAAAGGAAAGTGTAAAAAAAAATTAAACAAGTATATTTTTCTGTCTATGTAAAATGGATACAAGAATATGGTATAAAAAACTGAAGCAAGTCCCGTCGTAGGTAAGAGAAAAATATTGAAAATATATTAAAACTCTAGCCTCAAAGTGTTTTATTACCGTGATATTAAATATGTCATCTACAACGTTAGTAAAGTAAATATTAGATCATGTGATAAAATATCATGATTTTTTTATGAAGATATTATATAAAAAAGAAATCGTATATTTAATTTGATAATTTAAACAAAAAATTTAAGCTTTGAATAAGCAAAAGTTTCAATAAAAATAAATATACCAGTAAAATATAACAGCGAAATACCAGAAAAAAGTTTTAGCCGCACCCGGTATTCAGTACCAGGATTTCCACTAACCTTGTCCATTCAAAAAATGGATGACTATTAATATTGTTTTCTCTCCGCCAATAAATAGATACACCCATCAATTATTTTCAGTAAACCCGGTAATCATCTCATTTGTATTTCGTTCTGGCAGCACTCACTTAACCTATAAATCTCTTCATCTGTGTACGGCCTCAGGCCTCATAAACTTCCAACATAACACCGACATACGACACACCTGACATCTCACACATGAACAGGTACACGTGTGAATGTTAGTGATGTGTTTGCACGAGTACAGTTTAGCAGTATAGTAAGGACACATCACGGAGCAGTCAGACCCACCAACACAGATTGCAAGAGAGAGAGTTAACTGGAGGGCCATTTTTCTATAAGAGCCTAATAAACATATTTCAAAAGTTCATGTTTTATAAATTTCTATTAAAGCATCTACACATACAATAGTAAATTTAAGCATTTTCTCACCGGTTTAGATCAGCGGCGTCATTAGCTTTCAGAAGGTTGAAGGGACTAAAGCGCAGTTGAGAAGTTACGGACATCGCACTTTCGGAGTATCAGATCATAAGGTTTGCCACAAAACCAATAACACTGTTAGTGTGGAACATCAGCTTTCGTCGGTTTGAACTTGAACTATTGTTAAAAGAAGGTAAGGTTATTTAATTATGTAAGCTATTAGTTGTTACCCGTGAAAAATCATGGGATGTAACTTGAATTACAATGTTCTCTAACACGGTGATCAAAAATTTAAGATCTGACAGTTGAATGTCACTCATGTAATTTTGTAAAATATATTATTGGTAAGTAACTACTTAACCGCTTGTCTGTATTTGAAAAGATAATTTTTTTATTTTGCACTTTTCGCCCACAGTTGCAAATTTGCAAAATTCATACTCGTACGGTCTTGTGTACTCATAAAATAAATTATTTATAGTATTATTTTTCTAGGTCTGTACAGAACTCATATTTATGAAAAATTGCACAACGAAAAAACAAATCAAGTTTTAACATTATTATAAAAGTGTAGGAACATTGTCGAGGTTCTGCTTTGTTGCAAAAATATCTAAACGGTTGACATTTGTTTCACTGCGGCTGCTTTGTGATTTTTAAGGGCTTTTAGAAACTCAAAAGAATAAATCATCTTTATTACTACAAACCTTTTAGGAGGCTTATTCTAACGGACTTAAGTTCACCACGTAAATAATTAAATGCCTACCGTAATTTATTTTAGGCACCTACCTAGTGGTATTTTTTTTTTAAATTCTTACGCAAAAACTATCGAAATCTTTATCAATGTTATCGCACCGCGAGATCAGCGGAGATCATTTTAATCATTGATCTCAAAACTTGTTCTAGTACAGGGATGCGGGGCACCCTCGAAGCGGAAGAGAGCCAGGGATATGGTGAGGGTTGTGAGGTGTGCGGTGTGAGGTAGGATGTGGGGCAGGGGTAGGGTGGACGCCAGCAGCGCCGCGACGCTGAGAGACGCCTGTCCGCTTTCGCCCGCCGTGCCGCTTGGTCGCTACTAACTCCGCCCTCAACAAACACACTCAATAATCTCTCTACAGCGATTTCTCTCAAATATTCGAAAATCTGCGAAAGTCTCTTTGTAAAAAAATATTTTATAAAAAAAGACCATTATTTTGGTTTCGCCGCGTGAGTGCGTTCGAAGTTCGAATTCGTCGCTTTCGAAACGCTCGACAGTTTCGGCGGGACGCGCCTGTGCTTTAAGGAAGGTAACCGACGCTTTCCTTTTGATTTGCAGAGAAATTCATTAAAAACTTTATCACTTAAAATCGGAGTATCTACTCGTCTACGGTGAGAGAAAGACACTATTCACTGTTTCAGGAATATTGGTATTGTAATAAAAACCTGTGAAACTTACACATTTATCGAAATAAGCATTGTTATTAATCATTCATCAAACAAATTGTTTTCTATTACTTGAATAACAATAAGTTACCAATGTAATAGGGGAGTAATAATGAGTGTCGCCTCAAGAGTACAGTCCATGGAGGCAAAAAAGATGTGCGTGCCCAAAGAAAATGGTGTCAAAAAGTGTTAATTTGGATGCATTAATATTTCTTTCATACATTTACAGAATTTCTTTCTTCCATTTTTTGGGGCATGCAAAGTTTGACAATATATATTTTATATGATATAAATGGAAATAGATTATTTTATTATAGATATATAATAAAAGCACAATATAAGCATAGTTAAAAGAAAAATAAAAGCCTCGACAAATTATATTAAGGTGTAAAACACGTGAAATAAGGAGTCATTAGTTAATTTCTTTTCTTGGAGCATTCGCCGCTTTATAGTGTATATGGAGTGCACTTCCTTGTCGTTTTAATACATACTCTGTGAATTATATTTAAAACCTCTACACAATAAGAGAACAAGAAAATTTACATGGAGGTGTAAAACACGTGAAAAAAAAACATGAATCAGCATTTTTATAAAAATATAATCTTTTGAATTTTGAAAAAAACAACGTAAAATGTGTTCAACCACAAAAATACATATGAAATGTTTAATGCTGTCATTAACTGCCTTGTTTCATGTTTATTTATTCCCATATCGCAGGCTACATTAATTTGGAGCAGGTTACGTGCGGACACGTTTTACTCAGCCTGGAAATAGACGCTCCGTCGTGAGACGCATTAGGTGCAAAGTAAAGTAAGTAGGCTAATGGCCACTAGCCCCCGGCTGCTCCAAGGAGTGAGCCGGGGCTAATTAGTCACTATTCAGAGGTTAACCAAATTAAATCATCGAAGAAAGAATCAATATGGTGTTTCCTATTTCAATCATTTACTTTTAGTTAACTACGTCGAGTTATTTCAATCTGCACTCAAAGTTTAATCAATGTTTTATTTTGAAGTAATATGGACATGCATGCTAAACTTGCGTATGTATTGCTGGAAACCATTATTGAAAGCTTTCTACGCTTGTCTTTAACCAAAAAACTCTTCAAATGTGATTTATGACTTAAAACTTTAAACCTAAAATATGCACAGCTTTTTCGGTATGAAATTTTCACTTCGGCCGTTAGATTCCCCTACCAATTACGAAATCAAATACGAAAGAAACTTCCCAACAATTAAAAATAGTTGATACAAACGGTTACCTTTGAAAAATGAATGCAAAACTTATTAAACCAGCTATGGCAAATTAATCTAATTTGAGAATTACCATTTAATTGGATTATACTACCTACCCACATTCCAGATTAGATATATTTAAAAAAAAAGGAAAAATCCAAAAGAAGTTGACCTATCTATTAGGAATTTATATCGTTTGATGCGTTCATGTATATTTTTATCATTTTTTTTAAATGACAAACATTCTCGCGTTACAAATAACAATAATAATAATATTTGGACGATTTGTATAGCGCCGTTTTTGTGAAAAATCACCTCAAGGGCGCTGTACAGATCTTCCTTTATATCATTACATATTAATTCCTAGTTTAAATAAGAAAATATACAGGAACATACTTACCTGGCAGGTCCCATCAGATAGACACAATTATCAACTTAAAATTATGATTATTATTTTTAATTTTTCTTTAATTTTTTTTTTTTTTTTTTGATTTAGGGCATGGGAGCGA
Source organism: Drusus annulatus (assembly GCA_022651775.1). Taxonomy (NCBI): domain Eukaryota; kingdom Metazoa; phylum Arthropoda; class Insecta; order Trichoptera; family Limnephilidae; genus Drusus; species Drusus annulatus. The sequence goes on along the minus strand of JAGWCC010000025.1, from coordinate 2,237,081 downwards.
AATTAAAAATTAATGGACTTTCTGAATTGGTCATACAGTACAGGAATTTTAAAGAAGTAATTTGTGAAATATCCTACTTGTTTGGCGAAAAATAACAAGAAACTGACCATATTTGAAAAACTCCTACTGCCATCAAATGAAGCGATATTTTTTCTACGCAAATTATTTACTTGACATATCTTTGCCTCGTTTTCTATGATTAGTAACCACATGGCATCATGCACGAATTCCCTAGGTAAAATAATTGAAATGTTCTCTTACGGATGAAACCGCAACGTCCCCTGTTCACGCGATCATTTCTCTATTGCTTGCGACGCGTTTAATGTTCACCCGATGTGTAGCTTTTCATCTCCTGTTTTTGTATCAAGCATGATCGGGAATATATAAGTATAATAAATTTATATAAATAAGATATTAGTCTAGGTGACTTATTTTTCCATAAACCCATAATTCAACAAATCATTAAAAACACTGGGGATTTCGGCAAAGAATGACCGTTTCTTCAATATCCATGGCCAGAAGAGTTCTAAATACTCTAAATTAAATCATGTCTAACTATCTCAGCCATAAAGCAGAACGTCTGTGTGCTGAGTAGCATGAACTCTTAAGGCTGATTCACACCAACGTCCGGTTCCGCTCAGTGCCGATATTGTTCCGCAAAAGAGCTTATTGATATGGTATGAATATCAATCAAGGAGTATGTGCCAAGACAAAGTTGTGTGTCAGTATATCCTTCTGCCCACCCTTGTAATATTTAACTACTTAGTTAGTTAAATAATTATTTTGAATTTTAAAAATACTAAAACCATTTTTTTATCACTAAATAATATTTTTTATTAATTATTAATTATTCAAAATATTATTTAGTGATAAAAAAATGGTTTAAAAAAAAAATCTGCGTTGTAAGTATTTTTACACTTCAAAATAATTATTTAACTAAATAAGTAGTTAAATATCACAAGGGTGGGCAAAAGGATATACTGCCACACAACTTTGTCTTGGCACATACCCCTTGATTGATATTCATACCATATCAACAAGCTCTCTTGCGGAACAATGTCGGCACTGAGCGAAACCGGACGTTGGTGTGAATCAGCCTTTAAGCAGAGAACTTTGAAGTCACGAAATACAGATTATTATTTCAAGGTGTAAGAGGGTTGAATTCAACAGAAAGACATAATATTTCCAGGGCGAAACCGGGAAGTAAAACTAGTGGTTTAAAGTTGCCACTAGTTCATACTCAGCTACGCCTGAGTATTTCATACTTTCTTCGGAATCCATTTGTTATAGAAATTAAAAAAATATATTAAATCTTATTTTATGACAGTTAATTGTAGGTGGCATAGTCACAAACTATATAGCTCGTGATGAGATTGGTTGCTTTGACATAGAGATTCCAGATAGAAATGTTGTGCCGATATCGTGTCGTCAGAGCTCACCGTTCGAGAGTTTTTGATGCTTCATAGATGTATTTTCTGATTTTCGGTTAAGATTAAGTTGATTGATGAACGAAAAATGTGTGTTTTGGTGCTCGTGAAATTCTTAAGCAAATACCTATATCGAATGTGTTTTGTACTTTTCCCCAGAATGAAGCTTTTCGAAAGCCCGCGCTTCCGAATGTTTTTCCCGGTCCGTCTTGATTTGCGAAAGAGGTGAACCCTGGGTATTATACCACATTACCTATTAAACACATTTTGTTTTCCATTCGCTTTGCCAATCCCCATCTACAATCCCATACTCGAATCATGATTAGTCTCCCGAACCTTAATGTATATGGTGGCTACTGCTGGAGGGTAGGCAGGCGGGTATACGGCGAGGGGTTATTTGTAGGTCACGTGAGAAGGGAGGAGCGAAAGTAGATAAGATTTAAATAGGCCACCCGTTACTTCAAAATAGCTGACGTTAGGCAGAATGCTTTTCCTCATAAAATTAATAATACACAAATGCGAAATAGTATCTACTCTTAAAAATAATCCATTCATTTCAAAATATTTTCAATTTACCTAATATTTATTTTCCACATTTAGTGTATATTGATTTCAATAAGGAATAAGGCATTATTTTTTAATAAAAAAACAATGTTTTTATTTCAGAACATTTTAGAATTTAGTGAAATCCGTGAATCTCCTGTTTAGTGTAAACTAAACGCATTCATTTGCTATGATGACTATTTTTTTCAGAAACATTTAATTCGTATCAATATACTATGCTTTATTTATTCTACAACAAATTAGAACCTTCCTCCGATAAAATTTAGCTTTTTTAAAATATCTGTTTCTCAAAAGGTTTCGTGAATAATGATCATACTGATGAGCAATAGCACATTTGACCAGAAAGCGTTGTCTTGATTTAAGAACATTTTTGTATTACTTACAATTTGTGCATCACATTTATGGGATTCGCCGAGGAATTGAAAAGAAACGGTATTATCATTTAAAACTTCTTCAAATCGTATTTATCTCCGCTAGAATGAAGTTTGCTAATAATCAATCACCTTTCATAGGAATAGATCTCTTCATCTCAGGACATTTACAATTCTTTTAATGAGCTTGGATCTATACAAATTTGTGCATCGGCTATTTATTGAATCTGCCGAGGAATTGAAAAGAAACGGTATTATCATTTAAAACTTCTTCTAAATCGTATTTATCTTCGCTAGACTGAAGTCCGCTAATGATCAATTCTTTCATAGGAAACGGTCTCTTCATCTCAAGACATTTTAGAATTCTTTTAATGAGCTTGAATCTATTCAAATCTGTGCATCAGCTATTTATTGGGTCCGCCAAGGAATTGAAAAGAAACGACGTTATCATTAAAAACTTCTTCAGATTGTATTTATCTACGCTAGACTGTAATCCGCTAATAATTAATACCAGCTTTACGATAAACCTAATTAGCAACCATTTTGAAATACTCGCATTACCATTACTTTAATATGACGGCCTTAATAGCGTAGTGGTTGGCGCATTTGGGAGGTTGCCCTTTTCGAACCAACGATTCACTTTTATAACGAATTAGTTTGTCCCTTTTTTTAAAGTCATTTTGGCGCTAAGACTATTAGACTAATATTTAGTATCACGTATATATATATAGATCCATTCGGATGAGAGAAAAGTAGTTTTTTCATGTAATCATTATACCGGCCAGGCCTTCCATTTCCATTTTATCTGTGTGTCTACTCGCCGCAGAATGGAATTCCAAGAACCTTGCCATAAAGCTAAAAAATGAGACACACACATATAGGCAGAGAATATTCAAATAGGCGACCCCTTAGGTACGAATGGGATGGCAGGAGGCTATTAAGAACGGGGATTAACCGCAATTTTCAATTTATTTTCACAGAGTCAGAGTTCCAAAATAACGTGAAACCCAAAAGCGGCCAAATAATATCTGCGCGCCGGGGAGGCCAGGTGCTCGTTTATTACGTCCTAAATTAAATGATGTTCAACAGACTAATTGTGCGAAATTAGTGTGTATAAATGTGCATAGCCTAGTTATGAGAATATACGTAGAGGAAGATATGGTTGGCGTTAGTTGTAGAACGAGGGCTCTCAATTCTCCCAAATAACAAAGAACCGTGTCATAAATACCACCCTTTGATAATAGTATTCAAGTTTCAACTACTGCTACGACAGAAAGCAAACACAGTCCGCTGCAGATAGTTCGGTAGATTCCCGCGAGTTAAGTTTATATTGAGTATGGATCAAAGAAGATAATTTCACAAAGTTCATAAGAAAAATAAACCGCCACGAGGAAAGGAAACTTTTTTTATTGCCATAATGTGTGTGCAAATGAGTCTCTAAAAGAAATTAAAAGTTTCCATTCAAGTGTTGTCGCTATATTAACCTTTTATACTTCAGACTTAGCCTATGTTTGCCCAACTAAAAGCTTCCGCCAATGTACACGACATCAGTAAATTAAGCTTTTAGACAAAATGTCGTTTCTAATCATCTATAAATGTAAAGCAAAAATTGGTTAAATTTGAAGATGCAAACATATTCGAACAGTGAGCACAGTACAGATTTTTCTGTTTGAAATTATATTTCTTCGTAGAAAATATTTCTAGCTCGCAACTTTATTTCGATCACTAGGTAAGGAGTTTTGAAATATATTCAAAATATAAGACAAGACGCCATATTGTGTGTTGCATATTTTTCAAAATGTTTAAAAAGATAAACGATTTCTATAAATTTGTGCTGCAACTGGGGCGTAGCCGGTTATTAAATCTAGTTTATTATTTTACCATGGCAATTTTCAAACAAATTATAAAACATAATGCATATCAACCAACCATTTCTCAGTCTCTCGTTTTAAACAAATTAAGAATTGGTTCAATTTCGATTTATAAAATTATTATTGTATTGTTTCAGCATACTGTATCAATTAGGCACGAAAAATGTAAAATCTTTTACTCACCACCAAAATACAAGTTATTCATATTAAAACATAGGGGTTACTTTTTTTTCAAAATGTGGGAGAAATGATATTTATGAGAACAAAGAAGTATAAAAAGACAGAAAGAAATTTGAATGAAATTAGCTTTCGTTTCATGAAGGATTGAACTGAATCTACTTCCGCAATTCCTCCTGGGAAATTAAATAATAATAAGAATAATATGGGCAACCTTTAAGATTGGCGTGCAGGAAATGTTGTTTTCCCGAAATAGACCCAGTGTCTCGACATTTTGGTGGTAATCAAAGTAATAGTTCGGGCTTTGGAGCTTCGGAGATTCGGCGGTTTTCATTCAATTTAGAATGTACTTATCATTGACGTTAATCCTGGCAGAATCTATCAACAATGTCACGTCAATGACCTTCTAGGGTCACAGAATTGTTTTGTTGAATTTGTTAAAAGTTTGGGTTGATTTAACTGTTGAATTAAGAAAAGTATGAGTACACATTTGCTCTCTTCTCTTGATCTATCAGATTGTAATCTTTTTCGCTCTCTATCCAACCATATCGGAAGAATCTCTTTTGATAATTGATTTGACGATGTCTTCACCCCCTAAACTATCCTTTAGGTAAACATATGAAGATCTATATTTTCTGTAGATCTGTAGAAGCTATAAAATAATGTAAGTGATTTATTTACTTTCCTGTAAAAAATATTTGAAAAGTAACGTAACCAAGATTTTTTTTTATTAATTGAAGATTTTCTTTCACATTTACAGCCGGTGACAGGGGCAAAGTTTCTCCTTTGGAGAGCATGTCTACTTTCTGCTATCCACTCGGTCACTTTATTTAACAATATCTTTAAAACACCGATAGACATTCACCGTTAAGGTTCTGAGGAACAAAAAACAGCTGTCCAAACCATTATCCCTTTTTGCTGTCGGGGCGTTCCAGCAGCCTTGAGATAATATATTGGCCAGAATACATTAATACCATAGGCACAAAGAATAGAACAGAATATAGCAGAATAGAACAGAAAAGAATTCGTTAATGTTCACTGTAATGCATCATGTTTTATGTTTGCACAATAAGAAGTCATTCAACCGCCGAGGTAAAATTGTACAGATTTCAGTAATTCACGTCTAGTTCTATTGACTGCTCCCCCAAGAAAAGTGTTCTGGTTTTCATCAGCATGTCAACCACCGAACAATTAAGTATGGGAAATCAACACCTTACACAACGCTGGATTCACTGGCCATCTTCGCCCGTGTTTTCACACTATTCTTTCATTCGTTTTTCTTATTGAAAAAAAAAATGGAACAATATCTTCAGCATCTTGTCTTTTTTTACAGTAATATTGATGAATCAAAACTCTATAAATCTTATATAAATTAAATTGTAATCTGAAAATAGTCAGAACCATTGAGATTTTATATACCTCAATGGTCAGAACACACCGTTCGAGAGTTTTGACTGTGTCATACACATAGATTATCTGATTTATAGAAGATAGACAGATTTCATGCTAGGATACATACTAAGTGCATTACTGCCCTAAAAAATCTCCTGAAATAAATCACCATCCATTATTGCAGATCAAAACAGAAATATTTTATAAAATGTTTAAATTATCTGTAAAATTACCAAATTTCACTTAAATTTTCATGTAATCAAACTAAGTGTCGTTTGATTTACTTTTTTCTACTACCTAGACCTTTTAAAAAACATGTAAACATACGTAATTCATCAAAAGTAAACAAACACTTGATTTCTGCGCTGATACAATGAACATATCCCGAACTTTTTAGGATTTACGATTGCTCGGAGTTAGGCCGGCTATAAACATAAAAGCTCGCGGAGCCCAACAGTAAATATTTATGTCTATATTTCATGGATTTATTCGAACACGGGTTTTTTGTTGAGCTTTTACAACACCTTTTACAAAACATCACTTTCCAAAATAAAAATAAAATGTTTTGATAAACGTCATAAGTTGTGTGTTACGATTAGCTATAAAGCGTAAGATCTGTGTGAATTAAAAGGTAGGTACACTTGGAACGTGAACCTTGGCGTCGTGGCGTTATTTCCATCGTAAGCTTGAATTGTCAAAAAATAATAAAATACTCCATATTTTCAACTTTACAAAAGAAATAAAAGTTTTGGAAGGTTAAATGTAAAATATTAAAAGTAACATTTCCCGCTTTCTTTGGTTAAGTAAAAGCATTAAATGACATAGCTTCATTGTAAAGTATCTGCTTTAAAATAATTTGGGGGCCCTTCGTCGTGCCAGCAGCGTGTTATTTACTTATTTTCCCATTTTCGCGGTATTCCCCAACAAACTTTATTTTGCTTAAAATTCCAACCTTTGGAAAAGATATGAAAAAGTGTAATCTTCTTCCCGAAAGAGTAATATCCAGAGAGCTTTTCACAAACAAACAATAGGATTTTGAAAAAATTAATCCTTTCGGCTGACAACAGAAAGAAACAGAAACCTGTTTGCTGTGTTAGCACGGAAGAAGGTCACGGTACGCGACCGAAATGTCCTAAATATATAATTCAGGCGTCTACGTGCTGCTCTGAATAACTATAATCGCATAAAAAAACATTATGAAATGTTTAAGCCATATTTATATATTTTTTAATGTTTCTTCCTAAGCGGAAAAGAAATATAACAGAGAAAACTTTTACAGCCTCCCGAGTAGCGCAGCCAGGAAAAAAATCATCTCATCTCGGCTTCAAAATGTTCACTTTCCTATTTTGCTTTCGCTGTGGCAATTTAAATGGCAAAGTTTCTTTTTAAGTTCCAGGCAAAGTTCCATCTTAATTCTGAATATTCTACCCTGACCGTTCTTGACTGTTTACTCTTCGGCCAACAGCGCCTAATCTTTCCATCTTCTTATTTTTTTCTTATTCTTTATTCGCCTAACTTTTGTTCAACCTAATATCAATCCAAACCGAATCCTTCGCGTATGTTGGTTTATTAAATTACGCACAACATTTCGTGTCGTGTCATTGTCTCTTAGGGTTAAAAGTAAGCTTGACATTCTGTACAAGCAGCCAAGGGATGTTAATCAATGCAGAGGTTGCCAGGAATGAGAAGGTTGATGTCAAAATGCTCTTCTGAAAAAATACATTTAGTGATTTTTTACACGTTGGGAGTCCCTACCCCGCTAGAGTGTACCCTTTTCAGCTCATTACAAACGACAGCCATCAATCTGAGACGTAGTTAGTTAGACAATGCCACTTTCGATGGGGCGGCCGAACTGGGCGCCACCTAGAACAAAAGTGTCTCTTTTCTCCATGGGAATAATCGTTAATATTTATAACAAATTACCGTACGATACTTTGACTCATTTTGCCATGCAATATTCTGTGTCGTATTAAACAGTACTATTTGAATCGAGTTTCACAATAAGTTTAGGGCTTGCTAACTTCTGTTGGGTCAAAAGAGATATGTTTGCTCGTGTAGCATAAATTAGTTTCGGTGACGACACTATGAATATCAGTTCAGTAATAATCCACGGAAACTTCCCACAAATGTTATGTGGACAAAATACTGCGGAATGTCTTGGTAACTTTTCCTACGAAATTAAAGTAGTTTTAAATTAATTATTTGTTTCACTATCCAGTGTTAAGACCTAACTTACCCACACGTATTACTTGTTATTCAAATCATCGACATAAGGTATTTGTTCAGCTTTAATAATGAATTCAATTAAACTGTGGAATGGATGGCACTAACCTTAACCCCGAGGACCCCCTGGCGGCTGCCCGGTTACTACGCCACTGCGTATACCGGTTCATTTGCGTTGCCAGGTATTTGTTTCTATGTACCTAGGTCTATCAGCGGCGCACGTGACATGTACTATTTACCGTTCGTTTCTAAGAATATCGACAATCCCGTCTCTTTCTTTCTAAAATTTAAACAACTACATGCAAACGGGATATAATCGGAAATAGTATTTCAAGAAGTAAAAAGGTTAGTTTCTTTGGTCATCTATGTATTTATGAATTTATACCTACCATAAGATAATTGAATCCTAACCTTATACTACGGATCGTTGGACATTTCCATATTTGTGCCGGTTACGGTTGTTGATTACACTCAGTTTTCGATATTGATTTGACATCAGTTTGTATAGTTATTACTCGAAGACAAATAGTACGAAAGAATAGGCGTGACCGCGCGCCACTGAGGTGTGCCTATAAATTGAATCGCGGTGGCTCTGCGCAATCGTCCGCCCAATAATACATGAAATTAGTTTCGTAACGCGTCAGCCTTGCCATTTCAATCATGGCTCTGTCGACTAGGATCTGCAGAACTGGCCATTGTCTCGGAAATTCGCATTCGCATTACGCACACCAATTACAATGGCGGATGATAAAGACGCGAACTCTTCTCGCTAACTCGCGCCGGTAACAATCGCCCGACTGCAGCATTTTCAACTGAAAGGTAGAAGAGAACGGCCAAATGGGATAATGCTGGGCCTTTTTTTCCGCTGACATTTCAATGATTTCGGCAAATGAATGGATGCCCTAAATATTTTTTTTGTTATCAAAGGGCTCAAAATGATTTCGCGAACTTGTGTCGATATTTTGACACCTGCGTAATTTTAAAATTCTTATTGAAAAATTTCCGGAGTAGGAAATGTTCAGTTGTTCAGTTATTGTTAAATATTAAAAATGTTCGGAATAATTTCACGCGGCAACTTCCCAGGTGCAGAACCGACGTTCCAATGTCAATATTCCTGGGAAGACTTATTAGGTTAGTTGTTAATTCATTTCTTCCTAGGCAGTTGGCCAAGAGGAAATGTGGCTACCTTTTGGCAAGTTTAAATACGAACTCGCTATTAAATTGAAGGAAATGTCAGATTTACTAAGCAGAACTTGATCGTTATAATTTAGACGGATTGAACAAATTTGAAAATGTGCTACTTCAAAAATATAATATTAAATAAAACAATAAAAGTTTGTAAAACACCACTCTATTTGAGTTAACCTTGTTACATCAGTTGATGTAAAAGCTACGACGAAGCTTGAGAAAAGCGAAACCTGGTTGGCGGTTAACTCAAATAAAGTGATGTTTTACAAAGTTTATTGTTTTATTTAATATGCAATGTCACACCCCCAAGTTTTTGCTTCCTTCGAAAAAAATCAAATATTTTTTTATGAAATATCAAGTGATGTTCCCTTGAAGTAACAATATATGGAGGGATAGCTAATTATCAATATTTTACCCAACCCATCCGAAATTGTAATAAATCACTTTTTCTGAGTTTTTACATCGTACACCATGAGAGAGAAAGAGACAAAAAATTTCTTGGACCGCTTCTATATACTGTCGCAATGATCTTAAGCTATCTTCGCTGGTTAACGGCGGGACTCCGCCCACATTTTTTATTATGCCACTAAACTTGACACAACTAAACGGTTTTTTAGGTTAGATGCTATATTTTTGTTGATAAAAATACTGTGAAAAAGTGGCTATACGAATACACAAAAACATTATGTCGATATGTGATATGAATGGATGTATAAATACCGTAGCCTTAGTCTTAGCCACGCCCAGGTGCGCCGAGTCATGTTAAAATCATCAAAAACAAGTCCAAAACTGACTTCACTGCCTTGGCTTGGGCTATCTCTAGTATACTCTAAGGATGTTCCCATTCTTCTTTATTTCAGGGATAAAACCCCGTAATAAACAAATCTGCATTGACTTGTAAAAATATACATATCTGTAAAAAAATATTTCCTTCGCATTTAGAGGGGTATAAAAATAATACATATACAAACAGAAGGTTAAACTTTGACTTTAGACCTGTACCTCTACTCTGCTCAACAATAAGATAAAACCGTTTCAATAATGAACTAATCATTCAATAAATACTGCCTTCCAACGTGTACTGAGCAGTGGATTCAAACTACAATTAAAATAATCCGATATTTGTTAGCATTTTTGTAACATACGTCGTATACGCAATGATTAGATACTTGTAAACTTGAATGTACAAAGTAACTAATAAAATAAATTAACTAAAAAACAAGAATACAGAGTATAACTAGATGACTGTTCTATGTACAAGTGCCAGAGAGGGTTAGACGGTAAAATAATTAAAGTACGTAAAAACATGAAAGTAGTAAGCAATAGAAAATGAAAACAGCAATTCTAACCCGTTCACACAGAATTATTTCCTATTACGAACTTTATTGATTGGTTTTGGAAATGATTTGTTCTCGATGAAATGGGTGTAGTTATTTTCACCACAATTCTGTGGAAAATCTGTTTCCGCTCGTTATGGGTCTCTCAGTCGAAGCAGTCACTTTTTATTCAGAAACTATTTAAGGCCGTTTGATTTTAATGGGCCAGAAGCTGTTAGTGGTTTATGTATTTGAAACAGTTTTATGTTCCAATATCTGAAAGGAAATCGCACCAGGGCGAAATATTTATGGATTACAAAGTAATGGGAATATTGCGAATCGATTTATGGCCTAGAAATAAACTTGTGGCACCAATCAGATTGTGCTTTACCCAGGGAAGTATCAGGATAATATATGTTACGTGGGCCCAAACTAAGATTTACCAGATATTCAGAGATAGGTTTACAATCTGCGACACAAGTTTGTTAATTTTATCGGTGTTTTGTTAGTTGAAATCTTTTACCTTTAGTCGTAAGTGAGCTTAAATCAGCGATTCAGTATTCCACTTATGAAAGTAAGTAGGAATCTGTAATAAAAAAACTGTTATCTGCCGCTTATTACTAAAGAAGTGATAATTAAACAGTCTGGTACCAAAACCTCCACGACGTCTAAGAATTAAATAATGGAATACTTCCTGTATCTTTCAGTGATCTCAAAAATTATTCAGTAATGTTAAAGCAAAAATTGAACACTCCGAAATTATGCTTTAAGTATGGATAATTTTTCCATAAAAAAAGTTCAGTTCCATGGTAAAGTCTACCGCTGATGCTGAACATACTGAAGACTCATTTAAGAAAATAACCTCAGCGGGATAGTGAATATAATATGATAATCCACTGAGATAATTTCTAAAAACCTTATTTCAGTTTGCGTAATTTATTTAGTCTGGACTTTATAGGTCAATTGAACCATTTAAGCTCTCAACGTTTCCATGCCGTGCCGTGCATTTGCCGTGATAATGTCCTTAACGGTAGACACGGGTCTTTTTACAAGTTACCTATTTTTTTAACCTATTTAGAATCGACTAAGTGATTTTTGTCACAATTTTATGCCCGTTCTTTCAAGTATTTTACCACTTTAGCATTTAGCCGTGAAAAACTCGAATTAGTGATAAAACCAGGCGAACTTTCAAGCTCTCAAGAGGCTTTCTGATAAATTTCAAGTCCGAACAGACGAATTTCTTTTACAAAAGAATGGTTCAGAAAAACTGTCACAGTGCTTTATTTCCCACGTTATAATCGTAATCGTAATAAATACCAACTAACAAATCATTTCTACTAATAATAAGGGCGACGAATGTGTCAAATATCGCCATTTAGTGATGTTTCGCCACAAGTGCGTTTTCCTCTAACTGGCATTACAAATTATTATAATAACATACGTTTATGTTTGAAACGTCTTCCAAAATGCTGATCTTCTTTTATTTGAAAATCTCTCCCCAAGTGCTTCTACATAATATAAACAATCTTATTTAAAGTTATTAAACAATATTAATCAAAGCAACACATATTTAAGATTTCGGGATTAAAATAATAAGGATATGTAAAATAAATCAAACGATATCGAAGGTCACAAACTTAAAAGAAGGAAATACTGAACTAAAGTTAATATGAAGGAATTTCACAACGTTCTTGTAAAAACATAAGAAGAAACTCCACTTGTAAATGTACAAAGCAGTAAGAACAGAACAAATAACCTCGTCTAAGTCTTGTCACGAAACGTAAGTTAATCAACAATAAATTATTGAACAGTTTAACAATTTACATTGCTGATCCGTCTTTACTGGTATAGACATCGTCCAAATATGCATCAACTTTCCCAAAAGTCTTACACAGCATCATCAAATATCACACCATCCAATCGAGAAAGACTCGCTCGGAGTCGTCATAAAAGAAGATTACGGTTCCTTTACCTCTATGCAGGAGCGCATAATCTCTTTCATTCACTAGAGACTTTCAAAAGACCTTGGATGTTTGAATAAGGCTATTTATTTCGACTTTCAGATTGATATTTCTTACCAACCAAAGGAAACAGATTTTCCAAATACAGTACTCACGCAAGTGCATTGCTTGCATACAACATGTTTTAAACTTGTTTTCTGACTTAAAAAAATAAGTTTTTCGTAAAAAAAAGCTGCGGTTGTGTCAGTTTTATTTTGAAATTGATGATAAAAAGAACAAACCCCAAAAACTTTTCAAAAGCTCTTACAATTTTTTAAATATTGAAAATGCAATTACAAAATAAATACACTTGAGGTCCCCTTTTGACTTATAATAAGTATGTGCTGTTCGTATCAACTTTAATGACCTCCCCGATCGAGCGGTTGAAATATTAGCTTGCGAAAATTAAATAAAAAGTGTTTTATTTCATATTTTATTAAATATAAAATAAAATTAATTAATAATATTCACGTTCCAGAGTGGTAGATACTCTAAATATCAACCTGGTGAAAGACAACCATTCAGAATTGAAACGTTGCTTCAAATGGCTTTAGCCGTGTGTGGAGATCTGAATAGCCGGCTAGAATAGCTTCCCTTTGGACAACCTTTTATAGATTTAAAATGTTGAATTCCAATAAAATACCCGCCACCCCTAAAGGGAGATGGTATTGACATGTCAATTATTTTTGGTAAAAGGATTTATGAATTAGGTTTTTGTAAAGTGGCGCAGTTGATTGAGGTACGATTAAAATGTCGTGCGAGGTACCTGGAACCAATTTAATATCTCGAGAGTTCCGCGAGCTTCATCTATCAAATAAATGAAAACGTCAATCTGGCTGTCAATTTAGGTCATGATATTCGTAGGCATATCGTTTGATTACATCCCTCTCAAGCAATCCCAACAATAGCGTAGGTATCTCTGAAATTACCGACAGATTCATTAGAAATACAAATCTATTGTGACAGGGCAACAAACGAAAAATTGATGTTAAAATATTGGTTCTCGCCATTTGTAGAGAACGTAATATTTGTAACGTAGTAGATGGTGACTCTTATTTTTGTGCTATGTAGCAATAGTGGGGGGGGGGGAATCTTATGGTTCTATCAACCCCCCAATGTTGGAGAATGTTAAGTGGTGGAGTAAATAGAGAAGGAGGAATGTGCCTAGTTCCTAAGAATTCATGTTTAGTCTCTGAACCTAGTGCATTTCAAGCGATTTTAAAATTCTAAACGGAATTAGTTTAGGATCATTCTGAATATTTTTGTTATTATACCAACTACTTTTGTTAGTGGATTTTGACACTGATTTGCATTCCTCGTCATCACCGTCACGGCTGAAATGAGTTTGAATGATCGCGATATTGTTTTGACTATGTTTAGCTACATAGAAACGATTTTCATTTCACTCCCTTAAAAAAATCTAATCTAACAGTCAAAAATTGTATTTTGTAATTTGAATACTCTTTTAGAAGTATTTTCTCTTAGTGCCTTGTATTTTTTTTAAAGTTAATGGACATTTAGAAGTTCTAAAGCTCGTTTTGGATATCAAGTTATGACCTGAAAGTAGTTAGATTGCGTTAAAATCTAAATTCTAGGTAGAAAAAGTTGTACAGATTTTATGACGCCGTAGCTCACCGTTCGACAGCTTTGCTGCTTCATAATTTCTCATGTATAGATAAGATATAAGAGTGCTTCCATGAAAAGTATTGCGTCCCAGACGATCGTAGAATTCCTAATATCTAATTTAATTTTTGTTTTAGTTTTAGCCGCGCCATAGTTTTTTCTGTCACAGAAAAAAAACTTTCGTACTTTATAGAGGAGATTGGCTATTTTTATCGCATAAATTGTGGGTAAATACAAAACTGGGTTCATGTTTGACTAAGTCTATTCAAATTACAAATCCCAAGACGTCAATTCCATTAACGTCCGCAGCCAAAATCAATATGACTCGTTTACCCCTCTCCATAGTTCGCCCTTCTATACAGGTATGTATGGCAAAAGCAACCCACCTGCACCAACTCGCAGGCGCCACACCTCTAAAAGCCTCTGGCAGAAGTTTATCCGAATGCGAATGCCGTCTGATAATCTAGCCCTTTTTGCCTACGAACATTTTGAAATATTTAAATCAATTTCGGGGGCGGAAAATCATATTTTTGCGCTCCTTGCTTATGCGTTTTTTACCCTTAAATATATGTGCAAAATTTACAGATTAAGTTACTGACAGCGTGAATTATATTCAGAAGGTGAAGGCACGGAAGCTTTGTGACCCTTTAATTCACGTTAAGGTAAGCAGCGCATTTGCAAATAGCATAGAATCGAAAAAGTCAAAAATAGATTCAGTCCTAAACCAAACAGCGCCTTTGGCAACTTTCAATTTTCGGCTATTAACTTCACTATTATTTAATTTCTGCACAGTTTTGCCTCTCTAGAACTTTGGTTTTTTTTTCTGCGATACGTCGTTTCAAGCTTCAGCATTTAATTGCCGTTATATTCTTGCAATAGGAGCGCAGAGGCACATGAGATGCAGAGGTGCTCACCGTTTGGTTATTTGTACCGTAGTGGTCTAATCATTTTATGAGACGGAGGTTGAGGGTTTGATTTCCGAACAGTGCAAAAACAAACGTAGAAACAAAAACAAACGTCCGCTCCAATTGCGCAAGACCGGCCTTGCGCACAAATACAATGTAGAGATTCATCCACGCAGTCGGGCATACCTCGGGGCCGGCGGCAGGCCATTGGGAAGAAAAATATCATAAGAAAAAACTAAAGTATTTAAACAAAAATATTTTTTTGTTTAAATACTTTAGAAACGAAGTGGTCATGAAATCATAATTTTCGGTGAAAATAGATTGTGGCAAATTCTAACAATATAATTACGCTGGCGTATTCGCTTCACATCTCTAACAATGTGATTCAATGTGGCATTCGACTGGGCTTACCCTGAGAATAAACACACCGAGCATGGCAATAAAATCAGTGTAATTTTATTCAATCCGACCGAGCTCTTTTCTTTTCAGACGTCAGGCTCTCAAAACCAGACTGTCCATTCGCAGTAAATCACTGTTTATTTCCAATTTCCTCCCATACGACCGTCGTAAACAGCGCTGCCTGCCATTATTTCCCAGCCAGCTGTAACGTCTAAGCCCAGCATCCTTTAGTGGTGCACCTTCTGTTCAGAGCCGACAAAGTGAATAAACTCAGGTGCGCGTTACAATTTAAGGGTGCGCTCAGACTCTGTATTCTCCAGGCTTCAGTTGAGAGTCATCTGAGAACCCTCCGTACGATGTTCAGGTTAATAGCCGTGCCATATAATAATTGGCAGGTAAGTCGAGGCAGCTTCAAACCGTCGCGTCGCCTCAGTGTCCGTAGGAACTTTGTCTTTTGTACTCGTACTGCAGATACTAAAAGTATTTGAAAACTTATGAAACGTCCAGGACAAGCTTATAATGTTTATACGTGAATATGAATACGAGGTACGAGCGTGAAACATGGTTTATGTAAATAGTTGTTTCTGCAATGCCACTTACAAATTAGATACTTTGCTTACACCGTGTATCTACCTACGTCTATACAATCATTAATCGACAATATTTGGTATATGCTTTAAAAAACAATGCCGATTTTCACTATTGTTAATGAGTTTTTTTCGATGTTGTCAAAATACATCAAAATATTTTTTTTATTAAAAGTTTTAGCTTCCTCTAACAATTCCTAGTTTGAAAAAATTATTAAACGTGATGTGGATTAAAGTGTTGTTAAGATTACTTTCCTGTGATTAAGATTGTGGCCTTTTGGCAATTAAAAGTTATTAAAAAAGTCTTTTGGAAATTGTAATATTTTAAATATTCAATTTTTGGAGACTAATAAAATAAGAAAAAAAATATCCTGAAATATTTATAGAAGCATAATTTAAACAAAAATAAAATTCGTAATCATATCCTTTTTCAGGATTATTGAAAACTTCATGGACTTAGCTGTGCCAATAAATTTTCAAACCTCTAATGAACTGTAGCCTATTTTTCTTGTAAGTGAAGAGGCGTGTAAATAAATCAAGAGTGCCAAATACACCCCCCAAAAAGCCAATAACAATCAAATATTACATTTATAAATAAATTAACATTTATTTATTGACTCGAAAACGTCTATAATAACTCCTCTTCTAAACCAAATATCTCCATAACATAAAAATAATAATACAATTATTTTATTTAAATAACACCAACGCGAATCGTTTATGAATAACAAAGCAAAAGCTTACCACGAGGATCTATTTTAATTTCTATTCCAAAAATATATTTTTTGTTTTCAATTTGATACTAAACCGAGTCTTTACACAGCTAAAATAATAAACTGGTACGGTAAAATAAGTGGAAATCAAAGAGCACATAATAACAAGTGATTTATTAAAAAAACCAATTAGAAGTGTAGTTTAATTTTAAAAAGAAAACTTAAGTATCAAAGTGAAAATAGTGATTTGAGTATTTTTCAAGGCTAACTTCGAATCAGGGTAAAAGAAGTGTAACTTTTATAAGAAGTGTTAATAACTAACCGGTAGTTACCGCCGAGCGCCTTTCCGTTTCCGTCGAGTCGGGCCTCCGGGGCCGCCGTGGGCTCCCACACAGACATGGTGGCCGTGGCCATCTGCTGCATCCTCGTGCTGCTGGTGGTCTTCATCGTCCTCATCATCGTGGTCGGGCAAAACATGGGGGACGTGAAGCAGAGCACCTAGGAGGGACAAAATAGCGTAAGTTGGGGGAGGAAATCGATATCTCTACGACATTTGACAACTATATTTTTGCATTACCCATATAGTATTAATACAATCACTGCTGAGTAAAAGCAAGATGTGCAGTGACTAAATGGGCATGTTTGTCGAAGTCGACACTTGACAGTGGAGAATGCACGACATAGCGATCCGGAATATTTCGAGAAACTTTAGATTAGTTCCGATCTAAACTTCTACTTCTCGATTTATACAGCAAAATAATGTTTTAAATTAGGTACAAAGGGAAATTAGATACTTAAATGCCGATTATCATAATGATGCCTGTACATGATAAAAACGGTTGAACCAAATTGTTCAGTTCTTCAATATCATAATATTCACTATGTCCTTCTTCTTTTGATGACGGCCTGTCCTATCGGAGGTTAGCTGCCGTCGGAGCAACATTCAAGAAATAATTTGTGGAACTGCACTCGTTTCGTCGCTTAGCACATCACTTAGCTAAGCATGTATTAGTCGTTCTTCGTGATGTGACCGAGATAATCAAGTACAATTTGGTCATTTGATGGTGAATTTTTACTGTCCAACTGTAAACATGTGCCTATGTATCTAAATTACAAAAGTTAATACAGGTATATGATGTGTTAATGTTTTGTTTAACGACCTGGTATACCACCCACACAGGAGAATTAAAGCCATCAAACTTTAAATATACAAGAAAGTTTATAATTATGTCGTGTGCAGAACTTTTATCATTTCACAGTTCACCGCAGACCGCGGCCATACCCAGGTACTCGTATACTCCAGCATGTTCAGTAGCGGTGGACTGAAGTTGACTCGAGCAGGACTTTTGCATTGTTTCCAATGCAGCGGATTCTGAAGTCGCTCACTTTATTCTATGGACTCGGCTGAACAATAAACATGTTTCCCATACATACGAGTATTAAAGTGGATAGAATCTCGCTCAGGCCAGAACCTTTTTGACAAACGTTTCAGATTTAAAAATATATACAATTATTAATTAAACAAAGGAAATACTTTATAGTTAACTAGCGCAGACCCGTGGTTATTATAATTGTAGGGATTGAGACGGCGAATGTTTGCACTCATCTTTTCAAAGAGAATATTTATAAAATAAAATTATAAGAAAAAGATTTCATTTTTTTAACTCCACGGCCGAGAATTCAACCCCGGTGAACTGCGTGGAATGCTATGCTGTCCATTACCCATCAGATATTGTGAAAGCGGAGGCATACATTAATTTTGAATTTTAAAATGTTACGTGTTCACATCACAACCGAAATTATTTTGTATAAGTGTGAACTAATCAAACCTAGAACTGATGTTAATTGAAATTATCAAATTTAAAAAATATTTTTTTCAAAAGCTAGCTACCTAATAAAGTACCTTCCCATAATGTATTTTTAAAATTCGTTCTTAATGTAAATCTATTCAAAAATACCTACATTTGAGTGTCAAAGTAATTTTGGCTACCTAATGCATGACACGTAACATGAAAACGGCATTAGCTGCCAAAGGTGCAACTGACAACGTTCCGGCTGGTTTGATCAGCGCCAAACAGGGGCTGGCGTGTGTGACTCGCCCGACCCACAAACCCCCCAGAGTCATAATATCATTTAAAGGCTTTCGAAATATGGGCCTATTTACTCGTAGATCTATAGGCACATTCCCAAAATAACATGGTCTTACTAGGTGACAATGTACTGTACAGGTCCTCCGTCAAGTGGCCAAGCCATTGAAATTGCATCTTAATTACATCTTTGGTGGATGATTATTACTTACATCTGTCAATGAAATTATATCTCGCTCAGGCCAGAACCTTTTTGACAAACGTTTCAGATTTAAAAATATATACAATTATTAATTAAACAAAGGAAATACTTTATAGTTAACTAGCGCAGACCCGTGGTTATTATAATTGTAGGGATTGAGACGGCGAATATATACCTTACATCTGTCAATGAAATTAATGATCTCGGCATTACTTTCGATTCTAAATTAAATTTTCTCTCACATATCAATATAATAACAAGTAAAGGTTTAAAATTGCTAGGCTTTATTCTTCGAAATGCCAATGAATTTAAAAATATTTCTACATTGAAAATCCTGTACTCTTCACTAGTTCGAAGTCAAGTCGAATATAATTCTTCTGTCTGGTCCCCTCACTTTAAAATCCACTCTGATTCCATTGAAAAATTGCAACATAAATTTCTAAGATACATCAACTATAAACTCGGTCTACCTATTGAAACCATAAATTATAATTATTTAATGAAAGAATTAAAATTACTAAAACTTTCAGACAGGAGGCTTGTTTCCGACTTGACTTTTATTTTTAAAATTGTTAATGGTATTATAGACAGCCCTGATTTACTTAGCTTAATTACCTTCTATGTACCTAACAGATCCACTCGATCCAAAATTCTTTTTAAATGTAACAACAATATCAGGACTGAGTCATTTAAATACTCGCTTGTGCCTAGATTGCATGCAGTGAGTAATTCTATCGCTGAAATAGTAGATATATTCAACTGCACTGAATCTAGTTACAAGAAGGCTATAATAACATACCTCTTTCTTAAATACTAGTGTTAATTTTCTTGGGCGTAATCAAATCGTCGCATCAAATGTTTTTTGGGCGCATTGTTATTTTATGTCATTGTTATTTTTTATGTCACTGTTATTTTATTTTATACCTATGTTATGTAAAAAGCCCATGAGGGCGTATAAAAATAAATAAATAAATAAATTATAGCTGATAGCTTCGTCATTGGCATCAGGAGATATGGAGCATTTAAATTTGCATAGTACTATTTGAAAATAAGAAAAGACGCCACATCTTTTATTCCGTATTATTAAATGGTTTAAAAAAGAAGAAGATTTGTTCAAAATCACTTATTAATTATGGATTAGATACAAAAGACGAAAAATTAAACATCTTAAGCACCAAATACAAAGTCGACCAATCGAGGGGAAGATGTTTGGTTTTTGTTGTGAAAGTTTCTGCACTTCTTTGCTCTGATATTTGAGTGACTGGTTTAATTATAGGTCCGCTGAGTTTCGGTCTGTAATGTGTAAGGTAAAGGTTGCTTGAATGATAGCAGCGATAGATAACCTCCGGTAAGAGAGAATATCAGAGGAGGAAAGATGAAATTTTACAATATGCGTTAGATCTATAGATATTTTAAAATAATGGCTCGCTTATATAAAATGATCAATCGCATGAATTCCGCTGCTTCTGCTTTATAAATAAACCTTCTTGAAGTGTTTGAAGTTGATCATCAATGGCTGACTCATCCAGAGGTTCTGGGATACATATAACTCCATTGATCCTATCCAATCATCTTCATAGATCTAATCGAGAGCCTGCTTTTGTCTGTTAGTTCGAGAATGGAACAAGTTATAATTAAAACAACGACCTGAGGATGAAATTATATCGGCTGATGGATATAGGTCCATCAAAATAACAAGCATCTTAAATTAACGTTACTAAATCGGAAATGTTACCTTAATTATGTATATTCGAAGGTGAGAAAAATGACCGAAACCGGCTTGTTGAAAGAGTATTTACTTGCAGAAATAATGTAATATGCATCGCTTTACGGAAAATCGTGAGAGTAAAATGCCGCTTGAAAGCTATGAATAGCTTTCTGTTTTTTTTCGGTACGACTATGCAAAAAAAAATATAAATGCTTAAAGAAAAATGTTCTCTGCAAACTTAAAGTGTGGAAAAGGAAACAACCTGTTCAGTTTAAGTGGCGTACATCTTCACCCAAGTACCTACTCGTAAATTGATAAAGTGACGCCATTGAAAACATATAACGATGAAACGTATACCGACGCTACGTGAGGTTATTTCTTCAGCTTTGCCATTTCTGTCTGAGAAATTTCCTGGAGTTCCGTTTTCCAAAGCAAACAATTCTACCGTTTATTTTCTCAGCTTTGAGTGAAATGAACTGGAAATGCACGACAGGAGCTTGCAACGCCTTTCCCGTCTATATAATTATTTATCTTTCCCATCAGTGCTCCCATTTTCGTCAGCGTAATTTAAGTTTGATTTTAATTTATTTTTTTACTTTTCTAAATCAAGTCCATACAGGGTTTGTTTTGTCAATGTAATCTTTGGGGATTTGTTTATTATTTTATATGTGAATATCGTACAAGAGTCTCAACTGCTCCCAGCCGTCTGGAGCCAGTGGGGTATGTTGTGAGACTGAAGGTAGTGCGTAGGGGAAGTAGACGGAGAAGAGGAAGGTGGAAAAGTGTCTGGTCACCATACACGGCTAAAGTCATTTCAAGGAACGCTTAGATTTGGTGCGGTGGTCTTTCAACTGGGCGATACTGAGAGTATATATCACTCCGAAACATGCCTCAAATATAGTATATATTATTTTACCGCATTTACAGCTGAAGTTTATCTTGTAACGGTTGTAATACGTCGGTTAAGACAAGGGAAATCAAACGGATTATCTTAAAAGATTTTGATTTTGTTTAAGTATCAGGGGCTCCAGACCAGAGGTGGTTACCAAACTCAACATTACTCATACTTCGATAAAAACGCATATTACAATATTCATGAAAATCAATTTTTAAATCATTTAATTCTTGTTAACAATTTGTGAATTTTGAAATGTTAGTCTGTAAACGCTTTTCCAACAAACAAACAACCGTCAACGCGTGTTTCAACTCTGTATCTGGGTGGGACAGCCGGAGAAATAAAATGTTTTATTTTCATAGTAAAAGTTTAATTAACCCTCGGTTTCAACCATAAAATCGCCAATGTAATAAAATAACTAACCACTCGTTGGATTGCCTTCCGTCTTGACTATTCTAGTAACGCAGTGAAGATTAAGCTTCTCACGATTATATTTATGAAATTAATGTATTGTGCCCACCAGGTTCATACACATTATAAAAGTAACATAAATATTATACCATTTTTTAAATATTATATGGTACCTACCTGACTATAGTAATTACTGTCTAAATAAAACCAGTTTTACAACGTTGCTGAGATACACAGGATATGAAAATGTTACGTTTTTTTTTAAAACAGAAAGAACTCATTTCCTGTGATCGAGAAAAAAACCCTTGCCAGGGCCGCTTAATCCAATAGGACTAGTAGATTCTGAGACTCTGATCCAGAGTACAAGATACTCTCAATGTTGCCCTGGTAAAAGACCACCATTCGGAATCGAAACGTGGTAAAAGCAAATTTCCCCATAAGAAATAATGGAAACTTAACTCTAGTTTGCATGATCTTAATCTACAGATATGCCAACATGTTAAAATAAAACTGGTAAAAATATATTTTATTTACCCTCCGTACACAACAAAATAAATATTTGAATGTGTTAATATATTTTTAAATGCTTTATCGCCGTATAAGATTGGATAGTACTTTTTTCATAACACAATATTTGGAATTTAGTCGAAGAGCGGAAAAATCAGTGCAAAGTTCTAGACGCCGAAAGGCTGCCGTTCGAGAGCTTTTGTTGATTCATACAAATTTTTGGCTTCAAGGTTAAAATACATAAACAATAATATTTATTCCAGAATGTGGGGACGTAAGTGCAATCTCACGTATCCCGTAAATATAATACATACAAACTAAACTGAAAATGTCTGAAAATGATAGTGGTAAAAAAATAATATACGTCAAAAATATGAAATAATTATATGGGAAATGACCAATGTCAGATTCTCTGGGCAAAGATATCCTGCAATCGCTGCCATCTCCTATTGATAAAGCTACTCGTGATAAAAGATGCTCGGACAATACAGTCGATGATGTGGAATTCAGAGAGGTACTAGATTAAAAAATATATATATTTGTAACTATGATTAAACCATATTTTCCATCACTGCGTTAGTAAATTATAAAATAATATAGACTCTCTACCTGCTACCACACGATAAAAGAAGAAAATAATACTTTCATTGTGATAATAATTTGTGAATTGAACTTCCCACTTCGTTTTGAGTCATAGGATCGTCTCACGCCTACGACTATGGTACTATTGAGTTTTTAATCCGTCTGGCGTGGGACAGATTATCCAATGCATTCGACAGCCATTCCAATATCCTGTTTGCATAGAAAAAGCAATCAGCGATTTCAGTGTAATTAGTTGAGCGTCCGTGTTGACACAGCGTCCGCTGGGTGGCGGGGTTGGATCGGGTTGGGTTGCGTTAGGTTGGGTTACATCTAGTCGGGTTGAGGTGGCGAAAGGGTTGCGAGCTAAACGGGGACGAGGTACATCCTGCTTCGGAAACAATCCGTGCTGAACACACATATTGATCTTTCACCTGACGGCTATTATTGGGCTGTCTTGTATCGGCAAGTATACGAAAGGGACGTGGAATATCCCTGCTCTGTGGGTACAAAGGTGTGGTGTGTATCTTAAATACATGGATGTTATAAAGGCGTAAAAAATTATTTATTTTTAAATAAAATAATAAGTTGATTTTGAGATTGTCTGTCATTGGAATCTGTTTTCCGAAGCAACAAAACTCTCGAACGTTTAGTTTGACATTATGAATTTCGTACAGCATTTATGTTTGGAATTTCTTGGTCAATGGTTTTTTTTTTCATATTTTACGTACCTTCTGTTCAATTAGAATTGTGATTTCGAAATAAGAGTGTTTGTCGAGAGTAAAGCCGGAAATTAATAACTAGTTCGTAATAAAAAAAGTACACTACAAATGCAAGTAGGTCAGCACATTATCATCATTTTAAATTTCTACAGAACCAGAAGTCAGGAATTTCCCATGCATTAACACACACAGGGTAGGATCAAAAAGTAGTAGGACTGAACTTCTGTAGCGCGAACCAAGCGGTGGAAGGGGGTCGGACCACCTAGAGGTGGTAGTGGGGAGCCTTCCAAAGAGACCAATCTTTTTCCAGTAACCTGCGGGCAAGCGGAGAGTAAGTACGTTGATTTCCGTGAACCTCTGTTAAGAAGTGTCGTTGCGATCCAAGATGGAGAAAAATCTTGAGCAGCGCTACGCTGTAAAATTCTGCGTCAAACTCGGGAAAACCGTGACGGAGACCCTCGGAATGATTAAGGACGCCTACGGGGATGCTGCCATGAGCCGCTCAAGAGTGTTCGGGTGGCATAAGCTGTTCCAGGAGGGGCGGGAGCTCGTCGAAGACGACCAGCGCGCCGGTCGCACGTCATCTTCGAGGATTGATGAAAATGTGGCCAAAGTAAAGGTGCTCCTGAGCTCCGACCGGCGCACAAACATTCGTGTAATTGTTGATAAGTTAGGGATTTCGTGCGGTAGCATACAAAAAAATATTACCGAGGATTTGGCCATGCGAAAGGTGTGCGCCAAGTTTGTGCCACGAGTCCTGAGTGATGAACAAAAAGTGCGCTGCTGATGAGGGAGTTTCTTACCAAGTACAGGGTTGCCACGTTGCCTCACCCTCTCTACAGTCCAGATCTGGTACCGCCGGACTTCTTTCTATTTCCTTAGCTCAAGCGGGACCTCAAGGGAAACCGATACAGCTCCGTAGAAGACGTCCAAGGGGTGACGGCATCTCTGAAGGGGATTCCGGAAAGCGAGTTCCAGAAGGCGTACGAGCAGTGCGAATCGCGTTATACGCGTTGTGTCGAAGCACAAGGGTGTTATTTCGAGGACTACTAAGAATTTGTACCGATTAGTTCAATAATTTAAAAAAAAAAACAGTCTTACTACTTCTTGATCCTACCCTGTATATTGACAACGTCATCAAAAAACATTCATTAGAACTCAAATTCCTTGAATCTATTTATATTCGACGCCTTTACAATCTAAAACGGTACGGATCTTTCCACTCGCCTCTTGTCAAAGAATCCAGTCGATTGAAAGCGATCGTTGGAAATCAGGTCAAGACGCTCTCTGTGTAGGGGCAGGTCCAAGATCCCTCCTTTTCCCCCAACACCTCTGAAAGTAGAACTTCCCCAGTACACAAGATGCAAGCCGGCTTTGCTGTCATATACTTAACGGGTGGGCTATAGACTGGTACAACATGCAGATACTTAGGTATGTACTTAATAGTTCGATGGGTAAGTCGCCACCTACGAGTATAAGCCTTACACAAGATGCAAGCCAGCTTTGCTGGTAGGTATACTTAACTGGTAGACGGTACAATCTGCCGATAGGTGGTAAGTACAGGTACCAGTGTTACAGATATGTTCGGGATAATAATAATTATATGGATGAGTACAAACATAACGGCTCTCCAGATAAGAATTTAATGATGGTTATCTTTGTATTCGAGTATATTTATCAACAACATGGAGTAGATATTTCAATAGATTTTAGGTGTTACTGGAAGCATTTCAATATTAAAAATAACTGCAAGATATTTGAAAATTATGACTTGAAATTTAATAACTATAATAAAAATGTGGTAAAAAATGAATTCACACACTTTTAGGACGGTTAGTATCACCATATAATTATTAACCCTAGAACGATGGTTTTATGTGTTTTAGAAAATTGAATGCTCCTCTTTTGAAGGAATATAAACGAGGTTTTTACTGATTTAATAAAACAAATATATAACTTTATTCCACTTTTATTTTATGACTGGACCGGTTTCAGCCTATGACGGCCATCTTCAGACTAGTACATGTTGTTGTTAACCTACGGCCTATATACTATTTTTGGGGATGTCAGGGGTAGTAAACAATGATTTTACTTTAATTATATTCATCAGTATTGTTGCATGATTTTGATAGTTACAGGGTAAAACTTACTTTGAGGTTTTTACTGTTAAATCATAAAACACATTGTGCGTTTCTGCCTCGATTTTACTATTAAAAAGGAGACTTCCAAGTCTTTTACACGAGTGCTGAGTTTTGAAATAGACTTAATTACTAATGCATTATTATATTCTTTGAAAATTGTGTTACCTACTTTCCGTTGTCTATTATATTATAGACATAACAAAAGTCTTGCTCTTGCAACCGCCAGTTTATTTCAAATGTGCGATGTCATTATGGGCTTTACAATGTTTCCAGTACTAGGCAGGTTTCATCTACGCATTTAAAATGGATATAAAAAAAAAACATTTTAAATTCTTGTTCCTGCGAACAAACACAACGTAGTTCTCGAAAAGAAAAAGTTTCAGATTGGAAGGTTCATTACGTACAAACCCTTTAATGAAGGCACTCTTTTTGCATCCTTTTACGAGAGCTACCTGAGGGGACCGGAACTGGGTAAGGGTTGGCCGGAAATAATATTTCTGGATTACGGGGGAGGATTCAGTGCTTAAAGCTCCTGTTATTTTATCGTTTTCTTCCCTCTTCTTCTCGCTATATCCATGTTTTACTTTTATTTCTCTTATCAGTATCTCCGTAAAAGCACTGCTTCATAGGCGAATGCGGATAAAATAAATAAAAAAGCAGGTTTTGAAGGTGCGATGTTGAGACGCGAGATAAAATGCGCCACAAACATGTTGAACCTCTTTATTACTATCCTCAGTTAACATTCAAAAGCTTAGAAAGATATCTGCGGCTGGGAGGTAAGATCTCTAACTCCAGAGGTGGAGGATTCAAAGATATCATTATTGGTTTTATCAAAAAATCAATTCAGTAATACTACATTATATTTGGCGTTCGTTCCAGATTGGATACTTTCAGTATTGGTACTTTGGCGGATAAAAAGAGGAGTGTATATGAGACGATACATTAACGTATATTCGTTATTGATTAGTAATAAGATATTAATAACACATGCTCCAAAAAACCACAATTATGAATTAGTGGAAAATTTAAGAGACTTTATGAATTGGAATAGTTACTATTCCACTTTCTTCCGCTAGAATTTTCAAATTACCATTGCGTTAAATGCATGGATATACTGAGCGTGGTCTAGAATCGCAATGCCTGCTACCAGCATCAAGTATCGCTAACCAGGAGCCCTTCAGTCACCGAAGCATAACAGGTAAAAGAACTCAACTTTTAGTCAAAGTTCCTGAGATACTCGCTGTTACTTCTTGCTACTGTAAAAGTATAACCCTTCTCCAACCCAAAGTAAGTAAATTTCAGAGTGAATAGATACCGAAGTAGGCCACAGAGAATGTTAGTCCGAGAGTAAGAACGCACCAGATTTAAAAAAATGGAATACTGGTCACTAGCATCAGGTGGAAAAGCACCCTTTTATCAATGCAACCCATTTTGACTCGCCTCCATTTTACAGAATCCATCATATTAATATATCACAGGTACATCATCGTTTAACGGGTACACCTGCGATAAAGCGCAAGATGGAATTGTGGAATGATGGAAATGCATTCTAAATAATTATAATACACCTAATTTTTACAAAGCTACGAATTCTATCCGCTACACGTGTTCAAACAATCAAAGCGTCTTTGTTTTAAATTGTATTCATCACCATAACGATCCTTTATCCTTGTCGGAACTTAATTCGGCGATACATGATTAATCACACATATTCTTCAAGAATCTCATTTCCACTGCATTTCGTCTACTTTCATCCACTCTCCGTTTAACTACATGCCTCACTGACATAAACCAGGGTTCGTTTCAAAACTATCTACTGTTTCATGGTTGTTTAAAATAGAAAAAATATTGAAAAATATTGTTCTTGTAGAAAACAGCTATGAGTATGTAGGTGCCTACTTAATGCGCGCTACTTTGTCAAAAAGCACGATATTTCATAACGAGAATATTTGGCCACGATTTAGCCACTCCCTCCAGTTATTAGATTAAAAGCGCCTATTTTAGACATTTCTAAGTCTTGTGGAACATAAATACGAGTATGTTGAGAAAGATTCGACCTTTTATTTTGGTTGTAGGTTCCGATTGGAGCTTGTTTTCGTGCCTGTTATTATAAATACTCGTACTACCGGCTAGGGCTGTGTTCCGGAGGCCTCGCTCGGGAGACCATCTACTCGTAACTTTATTAATCTCGGGGTTTAGGAGTTAGTTCCAAACCTTCACACACTGTTGGGCCCTCACAACGTGTATTAATTGCGTTGGCCCGGGCTCCTCTCTCGACTCGAAGTAAACAATCGCCTAATTGTTATGTGAGACCAACATTTAGCGGGGACTCAAACTTTTTTCATTTCATTATGAAGACGGAATACTGCAAAAGTAACGTGAAAATAAAAAAAATCATCTGTTAAAACATTACTTTATGAAAACGGATTTCGTGTGTTAGCAGTACGAACACTATTATCATAAATAATTATAACAAATTCATGATCCTAAAATAGTGTGAGAATCTATGGATATATAAACTTTAAATCGATGGAAATAAAACTTAAATTGCGTTAGAAATTATAGAGATAATCCTAGTAGTATTCTATGAAACTATTTTGGTTTTAGTCAAGTTCATTTCTAACTCCGCTCTCGAAGAAGCATGCTCGTAATTTCCAAAAATCTAAATATAAAATGAATTGTGTTTCTTTGATCTATTAGAAAGCGCGTTAGTTCCACTGTGTTGATTTATTAGTTGAGTTTGGAGTTTATTTACACAACCTAGAGTTTAATTGATGGGTATTTACACACTGTCTTACAACTCTCGAGTTTGTGATGGCAAATACAATACTAATTCAGCGTAAACTTTGGCCAACTTATTTGAAGACATTAATATGTATACATTACAGATTAAATAATTAAATTAAGCCACCGAAAATAAAACTCATCGACCTAAAGGGTATAACTCATTGTATATGCTTAGTGCTTGAAAGAGTTAATAGTTAACACCCTATCAAGAGATCATCGCAGAGTGATGTACATAAAATGTTAAATTTAATTTGAATTATCTCTGTTTTCAACTAGGGTACAAGATGGAACGTGGAAAAATATGACAATTTATTAAAGTCGTATTTTTTTAATGCCTTTGTTTATTTTTTAGAACTCACAACAACTTTCTCGTTATTTGGAATCTTTTTTTTAAGCATCTTCTATTTTTATCATATTATTTCGGGTGAGATTTGCTTTGCCTTTCGTTGCCATTATCAGATCATGGTTCGGTCACAATTTTGTACTGTACCAGTAGGTAAATGAAGTAACATTTTTATTTATAATCTACTACTCAGTATGGCCTAATTACTGACATTTGAATTGGTAGCCATGAAGTTTACACTCTCTGTTTATCGAAAATTGAAATTCAAAAGAAAATCCAATTTGGCGACGGATATTTGCGTACAGGGAAACTATTTCCACAAATTTACGACGCAAACTTTGTGCAAACTCTCCCACGGAATATATTAGTGGTGCTAACTGGGTGCAAACTCTGGTTGGATTTCACCAGACACCAATTAACAATTAACCGCGGCATCGGGAGGCGGGCTGACAACAGACAGGGCTACGGCGGCTCACTTGAATTCATTTTCAATTGGATACATTCATATCAATTTATTTTTCTACCGAGATCTCGTAAATGAAAAAAAAAAGTCATAAGTTCGGTTTTTTCAAACACAAAAATCCGTGTTTCTAGCTCGTGGCGTTTATGTATGAATAATATTAAATAACCCGTTTTTTTATAAATATGCTGTCTATTTATTTTCATATAACCTCCGAAAAGTGTTTTTTTTTTTAATATAGCCGCACTGGGGTTGAAATATAAAGCCAACGATTTAAGCTTGCATGTTGTTTCAACGTATTTGTAAACTGGACTTATGTATTTAATTTATTTCTACATATGAGCTTAAACATTGTGATAATTGGTTAAATGCAAATTTTAAAAAATACATTACTCGTTTTTTTATGTATTTTGATAGTTCACATCTGACATCAAAAATGACAGATGTGGACCACGTAGACTAAAACAAAAATATGTAGCTGTTCAACAGTTATATATACAATAGCTAACTTTTTTGTTTAATAAAAACATGTTTTGATATCACGGATAAGACCGTAACATTTTTTTTTCAAATTGCTGTGGGCTTTAAACATAAGTTTAAAAACAATTGAAAAAATCATGCCCCTGGCTCCTTCTGGCGCTGACGCCCACTTTCCTTTAGCGCCCGACTTGTGGGAGGGCCGTTAAAAACAATATCCACGTAAAGATAAACGCTTGTGAAAATCCCTGTCTTCTGTTTTCTCCGCATATTGCTCACGTACTCGCGAAAATGTAAAATTTCCAGAATCAGACGAGAATTCGCAAAATACAGAGCAAGAGAAATTCTAACCGATTTCTATTGCAAACATAATAAAACCATGTTCTATTCTTCAAATGTTTGTGACAAAAGCATCATTTCGCACATACCAGAAAAACATGTTTTCATTCTTCGAGTCGAAATTATTAAAATCATTACTTGTCGACGCTTGCCACCATTGTGACATATTTTGTCTACGCTTTTCAGAATTCGAATGCTAAATTAAAGTACCTTTGTTCCTTTACTCTCCCACAACCTTCTAAAGAGTTAAAATGACTAGCACACATAAACAATGGGGGAAATTCCTCTATTGAAGATTTCCAGGCTGCCTCGGACAGCCCTGAATTAAAATGTTCGTTATAAGGTATTTAGCGAGTATAAATTAGAAACGAATACATAGAAATCAATAGGAAAGTGCATATACGAGTATGTGAGGATAGCAGAGCTGCATTTCGGATTGTTTAGCGATTTATAGCTTTGATCCTCGATTGCATCTTTAATTTTGTAATAGGTACCTTAATAAAAATGTTGTTGCTAGTATGGAGGGCCGTTGATAAATATGGTCTAATTGAATACTTTAATAACTACCGAACTTGATAACCATTTGGTAATTTCTCCGTAAATGTAGGCGGAGAAGATGGAACGTCCCAAAACTCTCCTGGCACTATTTGCTTCATCCACATACCAACATTATTTCAAAGCTTAGACGTTTAGAGAATAGTTCAAATCATCATTATTCAATACCCACATGCCTCGGCAATCTCATTTCTACTGCATTTGGTCTATTTTTGTCCTTACTCCGCTTCCCTGCACCCCTGCACCCCTGCGAAACATCAGGGCAGGTATCAGAATGCCTTACTCATTTCCCCAATAATTTGATTAGATGCATTCACCCGTCTGTCGATGTCTCCTACCAGTATTTCCGTTCCTCGTAAACATGCTTCCCGGTACACAAACTCATCCACTCGCTTCAAGAATTCACTGTGGTTACAGTATATAATGGAGCTACTCGAAATGTTTACCGCGGGTAGAATTTATAAAGGATTCTCCAAAAGATAATGAATAAAATCATCCACGGTTAGAAACACTAATCTTTACTTTAATTCAGAAAAACTGTTTGTTTTTGAAGAACCGAAAACTTCGAACAGTGAGCTCTTTCGCTGAAATAGTAGATATATTCAACTGCACTGAATCTAGTTACAAGAAGGCTATAATAGCATACCTGTTTTAAGAATATTACTGTTAATTTATTGCGCAAATAACTTTGTTTTTGGGTGCCAATCATTTACTCCGTGTTATTTTGATGTCCCTATTATGTATTACACAGTTATGTAAAAGCCCATAAGGGCGTATATAATTAAATGTGCACAGTTTTTTTTCTGTTTGAATTTTCTTTATCAACGCAACAATTTTAGCTAGCAATGCGATTTTCACAATGTTTCCACAATTCAACCACTAAAAAATAAGACAAGTCACCGTGTTGATTACTACTTTTTTTTAAGTGTTCAACTAGAAAAGAAGAAGAATACTTAATCTCTGGCGAAGCCCGGTACTACATAATTGTCTACTAGTGTAGGTATCGCTGCGAATGTTGAGTCGAAAACAGTACTTACACAGATGCATTGCACTGGATAATTATAATCATATTTTCGTTCATGTGTAGGTACAACAGGGAACCACTTCAAGGCCGTCAAGTCTAAAGTTACCCTTTGACGAAGTTGCAATAAGCCTGGCGAAGATTTTCTTGAATACCTTGGCAACTTGGGGGTGGGTCACGAGTTATAAAACAACGTAGCTCACGTTACTGGATTAGTGGGTACAATTACGCGATCCGGTATCATCCACTCATTCCACTAATAAATTATTATGTATTTATTCATCTCGTTACTGAATTCCTGGCAAAGATTTGGGCTGTATTTTGAAAATTTAAATGAAGTTGGATCAAAGTTGATCAATTCGAGATGCCCGAGGGGATTTGAGTATCTACGGATACTTTTCCGAGACGAAGTTAATTTGCATCCGTGATTATCTGAAAGGGTTCTGATCTAAAATCCAAGCAATGTAAATATTATATAAAATATTTATTTATCCAATCAATTGGATTGATCAGATTAAGGGCTAACGGAAAAATCCAGCATTCAAAACTCAGTTCAGGAAAAAAATACTTTTATTTGACAGCAAAGATTGTTTCCAGATTTAATTACGTCCATTACAAAATGTGACATTTATCTTTCTATAGTTATATAAAAAAACACATTCCTGCTTAGATTTTTTTGAATTATCTAAAATGTGTATTGCCAAAAAAACAGTACTTCCAATACAAACAATATTAATTCAGAAGAAAAATTTGGATAATTTTTTTTTACAAAAAATCTGTTTTTTACAACGGTAATATTTTAATCAAACAATTATATTCTGCAACCTCTATTAAGGCATTTTCCTAGTTTCGCTGTCATACGAAAGAGAGTGGATGTGAAAAGACCAAAAAATCAAACGTTAGTGCAAACTGTTTCCTGTAAAAACGAAAGTAAATTACATGTTTAGGTATAACATTTGCATGATAAAGTAGAAATTTTCTTGTTAGCATTTAATTCGTATATTGCATTTATACCTTAGGGGTAGTTTTTCATTGAAATATTATTCTTATCACATGCCATATAGCTTTATTTCATGTACACTTTATATTCCCGAAGCAAGGGAAAAGGTTGCAAAAACAGTTTTTTTGTCTCATAAAAAGTGTGATTTTAAATTAAGAATGTTTTTTTGTTTTTAATTAAAATTCCCATGCAAATAATCAATTTAAAATATGCAATTTTCTAAAAACCTCAAATATTTTTACATTGATTTGTGAAAATGTTAATTATGGTGGGGTATCCTGGTGTAGTATTTGCTTGCATTTAGTGTTGCTAGTTGTCATTGATTGTAACGAGTGTGGTTGGTGTGCAGGGTCCCAGGGCCAGGGCCAGGGCGAGCCGGCCGCGGGGGAGCGGGGTGTAGCGGCCGCCCCCGCCCCCACCCCCACCCCGACCAAACCGCCAAGTACGTGACACTCACTCATTATAATAGCCTTAGTACCAATCCGCTAGCTAGTGGGGAGCCTTACTAAACTATCTATTCACTTGGGACTTCATTTTTTCAACATCTGGTAACATTAAAATAATAGAAAATTTTATTGAAACAAAGCATGGAAATTTTATAAATCCCAAATCGGTTTTATTTGTTTCTGGGGGGGGGGGCATATATATTATGTCAAAAAAGGTTATAACATTTGTTTACCTGTCCATCCCTACCACCCCCTCATCACTAAAAAAACTAGTAAATTGAAAACACTGAGTGATTTTACTCGTAAAGAGAGGAATGTTTTAGTTCACGAGTAGGAATATCAAGCAACTTAATGCCAGGTATCCCTCAAGGGTTCGAGCTCGGTCCTTGGATCGTTTTAATAGATATATTTGTGGGATATTAATTGTTCATTAGATACGTGTGCTGATTGAAGATGATTCTAAAGTATTTTGGATTACTGTCGCTGTTTAGTTTGTACACGAGCTTCATCTGTGTAACATTAACTGTACTTGACCGTAAACTATAGTAAATACAGTTAATAGTACCCATCTAGAAGCTTGGATACGAAAAACCT
This sequence comes from Drusus annulatus, assembly GCA_022651775.1. Taxonomy (NCBI): domain Eukaryota; kingdom Metazoa; phylum Arthropoda; class Insecta; order Trichoptera; family Limnephilidae; genus Drusus; species Drusus annulatus. The sequence goes on along the minus strand of JAGWCC010000025.1, from coordinate 2,203,051 downwards.
GATCGGCATCAAAAATAGTAAATAGATTATTTTTTATGTGAAAACTGCACAAGAGTCCTAACTGCTTTCAACCGTCTGAAGCTAGTGAGACTATATCATCCCCGTATGTTGTGAGGCTGAAGGTAGTGGGGAGGGGAAGGAGATGGGGAAGAGAATGTGAAGATGAGACGCTGAGATCCTACCACGCTCACTGATGGAAATGTTGCACTAGTCGAGTACATCCCAGAGACTGATGTATGATTTCTAACACACATGACTTCTTTGAAAAATTCATCTTATCAAGAGCACTTCCCAGCAAACGAATGCCCATTATTACAGGAGATCTCGTGCGAAATCTGAAACGAGCAGAGCACGAACGTTCACTCGTCTGTAGCTCCGGCCGTTTTTCATGCTGATAGTTACTTCTCGTGTTCCGTCTTCCGTCATAAACGATGTTAGCAGGACTTAACGCATTTGAATATTAAACTTATTTAATTTATTGAAAAAAAAAGTTTTATTCGATTAGTATTGCATTTCGATTTAAAGTACCTACCTATAAACTCTCCGCCTATTCCAAAAAAAGAATAGATTTCACCATTGACGAATACGCTGTTTTAACGGAAATAAGGTAATATCGTCCGAAAAGAAATGACAACTTCCATTTAGAAGATTGATAATTCTTTGCTCTGGCTTTAGAATGTTTTTTTTCAACTATAATTTTAATTAATAAAACGAAGTATATTTGCACCTAGTTCCGACATAAAATGAAAATAAATAAGGAAAATATACTCGCAGAAATGATAATTCCGAATCGAAGCATTACTCGAAATGTCTTTAACTACTGAAGAGGCAGGAACTTCCCAACCCTCATGTTTCCTTCCACCACGTCCTTTCGCCTCCAATTGGGGATGTCATGGTCCTATTTGCTTAGGTCAGGAAAACTTTGGTGTGAATGAACATAAATGTACCGGTATATATTTATCACCTTATATTTAAGGAGCCTAACAAACTTTTAATGGTATTGTGAATATGTTAGGTTCCTCTATTATATGCAGATGGTTATCTATTAGCCTTGCTACATGCTACATGCTACATGCCTAGCGTGGTCCTACTTGAGTACGGAGGTTGTGACGGTAATGTCGACCACCTATAGTACACTCACTCGTAGTTTCCAGTCGCAACTTGGAATATCTCAACAGATAAACAGTAGGACTAATTTTAGTTTCCAGTTCATACCTGGCTGCAATGGCTGGGGGATCAAATAATTCCTCTCCCCGGCGCCACTTTATCAAATGATTTTCTGCTCGCCGAGCCGCGTGCTCGGGATCTATTTTTAAAATCTCAGCTTGAACTTAGTTAGACGTTACAAATCTACTTGCTGAATTACTTAATTCAATCAATTTTATGCATGTTTATACTCCAGCAATACGTTTCACATGGCCGCACATAGCTCTTGGTTTACAAACGCCGAACTGCTTGTCGACCGTTTTTCTTGCTGCACTCCATTGGAACGATCGCCCATTACTTTGGCTTTTTACTCCGCGTTCAAATCATATAAATATTCTTCGGAATAGTATGTACATGTACATAGCCTGTTCAAAAGAAAAGGTGAATTTTGAATTTTCGCGGGCTGTGTACATTCGATTATCGATTTTTTTTTTTTATGTTGGTACACATATGTTTATCATATGTTAGCATTATCAGCCATTTTGAATTAGTGGTTTGTTTTTGACAACTGGAAAGGTTAGTCACGTTTTTGTGTGTTCTGTGACTTTTTACTTTTGAAGAAATGGATCAAATAATAAAATCCATGATTTGTTTTTCCACAACTCCAGGACGCTCATCGTCATTAACATCTTCTCGGCCTTCTGTAAAGCGCTTGTACCACTTATAAACACTTTTTTGAGACAAAGTAGACTCGCCGAATGCCACAGTAAACATTTTAAGTGCGTTGGAGCACTTTATTCCATTTTTAACGCAAAATTTAATACATATTATTTGAGCATTTTTTTCAAAAGTAAAAAATCGAAGAACACACAAAAACGTGACTAACCTTTCCAGTTGTCAAAAACAAACCACTAATCCAAAATGGCTGATAATGCTAACATATGATAAACATATGTGTACCAACATAACAAAAAAAAAAACGAAAATCGAATGTACACATCCCGCGAAAATTCAAAATTCACCTTTTCTTTTGAACAGGCCTCGTATATCGTTGTGCCCACCCCAATATAGCAATTTTTTGTATCTAAGTATCTTTATTTTAATCTGACTATCCTTATTTTAATCTATAATGACCGAATACAAGTTGAATTTGACAGTTAGTGGCGTCGTTAGTGTAGATTTTGTGAATAGAAAAATTTATGAATTTTAAAAATTGATCCTCAACTCATTATTCCTTCTTTGACCGCCTGCAAAGTTAACGGTGTCAGACTGTACTACGCTTATTAAGTGTGACAACTGTTTCGTTTTTCAAAGATGTGATCTAGTTACAATAATAGTATTTTAAACAAGGAGGTTGTCCACAATTTAGCTATAGTTGCTCTTCAGAAGGTAATATACTCGTACAACTGAAATGTCTATTTGATAATACCGTCGGAAAGTTGTTAATTCATTTTGTGAAAGTTTTTACTGGTTCCGCAAGAATTTCAGCATTTATTTCAAAGAACAATATCTGTAATCTGAAGTACTGGCAATCACTTTTTCAGATATCAGGCTGAAACCAGCTGGAACGGAATGATACATAATCAGATTCTAACAAAATGATTATTTGAATTTAAAAATACCCTAAATGAAGGGAACATTGACAATAATAATTGCTTACAGAAAATGTGTGAATCGATTTAATTTATTTTTGGAAACCCCGATATTTTAAAATGTTCTGTCTGGGAACTGGGAACTTAGAACCCAAAGCATTAGTAAAGCTTTAGTTATATTATTATAACACTAGTAGCTCTCAATTGACATACTTATCTTTGCACACAGAAAAAAAAAACAAACCATTTTTCGCGTATTTACAATATCTACGATATTCTTGTTCTATTGTTTAGCAATCAAAAAGATATTACAAAAATCCATATCTCATGATGAAAATGACTTTGAGAGCTAAAAATATTTGCATTGACCTAGAAATTCATAGCAAAAATATTTGAATTTAATGACGCCGTTCGAGAGTATTTTCTGCTAGATGTATAAAACAAATATATTTTTTGCTTTATAATTATGTTTAACACTATGACGTAGGCCGACTATTTGTCCGAAATCAATGCAAAAAAGTCTATTTACTTGAATTTGAATACCATTAAAAGTCAATGACGCCCATATTTTTATTTTTATCATTTTTTTTTCACTAACCTGAAACTTATAAAAATGATACAAGCCGTCGATGGAAGTGTATAATGGCAGCTTTTCAAGGGCAGTTAGGTTTCTTGCCATCAATTTGCTACCCCCTTGGAAGGGATGAACGTTTATGCAGCACGCCCGGCTGCCCCCAGCTAGAAGGTGATTTACAACCCTGTTTGGAGTAAGCAAAAGAAGATAGCTTGAGGGAAGCGATTTCTTCTACGAAGCTTTTTGCTCGCCCAAGACATGATAATTTATCAAACACAAATAAGACCCTTTGAAGGCGTGTAAATAAAACTGTTTTTTTGCGAAAGGTTCCCGATTTTACGATTGTATTTATTGTTAGATATTGACAGGACCATTATTTCGCTAGTAATACGCGAGATATCGCAGCCGTTTTGCAAAGCTTTTACGATGTTTTCACCACAATACAATTCTAACTCATTTTTTAAATCACAACTTTTTTTATGTGAAAACAAATGAGAGTGGAAATTTCTAAAATTAATCCGCTATAAAAGAGGTCGGCGTAAACTTATTTTTAGTTAGCGGCGTTATTTCCTTCTTGAACTATGGAGCTTTGAAATATGCATGAACTCTTAAAAAAAAATTAAAAAGTTGTCGTATTTTTGCATGTTTTGTAATAAAAAAATATATTTCGAAAAAGGCACCTTGAAACTCGGACGAAACCAGGCGGTAATCAAAAAAATCATGTCGTAAAATTTCGAGGACTTTGAAATACTTCCTTATTTGGGAAACACAAACAAAAAACAATGTATCTTATCTATTGAGTATATTTTAAGTATATAACGATAACAACAACAAAAACACTTCGCATCAACTTTTATTAGGGATCAACTAAAAAGGTTAGATTTGTCATTGTTGAATAAAAAAACGTGAATTAGAAAGAGAACTAGAAAAACTTCATACAATGGATCGGTGTGATTTTCAACCACGAATTTCGGAACACCGTGCTTAATCTGTCAATCAACGTAACAGCCAGGTAAATGCTGCGAGCCGTGACCATCTGTAATCCAATAACTCAAAAATAACCCAAATTGCTTTTAAAGATTTATTATTATTGTGTGGTATGATTCATTTGGGGGTTCAATAAGCCAAAGGTCACGCTTCGCGCGGCCGCTACTGAAACTTTAATGTCACGGTTGTCGCGGGAGAAGGCGGGCTACAGGCTACAGTCACTCGCAGGCACAAGAAATTCGGGGGCGGTTTCCCGATAAAGAATTATATAAATACAAAAATACCCATAGAATAGGGGAAGTCCGCTCGAGAGCGGGAAATGTTCCATACAAGAAATGATGTTAAGATTATAGTAATTGGCGTGATCGGGATATGTGTGATTATAAAATTAATTCATTCCAACATTCTGTCACATTAAACTATTTGAATGAACGGATTGCAGTCTTTGAAGCACAGATAGGTGGTAATACTGTCCTTGTTCTACTGGTATTTCAATGAAGGATGCTCAGAGGAAATTGAGTCACTGATCCCTCAGGCCCTTATGTGGAGTTAATATTTTTTAAATACATTAAATCCGATTAATTCTAATGAATGGCGGCTTGGAAGTCGTCCATGTTCGAGCAAATGGTGTTAAAATAAATAAATAAAAATCTTTCGGTTGGGTATTTCGATATTTCTAAATTTGGTGATTCCATAGGTATCAGCTAACAACATTTTGGTCAAAGAGAATTTACAGTCGAAATAATGTTTTGAGACATTCTTCATGATGAATTAGTACACCTATCCATGTCATTCAGTGGTCAGCAACAGTGTGATGCGGTTGCGGGTCCTGCCACCGCCACCGCCAGTTAGAGAGTGAAAGGTGAAGGTGCGTTTGGTTTGTTGCAGAGTGTGACCAGACGTTTGTGAGCGGCGGCGAGGAGGAGGGCGGCGCCTTCTCCGCGCCCGAGCTGCTCAACCCGGGCAACCACTCGCGCCAGTGCCTCTACACCTTCCTCGCCGGGCCGGGCCAGCGCGTGGAGATCGTCTTCACGCAGTTCAACCTCCGGGGCACGCCGCAAGAGTTAGTCCCCCCTCTGCTAACCGTCACCCCTTTCACTTTCTCCGGTCTCACCTGACAAACACTCTTTACACCAAAGAATCTACAGCATCCATAATTCGGGAGCAATTCTCGGATCGGAGAGCGAAGGTAGATAAGTCAGCAAACATTCAATTTGTAAAATAAACCTCTGTTAAGAAGAGGCCATGAAGTCTCACACGCTGTAAGGATAAGAATGTGTGGGTATAATATAATATTCAAATCCTTTTCTAAGCTCTTGGTCTTACTACTAACTGTACTTCTGCTACTATTGTGAACCTGCGTAGATTCTACCAAAAACTTTTATAATCATAACATTTATTTTTCAGTGGAGCAGCGGTGGGAGAGCTTCCAGGGTGAGTTCAATCACAAACTTATTTTGTTTTTTACATTTCCGAGTTGAAAATAACGTGAATATATTTGAAAAACTCCTACCACCATCATTATAAGCGGAAAATGTTGCTTGTACAATGATGGAGGACTTAGTTTGCAGAGAAATTGAACGCAAGACGCCTGGGTGGGAACCCGATGCATTTATCATGTATTGTATTGTATTGTATGAAGTAAAATCCATCTCCTCGCAGTGTTATTTGTATCAGTAGCTATACTGTATTGTACAATAGTGGCTTACTTGCGGCAGATGCGTGCACGAGTACATGGACGTGTACTCGGAGGCGGTGAGCGGAGAGGCCGGCGAGCTGGTGAACAACCCCTTCGGGGGGCGCTACTGCGGGCCCATCCCGCCGCGCCGCCGCGTGTCTCTGCACCGCGCAGTGGCGCTCTCCTTCTTCACCGACAAGCCGCACACGCTGCCCACGCTGTTCCAGGGCACCTACAAATACATCAATGACTGTAAGCTAGATACCGTCACCTCACTCTACCTACAGGATGCTCCTATACAATTTCACCTTAAGTGACTTATTGTAACCTTAAGTGACCAGTTAAGGCACCGGGGCTCCATCGAAGCCAGAGTAAAGTTAGCCTCTCAGAAGTTGGGCGTGTTGTACAGGGCCCGCAGATACTTCAATAGTACACAACTGCTGACCTTGTACAAATCGCAAGTACGCCCCACTGTTGAATTTGGCAGCCACCTCTAGTCTGGAGCCCCTAAATACCTGAAAAAAACCCTTGACTCTGTGCAGAAACGGGCGGCCCGTTTGATAGATTCTCCTACCTTAACAAACGGATTGCAAACTTTGGAGCACAGACGTCAGGTGGGAATGCTGTCTTTGTTCTACAGGTATTTCAATGGAAGATGCTCCGAGGAACTTGCGTCATTGATCCCTTCGGCACCGGTGCATAGTCGGGAAACTCGCCAAACGCACGCCCAACATTTGTACACGGTTGAAATTCAATACATGAGAACGGGTCGCTTTTACGACTCGTTCTTATGTTCAACAGCTCGGCTATTGAACGATTTGCCGGCCTCTGTGTTTCCTCCCTCCTTCAACATGGGCCTCTTCAAGAACCAAGTTCACTCCTTCCTTTCCTCAAAAAAAACCTCCACCCAGCATCCCCAAAGATGACAAAGGCCCTGAGGGAAATTGTTTAAAAAAATTAAAAAAAAACCTCGGGGGCAACTCGCAAACTGAAGAGAGAATAATGTGAATATTGTTTGAATTGTTTGCTCGTTCATATTGTATAAAAACTTTAAAAAAACACCTTTCATGTGACATGTTCAATACAATAACGTTGGTAATTTTCAGCGGAGTATTTCGTGGGCACGGTCGTGGAGCAGGCGACTTGCTCCTTTACCGTGCACGAGTCCAAGCGGAGGAAGGGAGCCCTCCTGTCGCCAACTTACCCGGGGGCCTACCCCAAGGGGCTCAACTGCGCCTACCAGTTCCTCGGGCGACCCGGCCAGAGGATACGCATCGAGTTCCGGGACTTTGATCTGTTCTATGGTGGGCCACAGTAAGCCAATTCTTCTATGTCATGTTTTATAAAAGTTAAAATTTACATTATGTAGAACTAAAGAACTATAATAATAAATGTAGTAGGTAATTGTCAAATGACAGTCTGTAAGGTTAAGGTATATCACGTTTATTTACGAAATAAAACAAGCTGACGTAAGTAATCACAAAACAAGAGGTGTTTATCGTCACGAAGGGTAAAATTAGGTGACAGCGGGAAAATTCCTCCTTTCCCGCCGGAAACACCTTCCTCTGCTAGACTGTTAGGTGCGCCCTGTTGCTGGCCATGTAAATACATATTATAATACGCCTAAATAGGCGTTATACTTAGTTTGATATTTATGTGACAATCACCATACATAGCAAATTAAATATAAAATTGCACATCCATTAACAAAAGATCTAGGGCAGAGAATAATCTACAATTTCAAAGACAAAGAATGGTCAATATTCATAAATAGGTTTTTTAGGCCGAAATCATCATTTTCAGTGACAGATCAGTACTTACTTTTAATCTCAAGGTTTTAAACTGATGTGAAGTCGGGAATAAAGCCAGTTTAACTGATGAACCAACGGCAACACTTTCACAAAAATGAAAGTGGTAGATAATCTTAAGTATCGCCCTAATGAAAGATCACCATTTAGATTCAAAACGTTGCTTGAAATGGCTTTGGTTGTGTTTGGTGACCAGATCTGAATAACGAGGTACTTCCCAACATTCCTCTTCCCATCTCCTTTCCTTTTCCACTACCTTTAGCCTCACAACATACCCCAAATGGATAGTCCCACTGACTCCGGACAGTTAAAACTCTTGTGCAGCATTCACATGTGCAATTTTTTGGAAAATCGTTCTTCTCGCACAGGCAATAAATTGTAGTTTCAGACGTTAATTGGTGTGTAGTGTTCAGAAGTTTACCATAATACAAGGAAATGTGTGAAGAATTGTAACCTAGATACACTTAATGTTTCATCACATTCTTTAATAATGATAATAACAAAACTGTTAGTCTATTTGTCTAATACCACCCCTATGAGAACAAAAAACAAGCACACATTATTTTGTAAGGATCGATTAGTTTTAACGATAAATATACGGGTACGCAGATTATTACAGATTTTTGTGAAAAACTTCCAGCAAGTAATGGAATTGTATTAACGTCCCCTTGTTTTTCCGCTGCAATGTCATCGACATTTTCCTTTTTTCTTTGCTTTTCTGTCTAATAAAAATAATGTGTTTATTTTTCAATCCATGTAGGTGAGTACCTAATTATTTTAGTTTTCAAGTAGGTGCCTAATTATTTTTTACGTTACATACCATACATTTTATTTCCATCATTACAATAAATTCCCTTGAAACGGACATCATTTTATCCGGTAAATAACAACTTTTCTAGCTGCCCATTTGACTATGTCCGGGTGTACGATGGCCCGGACAACTCCTCGGCCCAGGTGGGGACGTACTGCGGCCAGCAACGGAACCTGGTGCTTTACTCCAGCGACGAGAGGCTGCTGGTGGTGTTCTACACCTTGCCTCGGACAGCCAACACGCAGAACAGGGGCTTCAAGGGCATGTTCGAGTTCTCCGAAAGTTTCGTTAAGCTCGGTAAGAGATAAGAATATAAGTAGCTATCTACTGATTGATGCTTTATGGCTTTTGTAAAAACAGACAAATATTTAATTATTTGTCCTAATGCAACAAGTATTGTTAAAAATATGTTTTGTTTTCAGATTTTATAAGTAAAAATGATGCAGAGCACATACGAGGATCAGAATGTGACCAAAAAATCCTCAGTAGGAAGGAGTCCACGGGATTCGTTTTTAGTCCTAATTATCCCTTTCCGTATATTCCTAAAATTGTTTGTAGGTAAGTTATCTGCGAGTTGTTTAAATCTTTATTTCTTTCAAATTGGATTTGTAAATAAGAAAGAAATTATGAATATTGATACATATATTATGTTTATTTCATTACGTTTCAGATATTTTATTTACGGGATGCAAGATTCACAACACTTGGAAAGAGTGCGATTGGAGTTTGTTAAATTTGAAATTCCTAAGGGAGAGAAGGTTGGAGAGTAAGTGACATTATTTTGATATTTTCAATGCATACGAGTACATTAACGTGTAGGCACAGAACGTCAAACTTATCTTTGCAGTTTGGGGGGTTGCTACTGTAGATATCCAGTTTCGCAAAACAGTTTGTTAGTTCCTCTTTTGCTCGCCCGCATGGATAACTTTGTTGATCTTTCCTCCATATTATCCGAAATTATTTTTAAAACCGGTACTTACGTATTATATCATAGGGAATCATTATAACCTAACCTAACGTTAACTTTTCACAATGATTCCAGATATACGATAAGTAATTTAAATGTTTTTTTTTTATAATAAAATTAAAATGCATACATAACACTTATTTAAATTGGTTTATCGTTGCCGGAAAGGCAAAAGGGCTGAAGCACCTTTTCGGGAAGTTTACACCAGAGCACTTAAAAGTTTTTTTTTACCATACAATTCGTGAGCGACAATTTTTTCTGTTGTTTATGTATAAATATATATTTTTTTTCTTAAAAGAAAGTCAAACATTCCCGGGTTACGAATAACCTGTTATTTAAAAAAAAACTCCTACTACCATCATAATAAGTGTAAGATGTTGCTTGTGCAATGATGGAGAACTTAGCTTGCAGAGGAAAAAAGCTAAAAAAAAGTCACAAGCTTGTGCGGCTTGAGTCAAGCCTTCTCTCAAATGGTAAATATATTTAAAATGGCTGAAGCGCCACCAGTCTTCAGAATCAAACATGAGTCAGAGCATTCGATGCAGAAAAAGAACTGATCAAAACTGCATATTTAACTAATTTTTTGACCAAAGTGTTGCTTAGGCCCTTTTGCCTTTCCAGTGATAATATGGTGTTTGAGAAAAAATCAACCTCAGAGTTTTTTTATCATTTAAAAGATAAAGTGTAAACCCTAAAATTTAGAGTATCGAACATTAACTAAGCTAATATATATATATATATAATAGTCTTGTGAAAAATGGATATATGGTACAGCTTTTCGGATCCAAAACCTTGCCTGAAAAGAAGATGCCAGCTTTGCTTCAATACCAGAAACATTTTCTTCATAACAACTTGTATTTACCAGGACAGGGGCAGCTTGCACCGATGGATACCTGAAAGTCTACCTCAAGGGCCAGGAGGCCTCAGATTCCTATGACAAGTTCGACATGGATCTCTGTGGGGAGGTGGCGCCCCCGATAGCCGTATCAGATGGGCCAAGACTCGTCTTGGTTTTCTCTTCCGGAGATCTTTGGGGGCGAGGATTCAAAGCCAAATATTCCTTTGAAACGGGTAAATTGACTTACGATCATTTCGATTATTTTGTATGACTGTTTCTTGTGAATAAGAATAAATTAAATTTGTCTTGGTAAAATAATTCACTAGAAATTAATACCTTTCTGCAACTTCTTTTCTGTCAAATCTCCATTTTCCGCAAACTGCAGTTTACAATTTAATAAAGTTGGGAAAAAATCTGCATTTTTTGTATTGACTGTACAGAAGTCCCTGAGGCTTTCTTCAAAATCGATGTCATCTTAAGGGATGCTGTGTAGAGGTACTTATCAATGAAAGATATGAAGAGAACCTGGATCTTAAAGATATCCATGTCATAAAGAGGGCGATAACACAAAAGCCAGCAAATCATTCCACAGCCGAAATGTTGACCACAATAGCATATTCTTATGAGGCAAATATCAACTGTGTACAAATGTTATCAACGAGTCGTTGGTGTGTCAAATGTGTGAACAAATAATTTTAGAACTGTCTATTATAGAGTAACTTAAAACTTGAATGTCCTTCAATGCCAAAATTCTTGACCTTACTGTAATATTCGCTCAGTTATCTACAATACTCATAAAACATATGCTGATTTCCAGAATACCGTATCCCTGGAACTGCAGCACCCGATGGCAGTTGCTCCTTCACATACCGCAGCTCCTCCCGGAAGAAGGGGGAATTCAACTCCCCTCGCTACCCCTCCAACTACCCCTCCGAGACCAACTGCACCTACATGTTCCTCGCCACTCCCAACGAACAAGTTACTATTGTGTTTGAGCACTTCAAGGTCAAGGCAGATTCTGTCAACAGCACTACTGGTGCCTATGGGTGAGATTCTTCAAACCATTTTCACTAAATATTATGTAATGTGAACCAATGAAATGTTTTTAATTGTATCTAACGGAGACAGCACTCAGCAACTTTGATTATTCACAATTTATTGATTGAAATGATATTGGCTTTAGTCTTTCCATATCATCACAGGCAAGCGGCATACTTTATTTCATAGAGAACCGTTTTCTCTATTGATCTACCTGGGTTCTATGATTCCATGAACATTTCTTTGGCTGTTACAGCAATATTGCTTTCCTGTGGTGAATGCAAAGACAATTATCAATATAATAAACAAATTTATGAATTAATTCATTTAAAATTGACTCTGCCACGGTGAAGTAAAAATCATTAAAAATTGAAATAATAACACATTAACTTACGGGCAGATAAAACAATTGATAAAAAAAACAGTTACATAATTATATAATATTTTTGAGTGACTCAACATGTACCTACGTAAGTAAAATAATAAAAATACAAGTGTAAAAAAGTAATAGAAATAAGAATACAAACTTTTTTTAATGGTCTGTAGGTAAAATTCAGCCAAAGGAAAGTCGATTTTACGTTCATTACATAGTACTATATAGATCAATATATGGTAACTGCTGGATCCGAAGCTGCGATAAAACACTGAATATGTTTTTAAACATGCGTCAAAAACTACTCAAAGTTTTTTAATGGAACCAGTATCTTTAATTACACAATGATGAGGAATAAAATATTGTTGAAGTTGTCATCGATGAGCTTGTCACATCTAGCATATGACCTAAGGATTCATATTCTGTCACGAATTTAATATAGTCAGGATGCCGAGAAAATCGACGTTCAAGGTGATGCTTCCTTGAAAGAGTGGAACAACGTACCGTTCCGCAATATCTCTATAATTCTGAGTTGAAAACGCTTCCAAAAGAGTATCAACAGATGGTCTTGACGTCGTCAAAAAATGAGTTAATATGAGAGTACGTATAATTATCAACATTTCCCATTAAAATTCACCCAAAAGCTGCATTCAAAGCAATAGCTTCGCTAGTTTTGCCTACCACTCGTCCCGTACTAAGAATGAATGCAAACAACCCCTTCGCCCAGTAAAATGTCTATCGCAGATGGATTTTAGAAATTTGGATCAGCCAAAGTAAAACTTCCGAGATGTTTCCAGTCTCCCCGATGAACGGGAGAACTAGGCATATCTGCACAAATATTTGATAACACAACGAATTCCCCATCATCATTACTCATTCGAATAGAGAGGACGGATCCGACATTTGACCAGTCCCTTCTGTGGGATGGCCGACAACTGTCTATTTCCCCGAATAGGAATTTCATTAATAGAGCAGTGGATTTGTCTCTTTTGATTCGCGCACTCATGGGTTGTAAAATTCACTTGACTTGCGCAATCCAGCAAAACACGGACATTGTGGTAACGTCCTTGTTTATCGCTTGCTCGTACGATCGCTCGTCGATTAGCTCGATCGATTAGCCGTAGCTAACAACACGGACGATTTATTAGAACTAGTTAATCCCTCAGTATCATTGAGTCTCCAAATGAGGCGTGGTTGCCGCGGTAGTTGATACAACTGTGTTGATTGTCTCAGGTGGCGAAGCAAATACCTCTACTCTAGGCTGGTCGAAATTATTGTTATTTGATGCTGGCACTTGTTAACTTACGTCACGAGGGAAATGTAATAGCGAATGATGATTTTTACGACAGTGAAAACAGTTAAAGCACGAAGTACAATTTTTAACCAAATGCTGGGTAGAGAGTCAATTTTGTGATAAATTACACTTTTTCACGATGTTGATTCTAGCACGCGGTTTTAAATGTAAAAATTGGTCACACTGAGAGAAAATGTTCACTTTTGCATTATACACACACCGATTTTTGTGTCCTGATAAAATAATTAATCACTCAATTGGATTTTATTTTAGGGGCTTCCAACTTCATGCCATAACCATGAAGAGATTCAAAAAAATTGCATTGAGAACAACTGTGAAAACGATGGAATTTCTTCCCTGTGGCCGATTGACTCAAAACTAATTCTTAGGTCATCAGGAAGTTTCTTTAAGATAATATGTAGTAGCAAAAAAGATCACTCGTCTGGCGGAAAATGTAAAGCTTCTAAGCCTGAATATTTTCCTTCAATACGTTAACGATAGATCCGAGCGATTCTTTTTTAATAATGGGCCACAAAATAATATTTTCTACATGCCTGTCTGCTATTATTCTTTTATTGTGAAAACGAAAACGTTATCTCAATAATGTGCAAGCGATATAATAATTGATTGCCGAAACCGGAAGATGTTTTACAATATTTAACGCATCACCCGATTATGAGATAATGTAACTCATGAATGTCACTTAGTGATTCATTTTCATGAATTATAGCATCAAAGGTATTTATAAAATCAATCCACTCTGAAATTCCGCCCGAAAATGTTGGCAGATTTATTTTAGGTAGCGAAAAACCAAGACTATTATGTGTCATCTTTGCAGAGTGACTATCTTCTTTGGGTGGAAACACTTTAATACAATTCATTTGAATTTCGAAATAAATTTTCTTAATTTTTTTGTAATGACTTTCCAATTCCTCCAAATAGACATCTTTATTTTGACCACTTTCCGAAACTATGTTTTACATTTTCAATATCCTGAAATTTAATTTGTAAATATTTTTTAAATTTAAATTACCCAACTTTATTGAACAATCAAAAATATCACGAATTTCAAAATTAGTTAGCTTATTTCAAACAATCGCGTTGGCCGCCATTTTTTATGTTACCAGCCAAATAAATTCTAGAAACTATTCTAATAAACAAAAAAAACGAACAAAAATAATTAATAATCAAAATTTTAAAAATTCCTACTGGTATCCCAAGTGATAAATATTTTAGCATTGTTCGAAATTTTCAAATTCAAATTTTGAACTAATGAAGCCAATACAAACGAAAATGTATGAATACGAATTTTTACTTCAAAGTGATTATTTGTAAATCTCAAATTAAACAAAGATAAAAAGCTTTTTTTAATTCTGCACTATTTATTATCCGAAAGGTTTTTGGGTAAAATTATAATAGCCACATTTTTTTTTGATCAGGGCAGCAACAAAAAATATTTTTAAACACAATTGCCATAACATACATTTAAACCGATAGGACACACAAAGATAACAACAAAAAAATTTAAACAAAGATTTAAGAAAAGTAAAATAATAAAAAATAAAAAAATGGCACTATTTTTTATCAGAAAAGTTAACATTTAAAAATAAAAGTTCTGAAACTTTACTTCCACAAAGGTGGTTCCTGTTTTCCGTGATGATTTTTCCCGCCTTGGAAAATATCCGTTCGCTGGGTACTGACGCCGCAACCATACACAGCCTTTTCTTTGATTATCTAATATAATCGGGGGAGCATAATTTGTCTTTCTTCGCACCAAACTAGCGGATCTTCAGTTAGCGCGATCATTGATTCTTCAAGGTATTTTTAAACTTTAATATGACTCGCTACTGTTGGTTGATCGTTGTGTAATAATTGACGCTAATTGCTGCAATGTATTGCCTAGTGTTTAGGAATTGGACCCGGGCGGGACGATTGAGATGTTGATGAAGTGTCGTTTCGCTCTTTCCCTTCATTTCCTAGATGGTAATTGCGAGCAAGTTTTTCAAGAGAATGTTTTGCTGCGAGAAAGTGCGACCCATCAATACCTGAACTGGGGAATCCCTCTGATTTGAACCGTGGGTCCAATAAAGTAGCTTCAGCTATTACTGGTGTCTCTAAAAGGGTGAATATTGCGCAAATGACGATTCATATTAAGGCATTGCCCCACTTTATGGATATAACATTAGAACAAAAGTTGCATTTGGCCTGGTAAACTTTTCTTTCTCGTTGAACGGCCAGCCATAATTTATGTAGAGATTGAACGGTATGCATTGTAAGTTGAGATATTAAAAAAGTTCAACAAAATAATTTGAAAAACTAGAGTCATACAGACGAAACAAGCAAAGAAATCAAAAGCAATTGTCACAAGTACGTCGAACGAGTATGTGTGAGGGTACGAAGAACTAATGAAATACTACCAACTACAATTGAAGTATTAAAGTAGAAAACTATTGAACTGTGGATGGTGCGATACTACAATCGTGCGAACGAACGAAGAACTAATAATAAATACAATCAAAGTAATCCCATCAAGTAGATTAACCCATAAAAGATGGCAAATATCAGGCTCGATTGGACTGGAATGTTGGATTCGAAGCTGTGATAAAACATCGAATGTGTTTTCAGCTTCAGATGAATTTGGAAAATAATGGACTGTAAAACGATAAACTATACTACTTGATGGAAGTGTCTAATTATGGATGTGGAAAGATTATTGGAAATGGTAAATCATTCACTTACCGATGTAGGAAGTGGAAGTTCTTGATTCTTCTTACACGCAAGGAAAAACAACAAAATACAACATTTGATTTAATATTACTTGAAGAACAACAACAAACCGACGACCAAGCGAGACACCAACAAACACGTTTTTTCACATAACTCTCTTCTGTTTCGATTGTCAATTGTTTTCAGACAGTGTTGTTGAATAAGAAAATCAAATAGCGAAATGGCGGTATGGGTAGGAACTGAATGAATAACATGTAGATAAGAACCTATCATATTATCACTTTGAAATTCAAAAGTAACAGTTCCAGAAATAAGCTAGTAATGCCTTATTTCATACACATCTAAACAACTCATATTTCCTTGTTTCCAATGTTATCATTTTCAAGCTTTATGGATTGCCTATACTTTGGCAGAACTTACAGTTGTTTTTTTTACATAAATAGATTAAATTCAAAGGAGATTACCAATTAATAATACCACAGCATGCTAGACTTAAAAATGTATTCTACATAATACTGTTTGACTTTTGGAGTATTGGGCCGTGCTGCGCTTCTTCCTCCTTGAGCCAACAGTTCGGGCAGCCTTGCAGTATCCAGCATCAGCCTCTCATAACTTTTGAAGTTGTTTTCCCCATTTTGTGTCTAGGGCAGTAAACGGGATGTCTTCCCTCTGGAATTGCCGCCAGTATTTTATGCACAAGTTGGTCAGAAGCTAAATAACATAATACTATAGGTCGGAATCTAAAATTTGCTTAAAATGGCTTTAGCCGTGTTTGGTGACCAGATCTGAATAGCCAAGTACTTCCCAATCTTCCTCTTCCCCATCTCCTTCCCCTCCCCACTACCTTCAGCCTCGCAACATACCCCAATTGGGGATACCATAGTCTCACTGGCTTCAGACGGTTGGGAGCAGCTTAATCTCAAATCATATTTGATATATTTGACATTTTTGTTTGGATATTCCAGTTCCCTGACATGTTACGAAGACTGGGTGGAGGTGTGGGGAGTGGGCCGAACTGGCTGGTCACCCTTAGGCCGGTACTGTGGCCTCACTGCTCCGGGGCCCCTGGTATCTCCCCGGGGAGCCCTAGGGTTAGCTGTCTTACTGCACGCTGATGATATTGGAGTTGCCAGTGGATTCAAAGCGCGTTACAACTTTGAGGTAAGAAAATTTTATTGGGTTGCTTATGTTTGTGGTTTTTGCCATTTTCCCTTCTTTATTGCCTTCTTCATCTTTTGCCATTTTGGGCACCCTCAAAGTGTGCATCGTCAGATGATTGCGTAAACCTTAAATCATATCCCACAAACAAATTGATTCAAATAACAAAACAAAATATTATATAACATCATAATGACATGACCTCCTGCAGAAAATCTATGTGTTTGAGGCTGCAAAAACTTTGAAATGATGAGTTCTGAATTTGAGAAAAGTTTTTTAAAAAAATCTCTGAAACTTCTCTTTCAAAGCAACTACTTTTATCTGCCAATGTCCATTTAACCGTCTTTGAAATATCAACTAAATTTTCAAATAATAATACAAGACACCATATTGTTCATTCAATATTTTCGAATTGTTCAAAAAAGAAAAAAGAGAATGTTGAAAGTTGAAAGTTGGGCGAATACGAGCAGTAAAACTAATAATTATACTATCAATTAATAGTGTTGCTATAAAAACAAGTAACTACATTCTAAAATGTAACCATCATCTATAGGAAAAGGTTACAACTAACTTCATAAATAAATTTTGTGTGATATATCGGTGACAGTATTGAATAAGAGTGATTAATTTTATGGAAAAATCAATCTAATTATGGTAATAATTTGAAAAATCAGATTTGAACATATATCTATCTTGGACAATTGTATTGATAATATATGATAACTGCTATATTAATTCATATTGACATGCTCGTAATGATGATGAAACATCTATTTCCAGATTGCGAAGTCCATCTTTGGAGACTGCGGTGGCAACATGTCGGGCATGGAGTATGGAGTCATCACCAGCCCCAACTTCCCATCCAACTACGACGGGCCCGGCAGAGGTTTGGCTTCCAAGACGTGTAACTGGTTTGTTTCTGTTAAGCCCCTACACAAGATATTGCTCAATTTCGAATTCTTCGCCGTGGAAGGAGATCCTTTAGGTAAGTAATTTACTACAGTGTTCATAATTATATGAAATAATATTATAACTTAGATTTAGTGACATATGCTTTCATGCATTTAGTATTTTATGAAATATTAATAAAAAAACTAAAAAATAAGAACCATGACCAACGTTCCCTCTAAGGTGTGCGCGTGTGCGGCCGCACATCTGTTAAGAGTTATCCGCACACATGTTTCCATCTTCCGCACAAATCTCAAAGAAAGGGATAAAAACAAAAATAACTTATGTTTATGACAGGTTCCTTTCTTTAAGATTTGTGCGGAGCATGGAAACATCACATAACTACTCGTATTATTTTACGTATTTCGAATAAAGACTTCATAAATTATCCTTTATTCGTAGGTCTTTGTGTTATTGGTGTTCAAAAATCTGCGATCGATTTAAAATTAAATGGCTTTCCGAAATTGTCGAAACTGATATGCCACACAGTAAAACTTGGTGATATACTTGGAGTAATAGAGGTGATATACATATTTGAATATTTGGACGCCGACAATAGTGTTAAATGCAAAATATGCTCTAAAGCAAACTTGTAAGGAGAATTTTCTTCTGGAAAGAATTTTAATAAATGGAGGTTGTATTTTTTTAAAGGCATTTACATCAAAAAGTGCGTCTGGGCGCTGTCACAAAATTAATAAATCTGCATACAGATAGACTTACCTACAGGGTAGAAAATGATAATGGTTACACCACAAGATCAAAAGAATAGGATTGAGATTGCTGAGCGCAAAAAGTCTAGTAAAGATCAAATAAGTATTAATTTACAACGTATTGTTGGCAATACAAATTAATCTTCTATGCTTTCTGTGCAAGAAATTTATGATTATGTATCGAAATACACAACTATTCCTCTGAGAGCTGGGGTAGCAAAAATATGCATTTGAATTTGTTGAGTGTATTCATTTCAACATTATTGGATAATAAAATAGTTTTTTTTTAATATATAACCTACATGTTTGAAAAATATAATTATGACTTTGTGGGATACTATGGGGATTATTTAATTTTATCTGTGCATGAATATGCGTATTTATGCACTCGCCTTTTTTTTCTTGCACATATAAGCTGTCGGGCCGCACACACAATGAAAAAATTAGAGGGAACGTTGACCATGACACATATCTATTTAACAGATTAATATTCATTAATCAATTTTAAAATATCTATGGATAATAAAGCGAGAATGATCTTTATTAGATTCAATGTTTGTACAAAAATAATAATTTTACGATTTTTACTGGTGAATTCAATCAATCAACAAATCAATCAATCAATAAAAAATATACAATTTGTAATAATTTCAGGTCGAGGTTGTCCAGCGGCAGTGGTGAGACTGTGGCACGAGTCAGTGGGCCCCCCGATAGAACTGTGCGGAGAAAAGGCTCTTACTGACAAGTGGCAGTACATCACTGAGACCAATACATTGAGGCTGACGTAAGTTAAAACTAATATTATGCAAGTCTTGACTTCAATAAACACTAATTGATTGAACCATAAATTTTATTTATTCGGTTAGTCAAATTTTGAATACACACGAAATATGACGAATGCAATAAAACTTGTTAACAAATTTTATTTAGGATGAATATAGGCATGCCCAATATGCTATTAAGAAAATGCTATCAATGTCTATTGTGTCCAAAAACTAATGGTATGACGGGTTAGTGGCGACTTGTTTCGCTAGCTTATTGCCCATCAAACAAAACCGAATAGTAAAACAACTTAAAATCTTAGTAAATGTTTGCTTTCACCGATAAAGAGGTGTCGAAGAATACATCGCTTATCATATAATTTTGAAAGATTGGCAATATACATAGTTTCTGAAAATATTTTCCCTTTCCTGATTCAAGCAAAAACTGAATTAAAGATCCAGTTAAAAAACTAGCAACAACTCTGATGCAGTTTACGGTGGCAACCAAATATATTTTAAAGGGGTAAAGATGTTAAATGCAATTAATGAATACATACGGGAACTGGTGGTATTGTTAATACATGTATAAATGTCCTTATTTTTAGTTCTGAACGCAGGTAGGCATGTTTGAGCAGTCTTATGTATTGATGCAAGCTGTGCTTTATTTCCAGGTTTATTTCCGCCGACAAGTCAGTCGGTGCCCAGGGCTTCCGAGCAGTGTGGACAGAGGTCCGGGAGGTGAAGAACGACAACCCGTGCGATCAGTTCACCTGCGTCAAGTCTTCACTGTGCATCTCCGACAAGCTGGCCTGCAACCGGGTAGACAACTGTGGGGCAGATGACAACAGTGATGAGACACATTGTAGGTTCTAATGCATTAGGGTAGTCGGTAGTCAGCAAGCCAGTAACAATTATGAGTTTTTATTATATCCAATTTACTATTTATAGTCTATGGTCATATTTATTATATATTGGGTATGCCTTTTCACAGCTACTCATTAATTTAGTTATAGATTATCTTTACAAATAACACAATAATATTACGTACTTATATTGTTAAACACTTTTTAACTTGCACGTAAAATTATCAAAATTTTTTTTTTTTTTATGGTGCCTTAAGTTTTTAATTTACACTAGTCGTGGCAAATACACCTTATGTTTTACGTTGGTGATTTTTCGCAAATGACTAACACCAGCAATTTGGTAATAATCTTTTTAGTGGGTGTCATTTGACAAAGCATTTTATTAGATTCGAATGCCATTTACAGTTGAAAGTTTTTCTAATATCCTTAACTCTTTAAAGTTCTTAAGATAGTAACTGAAATTGAAATCAGAACAACCACAATTCTCAAAGCACACAAGTTCCTCTATTAGTTCCTCTCACCATATCTAGATACATAGTATTATGTTTAAGTACCTCATTTTTTTAAATTACTGTAAATAATACCAACATATGAAATAATGTTTGGGTGCACAAATAGCAGAAACAGTAAAACACACATAATATGTGGTAGGTTTTTGTGAAGAAAAATCAGTTCTTTCGATCCTTTTAAAACTGAAATTAGGAAATGGCTTAATTTGGAATCAAAATCCTGGAACACAAGAGGTTTTTTTTTACTGGTCCCTTGGAAACCCTTATAGAGTTATATTTCTGATGACTCCATTGCAACCTCTCCCTCTTTTTCAAGGGAACTCTCAGTGGCAGGACCACAAGAGAGTTCCACTGCAGTAGTGTAGTTATTGTGTAATAAAGTAAGAGCGTTCAAAACACCCGGAGCCTACTTACTGAGACACAGGTGACTGATTCAGGTCCCAACCTGGGCAAGAGCGAGAGCAGCCTCGTGGAGTCAGACTGGAGCAGCTGGTTGGTGTGGGGCAGCTCGGCGGCCGCAGTCGTAGTGGTCCTGGCGCTGATGTGGTGTCTGGTGGGTGGGCGGCGGCGGCGGCGGAGGTCCCGCGCACGCTTGCTGCCGCCGCCCCCGCCCCGCGCCCGCCGCCGCCCCCTGCCGCCTCCCGCACACCCGCGCTCGCCACCTCCGCCCCCGCACTGCGACCCCTGCGGGGAGCGCCTCGCCAACGCTGACACCGTCTGACACCACTCCTAGTTCGTAATAAATAATTAACTACCATTACATTTTTGGGCACAATTTGGTTTGAATCCTACTATAAACTAATAATGAAGTCTGGCAACAGGAAAATAAATATATTTTCTCATTTAGTAACTGTTGTGACATTACAAATAAAATACAACAAAATAAGTTTGCTTAAAATCAGAATTACTATAAACAATTTTTTTTGTGAGTATGTACATACATACATACAAGTGTTAACTTTTCAAATTTGGAACTGATGTTAATTAAAATTATCAAATTTAAAAAAATTTCTTTTCAAATCCCTACTTAGCTAATAAAGTACATACCTATAAATTATTTTAGCAGACTATATTTGAAATGGGTGGATTAAAGCAACCAATATTTTTTATTTGCAAGTCAAGTTATTATACATCCTGTGATTTTTCACACGTAACAACTAGTATATTAATATTTTTATGCTGACTGTGTGTTTGAATGCAAACTTCATCAGATATAATAACTAACTAATTAGTTAATATTAAGCCCTGATGAAACTTGGGTCCAAGCGAAACCTGGTTAACGTAAAATTTATTATAAATAGAAGTGTAAAACAATGTGACTGTTTTATTTATTAGATAAAAAAGAGTCGATACAAACGAATCCAAATACTAATATAAATAAGGACTTTGTTCTCATGTCTAACAAACATCATTATAAGCCACTATTACAACCTCAAAGTCGCCCTTTGGTGATGGTGATGGTAATGGTGATCTTAGTGACTGCGATTGGTCAATTTCAAAACATCACCTGGGTTGCCGCTAGTGACAAGAGGGCTTAAAATATTTTACAGGGAAAATGGTTTATTATTATTATACATTTATCCATTTTGCATTGTTGCCAAACTTCATCCTGTCTGTCTTCTGGTAGGAATTAAATCTAAAATCAACCCATTATTGTCCCGTGGAGCCCTGAATCAAAGATGGTCACATCATTTCTTCCCAGTCCATTCATAAATATTGTAATTGTATTGTTAATGTTGGCTGACCATCTGCCTGTTTATTATTTTTAACCACAATAATTATGATTAGTTTTAACAAATTTTAATACAAACACATACTCGTATATTAGCACAATGATACACAGTTCTCCAACTGCCATCAAAGTCTCATCAATGAATTAACAATAAAATAATCAGTATTATAAATTATTCGTTATATATTCATATAAGTATGTTTTAAGCGTAAAATTTTGTAAAATTAAAATAAAAATAAAAAACTGAGATTTCATTAGTAATTGCAGTTGTAACAGTTTAAAAATGCATATTATTAATGCACAAATGATAATATAAACCATTCGATTGTCTATGAATGTTGTTTTAGTGCATATAGGAAAGAAAAAAAATATAATTTGTATATTTTGTTCCATAGTTAGTTGAAAATCGAGGAATCTCAACTAGAAAGTAAAGGATTCATTTTCACTCTTCTGTATAATACTATAATCTACTTGATTTGAATGGAGGTTCATTAGACTTGTTCATTGTTTCAATTCAAGACTTTGTGGAGTGACAAAACATACTGAATGGTACCAAGCAATGATTCTAAGAAGAACAAAGTTAAATTGTTCGTTGTTTGCGGCTAGCTGTGATAAAATACTATTTACTGTCGAATGTACTTAACAAATATTTGTGTGGGGATTTTCAATACCGAACACCAGCACCAGCTTTGGTTCTGGACTCCAGTAATAACTAAATATTACCAGTGATGGTTTTGGACAGGTGGGTAGAGCGGATATGCAAGATATTCTGGTTGTTCAGTGGTCACCACCTATTACATTTGGTCCTTTTACCCACATTTTACACGTTAAAAATGAACATAACTAAATCGTCCAATCAGCCAGCTGTTTTCTTTTTTTAATCTATAAATAATATTATAATAAAATGTATCTTGTGGGAACCGCAAGCTGATAATACTATTGTATTATGTTTAAATAGAGCTATCTTCATTTTATGTAGTGATAATGAATAGTAATGATTGGTCTTAATATTAATTTTGTGTTTTTTTACTGGTCAACTGATAATAATATATTGTAACACGGACAGTTTAAAGTGAAATACACACGCGATACACATTTTGACACCAGTTTTTCATTGCTCCCTGAATGCTTGCTACTAGTCACTCGCTAGAGGAATGTAGATGAGATATCAGAGCAGAGCGTAGCATAGCCGATAGCCCACGAGCTGAAACCATCCCTGGCTAGTTAAATCGTCTCAAGTATGTATAAGCGTTAGCTGTTACTGTATATAGAAGTATGATTACTGTAAGTCACCCAAATATGATCGATGTTAGTAATTTTATATGATATATTGTTCTGGAACGCCAGTGGTAAAGGCGCTACAGCACTTATCGTTTTATACATGCTCACAAAGTAATATGTAAATTGTAAAAACAGTTAAATTAATGGGGTGCGGTGCAAGGGCCTCTTTACTCTTTACCCCACTTAATCATTTCCACTTGTTCAGCTTTCATATACTACATAATGTAAATTTGTAAGGTAAATTTTTGTACATTTGTCGATTGGCTAATTAGTTTGTTGGTTCTGTTATATACTTGATTTGTGTTTGTTTGGTTTGTTGAAGATTTCGGGCCGCACCGCCCTCTTGGTGGACTGTACAATACATGCCACACATACTGTAAGAGTGAGGTAAGATGTGACGTAGTGCTGGTTGGTGACACCTCGCTCCTTGTTTATATGGGTGGGTTGCTTTCTACAACACCAATCAATACATGCATCACCCTAGGATGACATGATGCATTATTATTATCTCAATCCCGCACTCCCGCAGTGCATAGCGTTGTTTACAGCAGCCACTCCCCACCCATTGTTCCGTTAGTCAACCAACTTCTGTTCAGTGTATGAATAAGGAAGAAAGAAGGAATGTTATATCTTCAAATAAATAATACAATGAAATTGTAGTCCACATAAAAACTGTTTTATTAAGATGGGTAAATCCAAAAAAAGAAAAAACGACAATCATTATTGTCAATGGCCGGAAACATTACTATAATATAGTATTAACTAAATTTTCACTCAGTGTATCCTTATTTCTCTTAATAAAACGGATAATCGGGCAAACAAGATTAAATTAAGCAAAAGCAGGATATCATTTTAAAATAATTATAATAATTTGCTGGATTAGTGATATTTTAGCTGTAAATTGTTTATTCCATTAGTCAATATGAAATTCATTTTGTACATTTCAAACATTACGTTATCAACAGTTTAGAAGTGAAACACCTTACACAATCTATTTACTGCTAAAATACATCACATCGCAAAATGCATTGCCAGGAATAAAATATATTTAATAACATATATTTAAAAAAAACAGACATTGTCTCGAGCAACGAAAATACTCTCAACTAAACAGTTTTAGGAAAATATATTCCTGGGGCAGGATGGGCCGACACAGCCACCCACAAGCAAAACAATAATAACCTAGAAGACTTAGGTGGTGACAGGGGACAGGGGACGGGGGACAGGGAGGGGGGGCGCATCGGCTCTCCACCCTGGACAACCACACAGCGTGGATACTGGCTATCCACATCACTTCCACCCACCACACTAGCAAACAAACTAGCACGGTACTCACACTATATATGTTACCGTGCTGTGAACTCGCTCCATATGTAGTATACATACATCACTAAGTTTATGAAAATTTAAGCATAACAGGACACTTACAATCAAAATACTCAAATGGATAACATCCTACTAAAGATTTTTATCAGAATCAGATACAAAATTGAAAAACATGAAAGTCAAATGAATAAAAACACATATAATAGAAAAAGGTTCCTCTCTAACATGAGGAACCGCAGTGTAATGTAACCATGAACCAAAGATTGATTTATTCCCCCTGCGCAAGTGTAGTATCTCCAGAACAAGGGGTGAACCAAACACAACTAACTCATTTACTATCCGTGTCCGCGCAGGACCCGGTAACATCGCTCCGCATGTGAGTGTTGCCTACAGCGTAGAGCGTAGCGTAGGCGCACATGCGGGCAGATGTAGAGATCATTATATAACAGCGACGGCTTCTAGCCTGTCCATCCATGAAAGGTGCCCCAAATATAATTATAACAGCCAATAAATACTTATTAAAGAAAAATATTGCAACAAAATTTGTTAAAGAAGTAATTTGCTCTCCGTTTATATTTCAAGCACATAATGATTTCCTTCCCTCGAATTACGTTATGTACAAGCCAGAGTCTCCGCTCCGGCTTTCTAACTAACCAACCAATCAATCAACCAATCAATCCACCAACCCTTCTCACACAGCACAGCACAGTACAGTGACAGCTCAGTTCCAACTTAATAAAACAAACACATTTAAAATACGTTCACTTACTTAAATGGGTATCAGCCTTAACAGAAACGTTAAAGCCCTTTAAAGCTATCACAGTGACCGCCTTGGGTCGTAACAAACACTTCCGCTATCCATCCTAAAGACCGTCTCGCTTTAAGCCAAGCCCTCTGGCGTAACAAACAAACAACACACACACACTCTCTACTCTCTTTCCCTAATATTTACTATAAACAAACTCAAATCATTTCTCTCAAAGGCTGTGTTTGACACTAGTACGGAATTAAATATCGTATAACATGTAAATATTACCAAAATTACACATCTGAATACAAAATTGAGCTTCTGCAAAATTACAGCAATGGACACGAGTAAATGTATATATAGGAGAATTGCAGAGGGGAGGAGCTTCGTAGAGATTCTACGTCCAGGAGTGACAGGAGTCCGTCTCCCAGCAGCCCTCATCCGCGGGTAGGGGCTGCGACAGCTGCAGTAGCTGGTCATCTTCGTCCCACACACTCCTGCGGCGCTTCCCGGCCCCTCCGGCCCTCCTGGCCGCCCCTTGGTTCTGGTGACTCCCGTCCCACTTGCGTTTACCTGCCACAGAATACATGTGTCAGTGCCATGCTTTAGGACTACATAGGACATGGAAGGGAAATGGAAGGACGGGTACCTTGTGGGAACTACTCGGGATGGGCTTGGGCTTGAGTTGGACATACACACACTTGCAAGTAAACTGGAAATAGAAAAGTCAGCATTATAATAAGTCATGCCATGTCACTATATAATTATTATGTATCAAATTTAAACAATAAAGTATTGTTATTCAGCAATGTAAAACTTTTACCAAAACTCCTATAGTAAATTTACCAGGCATTAGTCCTTGTCCTTTTGAGAAATAAAGGGTGACATCAATTTAATTTGTATTTCAAAATGTAATGTTTAAATTTCCTTGTAAGACAAGAAAATGTGGGACACAAAGCTGAGCATTATTTGTATGACCCAAACCAAGTACACATTTCATTCAGAAAATGGGCTATGTTTTCGAAATCTTATTTTATATGAATTATTTCTGTGAATGGCCAAGGAAAATATGTAAAGAAAATTTCATACACCAATAATATTTTTAGCATTAACAATACTATTGGGTATGAAGGTGCCACTCTAATAGTGATGAATTTCTGAATGCTTTCGAAGCCATCAATATTATTGTCAATACTATTTTAATAATATTAATTGTGTGCAAGCGGCTCCTGCCAGAACAGGGGTAGAGTACTATATACTAATATGGATGGATTGTGGTTGGTTGGTTACCTGGTAAACTTCCCTTGGCGCGTGGATTGCCAGTGGTGCGTGCGGTAGTGGGGGCCGGCGGGCCACGATCTGCGTAGGGCCCCCCAGGGCTGCGCCTCTCCCCGCCTGCCCCAGCCCCGCCGGCGCCCCACCTACCCCACGGCCCGGCCTCGCCCCAGCCCCACGTCCACCCTACACAACACAATGCAACATACATTACAACACACACACATTACACACTGTCCACTAATAGTTATACATAACCAGAAAATCAAACTTGTGACAACTTGACTTATCAGTCACATTGAAAGTGACGTTGACTTATTGACAGTATTGAACACTAATATGATAAAAACAAAACCTCTAACAGAGATTCGTCTACCCTCAAGCCGGGTTTTAAGATAAACTTTATCAAATTCATTACAGTCAAATTATATTTTAGAGAAAAATATTTTTACATTCTATTGGAATGGTGTTTGAATATACAATAGGAAATTAATATTTAATTCAAACATAAATCTTGTAAATACAAATATAAATAAAACATTACTCACAAGTTTTCCTCTGAAAGATTTGTTTTTTATAAAATAGATTTAAAAGTTAATAGAAAAAAAAACACACAAAATAAAAAATATATTTTTAAACTCAAAATTTGATGGTGTTTATTGAGAACACTGAGACTTCTGACTAGGAAAAAAAACACAATTTATCATTATTAGATAAGGAATATCAAATGAATATAAATAAAACAAGTGTTAAAATTGGTTATCAGGAAACATTATTTCATCAAAAAAGAACCCGTTAGTAACAAAAGGAAATAAAGCAGACAATTTAATAAGCAAAGCGGGTTAGTAAAATCTAATAAGCATGGGAATAATGAAAAGCGAATGTTAGAAAAGCGTTAGATAGTAAATAATTATAAAATCCATTTGGAAAACGTACAAATAACCCATTTACAATTTTACCAAAAGCAATTTCTGTATATTTTGATGACTTCGAAATGATTTTGAAATACATAATTCCATTATTTGTTTTCCAAGTTAAAGATAGATTCATCTCATTTCTATTTCCTTTGGACTGTTTTTCTTGTTTAACAAAACACAAAAGTAGAGTAATCTTCCCCTTACATGGTTAGCGCAGAGAATAAATATTTAAAAAAATTGTTTACTCTATTCAGCCAATATTTATACAATTGCATGAAATGAGAGTAAATGTTTAACTAGATATTTAGAAAGCTTTAATCGGATGTCGAGCGAGATGGTTGCGAAGAGTTCTACGCATAAGGCTTAGTTGAATTGATGGCAACCACCACCGTTCACAACCACCGGCGCTGACAGCCGACCTGAATGCTGCAGGGCCAACACAAATGTTACTTAAAAATATCCGACTAAATTTAGTAGGCCAATCATTAAAAATCAACAATGATAAATAAAAGAAGGATAAATAAATTTTGCAAATATAACAAAGTGAAATGATAGTATTATAGATTATAGGGACATACACCCACCGGTGGAGGTCTGTTGCGGGCGGGCTGTCCCTGTGCAGGGCTCGCGTAATCAAAATACAACTCATCGTAGCCATAATAGGGCTCTGTGTAGCCACCGCGGTACCCGCCGTACCCGTAATAGTCGTAATCATTATCTATAAACACACACAATTAATACAGGCCCATGGCTCGCCAACCAGCCACCACTCCATTGTCCTCGACACTCGCCTCGTCTCCCGTCTAATTCCAGTCTGCATTCACATCAACAGAGCAGACCAACAATTGTAACAAGCAGCAAAGGATATCTTTATCCACTACTTATCAAGATAGATTTACAACATTTTAAGTTTCATCTTATTACTATTGAGTTATTCAAAGGGATTAGTCTTAATTAGTACATCAAACAATCCTATCATGAAAACATTTCAAAACCATGCCATTTAAAACTGAAGACAACAAATATGAAATTCAATGTAGTTGGCAACTTGCACTGTGGGTAATCCATACATTGATTCTACGAAACAGTGATCATAAAGAAAATTAAACAGTGTGTGGAATTTAATCACCACTCTTGTGTGTGTTGACCAGGAACTATTGACACAATACTATCCAGCCAATGTTTCACTCTATATAATACATACGAGCTACCATCGTCATTATTCAATTGAAAAATTGTTTGTGAAAATCCTTGAAACAAGATGCACTTTTACTTAATAGGTTTTAGACTTGAATAAAAATACATATTTTTTCTTATTTCTTTCGTTACACATTGCTGAAGTCAATTATTGATATAATTAAAAAGGTTTATCATAAGTCGGAAGCGAACTGATTGGAAATGGCTGCTATGCCACTGATGTAGCTGGCTTGTAAGACACAATACATAGGGAATATACTTGGGATCCATCACCAGTCCGACTAACACACTTGTACAGACAAAAAAAAACCACACCAAATATTATTCAATTGGGTTTCAACCAGCATGCAAAATTAATCTTTAGGGAAAAGATTTTTTTTTACATTCTGAAAATCTATAAATTGAAGTATGTACATAACTTTTAACTATAGATTTTTACGGATGTAAAAAAAATATTTCAGTTCAAGTGTTAATTTAGTTGACTAAGACTAACTCACACAGATTTATAATGTTAAGGGATTTACTGTTATATTAGCATAGATATAACAAAAGCGAGCAAACAGCGTTGGAGAGAGATCAATTGAAAGGGTCCTTCATCTGAAAAAAGATGGTTAAATAGATAAAGAAAAGTCCATTAGTAGGCGCTGAGTGAAGGTAGGTGATTGGAGAGAAGCTGCTAGGGGAGCAAGAGTGGCGAAGAAGAACACTTACCATACTCCTCACGCTCCAGAGGGTCGCGGTTGTTAGGGCGGCCACCTCGCCCCACCGGCCCGCCCACGCCGCCCACTCCCGACGGGAGAACACCTGCACAGACAGGCAAACACGCCACAGTTACAACTCTGCCTCCGCCCACATTATTACAAGTGTACACTGGTGTCTCTCAGACTCACCCGCCACCTCGGCCATGCAGCATCTGCATCATCCTCCTCTCCCGGGCACGCAGCATCTCCTCTTTCTTCTTCTTGTCGGACGGGGGCTTGGCAAGTGACACCTCTATGTGTGCGCCGCCCATATCCTTTCCATCTAGATCTCGCATTGCCTATCGGAGTGCAACATACAGTATTAGAATGATATGCTGTGTTGTGGTATTAAGATAAATTACTAACTTCATTTCAAAAGTTTACCTTCACTGCGCAATCCCTATCTTCGAAATGAACGAAGGCATAGTCTTTTAACTTTTTTACTCGCTCCACTTTTCCGTAGCCTTCAAATACATCTTTTAATGTATCTTCTGAAGTATCCTGAGTTAGATTTCGTACATAGAGCACTTTAACCTTTAAACAAATGCAAACAAGTAAGCACACAACAGATACATAGAATGCAGTTAATTTAGTAAATCCAATAATTAATACCTTGCTCATGGTCTGTTCATCAGGTTCTTCCTGTGGATCGGCCCAATCTACGATAATATCGCAAGTCCAAACCTGTAAAACAACATAACTCTGATTATATTGTTTACATGTATTATTATACATTAATACTACTAAGTTTTCATAACAATAATTCTAATTTTAATTGACAAGGTATGTGATAATGCTTGATTGAAATGATATTATTATAGATATAGGGACATACATCATCCGCTGGATAGCGCTTGACGCGAGCAGGCTGTAATGATAAGATCCCTCTTCATTTCACAATTTTGCTTTTAAAAGGGGAAACAATTGAAAAACATTTTAAACACAACACACCTTGAATCTGCCAGATCCCAGCCTTCTCTTGGCCAAGGAAGCTTGTTTATGTGATTCATACTCGAGGAAACAAAAGCCCCGGTTCTTTTTCTTATCGTCGGGGGAACTGTATATTATTACATCCATCAGGCCAGCTGCAAGCAGTTGTTACACAATACAGAAACATAAACACACTGCACGCAGAGAAGCCAGCACTATATGCAACTCTCCTATCATCAACCTATTGCATGGCTAATTTGTCAACAAAATGATGAGACATGCAAGCAATTGCTAAGGGGGATATTGATAATCAATAACACAAAAGATGAGAAAATCTTCAAATTAAATAAAGACTTAATAAGTAGAATGTAATTTAAATCTAATCCAGAGCAAACCTTTTTAAAATTAAATACAAATACTGTATTAAAAAAACCTTTCAACATCAAAAGCTTTTTAACCTATTTTGATATGCTTGATTCAAGAAAATTCTACAACACAATGAAATTATTGATAGTGAGAAATATAAGACTGATTTAAATTAAATAAACAAAACAAAAAACTATGAAAGAAAATCAAATCAACTAAACAAAATAATTTCCTAGTAAAACCAATAAAAACTTCTAAAATACAACATGAACATAAAATGAATGTGGGCGGCATTTATGAAGTTTGGGTTCTGAATGTAATTTAATAGATCGTTAACATTGCCCGCCTAATTGTAAGAAATTCTTTTTGCTATTGTAAAAATTCAGTGAGCATAAGTCTGAAAAAAAATTATAAACAATATTGGCAAAATTTTGTAGATAAAAGTTGAGGTTGACATAAGATTGTGAAAAATAAAAGTGGCAAATCATAATAATTATAAAATGTGATAATTTCCATAAAATGAAATATATATGTAAATGTGAAATTGAAATATTTATGTGTATAATTCATAGACTCTAGTGAGGAAAACAGAGTAAAATAATATAGCCAGAATACTTTTGCTGCTGTGTGGAAAGGCAGATCTGATGATTTAAATAATGAAATGGCAGCGCCAAAGATAATCTAGCTATAAAATAAGAGACCAAAGAATTTCTTATTAATTACTGAAAAACTTACGTGCATGCCTAGTAAACTCTTCAAATAAATCATCTCGATCTCGATTCTTAGGGATATTTCCCACAAACAAACGGTGGTTGTTAAATGAAATTGTAACGCCAATCTTTTTGCCCTTTCGAATTTCATAATCATTCAGCTGTAAGAATAATTTGGAAGGAGAACAGCCAATTTAGACGGCTCTGTAGAGATCTGGTGACAGCCACCTGCAGCCAGGGGGTGGTGGGAGTGACAGGAGGGGCAAGCGGGGTGCGGGTGCCGGGATGGTAGACGGGAGATGGAGGTAGGGAAACGGGCAGGTAGTGCGTCCACAGCCAGACCCCCGCACCTACTTGTTAGTGGCACCCAACACCTGCAGGGGCCGGGCCGGGGCCGCCAGTCAGCCAGCAAACAACCAACCACACAACTCAACCAACACGCGAATGGTTAAAGCAAAAGGAGCGGACAGCGGACAGACGACCAAACTGATCAGTAATAGTTTCAATAATTTAGATTAACTTTACCTGCTAATTTACCAAACTCCTCCAGTATCTCCTCTTTGCCTTTCGACTTGGGTATGTTTCCCACGAAAAGTCGTAGATTTGGAACGCTAATGTTTATTTTCAGACTCTTGCCCGGCTTTATTTCGTGATTATCAAGCTGTGGGAAAACATAATGCCAAATTTTTTTTTAGTAAATTTCATCACTCAAATGCTACCGTTAATCGTCAATCAAAAGTCCCACACACAGTGGCGACTTAATTTGGTTGTGTTCCACGCTCCGCACTCAAAGTGAGCAAGATCTTTGCAAATAAACGGTACCATATACCAATATTAAAGACTGTTCATTTTAAACTAAAACATGGAACCAAAATAATAGACTTATATAAGGTTATGATATACGAAATAGGTAAATAAGTAATAGGGGAAAGGAAGATTCGAGTCTTTAATTTTGATATGAATACATAAGTATTGTTGTACCATCCTAGAATATGAATTGATAGTTAGTTGAGACGCCGAATTCAGCCAAATGGCCGTACGAGCAAAGAGGAGAGCCTGTAATCAATTTATAATGAAACTGCGAGCCAGTTTCATGTGGATATGTCAATATTGCCAATTACCGCAACAGCCTGGAAACTCCTAAGTTCCTAATCAGTTTGCTAGTGAAAAGATTAATAATACAATACAGTCAACACATTCACAACATAAAATTAAAAACAAAAGATGGTACAACATAATAAAAGGGTTATGTGGGGCTTTTGGTTGGGACTTTCAAGGAGGCAAGCGAGGCTATTGTTTATACAGAGGGAGATACGACATTCTAGTGGAATTAACCAACACATTAAAAGTCAGATTCAATCAATCAATGCTAGAAATGTTTTTAAACATTTAATAAAATAATAACATTCATTATTTTTTTTTATATAAAATCATAATATTTTGGAAAACAACCGAGGATGATGTCGATTTTTAAGAATTTAAATAGTTTTATGTATAAAATAATAAACATCAATAAATGAAATTGAAAAATAGTTGATTGTTATGCCATAAACAATAAACTTAACCTTATTTTAATTTTGTAATACACTGACACTTGTTGTGCTAAATGTCAAACTAAAATACTAACAAGTGCAATAGTAAGGGAAAGAGATAGATTTACTTATAGATTCAACCAAGAATCTAAACAGCAAAGTATATTAAATTGTACTCTGCATTTTCACAAATAAAATAAATCAAATAATACCATACACAATCAATGTCAAAAAAAGTTTTACATTTAACCTTGTTATCGTCAAAGCTAAAAGTGTTTTCAGAGTAATTCATCAGAATCAAGTGCTCTTGAAAAACAAAATTGAATTTATTTATAAACATGGGATAATTTTGAAATAGTAAACTGTTAAGTTACGGAAATCATTGAAATATTGAATTCAATAAATTTAACTTTTTTGTAATTAAATCAGTAAAACATTTGCAAATGGAAAATTAACAAATGGTACACCAATATAATGGTTACCTTAACCATATTTTCACTAAAGTTTCAATAGATAAAAGGAAAACCCGATAATGTGGTCTTCATATTTTTGAAGAAAAAATCTAGTTCAAGTTTTACTGTTTGCAAACAAAATACAGCTTCGTACCAATTGAATATGTGTACATGAAAAGCTGTCGGGGATACAAAATATAATACGTTACCTCTCTGACAGCACTTTGGGCCGCGTCACGCGTAGTAAACGTAACAAATGCATAACCTCGATTGGTCCCGGTCATGGGATCCATCATAAGGCGCAGGTCCCAGATGGCTCCGCAGTTCTCAAACAGAGGAATAAGTTCATCCTCATACATGTCCTTGGGGATCTTCCCACAGAACACCTCGCAGCCCGCCCCGGGGGTGTTGCCCTCCCAGCCCGGAGGGGGGCCCCCATACTTGCGCTGGCCTGCACACAAACAACCAACTCAATAGTATACCACACTAAATATTCTATACTTTCTATATACACCTGGTGAGTGTAAGTAATGATTTTTGGAAGACTGCCATCTACTTTCTGTGATCAGTAAATACAATGTTGGCAGATAAACATGAGCCGATAGCGTGCAGTACACATGCCAAAGTGACGATTTCTGATAATTTGACTGTAGTTTTCAAATTACTTTCTTTATCAGCCTATTATACATGCAAAATGTGCATGTTTTTTTTTATCATAGCTGATATAAATGAGCAATTCTTACCTGTCGTCACATCGAGCGTATATCCGGTGCGCAAGAGAATTAACTTAATTTTCTCATCATCGGGCCCCTTTGCAGGCAGCACACTGGCTGCCACGGGCCCTCCCTGCTGTACAGCGCGGGTCTTTTGCCTACAATGGAGTATCATTCATTAACGTTATTTAAAAAAATGCATATTTACAGAATAAAAAAGGGTTGTGAAGGCGCGCATCAAAGTATTTTATTTTTCATTCCCCAAACCCCACCTCACTTCCAGGATGCCGTTTAAAACGGATACTAACAATAAAATAACACCAAAGTGATTGTAATGGAGTTGTTGTTACCTATAAGTCTTCATCACACCGCAGAGGTAGGCACTTTTATTGGACACGTGTTCAAGGTTAGAATCCAAGAACTGTCCGAGGACATTCAAAGCGCCTTCCACGGGGAACTCTATCAGTGCATCTAAAGCTCTCTCATCTAACTCAATGTGAGCTAGCTTACCAGTCTTATAAATGTCATCTAATTTTATAGCCACCTAAATAAAAAGAAAATGCATAGTTAAATTATTAGATTCCAATGAGAATCTTGTAGGATTTAATTTGAATTATACAGGTGTCTTGTTCAGTTCTTCATCTCTTCAAGTTTGTATATTATATGTTGTGATAGATTTTATGTATTCAACTGAATAGAATCAATAATTTAATTTTATATAAATTTATCAGTTGTGTAAAAATATTTTTGAAAATGAATGACAAAATTAAATGTAGCTTCTTGTAAAGCAAATATTTATCCTACCATGCAAAAACAAATATTTTTGGTCTCCAGCGATGGAAAAATTAGTACGGACTTTAATTGTAAGATTATATTAATAATTAGGTTTAAAATAGAAACAATTCACAGAGCAGCAGAGTTTTCAAATAATTTGGTGACCATAGAAATACTGGCCCTTCTATGATGATAAATAATGAACAAAATAATACCTTGGGCTGAACAAAGCTTATAGACCATGGTCATGTGTGGGTCCCTTGTTCTGGTAGACATCTTATCAAAATCAGAAAACAAACGTACATACCTTACTGTCTAAGCCATACTCTAATAGTTTGTGAAAGTCTGGAGTGCGGGTATCACAGTCTTGTCCAGTTACTTCTAAGGACACTTCTCCATTACCCTCCGCCATAGCAACTGGAAATAGATATAAAATTATTTTATTTTTAAACAATATTTTTCATTAAAATCTTAGCAGTTATTGTAATAAAAATTGCGAGAACTCACTAATTGCATGAGGCATATAAATAAATATGAACGGTTTAGCTCGAGAAAGATGATTTTGAAATTATTGTCCTGAAGCGGTTGCACAGAAAATAATAATTTACGTTACTTTACTTTCAGGAATGTACCCATTTCAAGCAAAAAAAAAATACTGATGCGAAAAACAAAAGACATCAAACCAAAATAGAACCGTTCAAATGTAGTTCAAACTTCGAATGCAACAAAGAACAAAAGTAATTTTCGGAATCACGACAAAGTAGGCAAATTCGCACTAAAATACATTTATTGGATTGTAACTAAAGGAGCCTAACAATAGACAGTGGACGTAGGTATAAGATTAAATAAGCTATTTTCGCGGTCATTGACCGGAACTGCAAACGAGTAAACAACGACTGTCTGCCCGCCAATAGTCTACAATCATTTTTGCAAAATTGCACTTTTTTCCAACTCAAATAATTATTACGGTTAAAATCCACTTAGTTCTGATAAAAGATTGCGAATAATTTAATGTTCGCGGCGGAAAATGCACGACGTTTTTTAAAACTGCATGCACTAAATGCAACTTCGATCGACACCAACCGGCCGGCGGATGCACCGAAACTTTATTCAAAAATATTTATGTAGAGTAACTATTTAAACGCGACACTAATATATTAAATGATGTAAAAGGATATAACACACCGAAAACACTGCAAGTTGAATGTATATTTAAAACATAGAATGGCATATTCACCTAAAAACCTATCTCTATCTATGTCAACCGTGCACACAAATGGCGGCACCGGACAACGTCAACGTGATCGGCGCTACGGGGTTCTCAAAATGACGCTCAAGGTGCCTTGCGATTTCAGTGCATTCTTTCCAAACTTTGTTTAATACTTTGACACGATGTGATATTTTTAGATTTTATTTGTCTCTAGCACTTTATGTATTCACACTACTTTTTTTATTAAATTGAGACTACTGTCCGATAAAATTCGTGTAAACTTTAAATTCACAACACATATTTTTCACAATTTCGCACAAACTACATACCGTTAATATTTGCGAACTATTCCATTATTGTCCGATCAGAAACTAATAAGTGCACTGTTTAATCATATCTTTAATAATTTAGCGGGTTAAATAATGTCGTAATTTAAGCGCGACTGTACAGCGAATAACTTTCTCTCCTGTTGAAATGAACTGACTGATTGAATTTAAAAGCGCGGCAGAAATCCGGCGACTATTGGCCTCTACCTATATGCAAATTATTTATCTTAGGTACCTGCCGACATGCTCGTTCATTGTCTGCTTGCAAAACGCAGCAGTTATACACTGTACATTTGTATAGTTGTACTAGGGGGACGTGAGATATTCAAATTTTAGGGTGGAGTCTCTTTGCAAACGCTTCTGTTGCATGAAGTGCAATGTCTGCAGCTAGATCTTGTAGACATGGAAATTTAAATACCTACATTACTACTTACTTCATCAGAGCTATCATCTTTTCACGATATGTTATGCATTATCAAACCACCTTTTTATTATTGCATTTACTTTTTACTTTATTTTGAACTTTATATCGTTACTCCAAGTTTTAAACATATTAACTGATTTCCAAATCTATTTTGCGTGTGAAAAAATAGAAACATATTTCTTTTTTCAAATATAATACATTTGTATTTGCATTGTAATAAATGAATTCATTTTTAATATTTAGACTAATTTGATATTAAAAAAAAACCATAACACATCACGTTTTCGAAAAGATGGCTTCAAAAAATGATAAGTCGTGTTATTAATATTAACCAAAGATTTGTGAAATTGAACTGGAGTTACAAATGTTTCTAGGTACAGTTGGTTTTCCTAGCATACACATTATAATTCTAATTGGGGTAGTTAGGTATATAAAATAATCTTCTCTATTGAAGAAAAAACTCAGTCAAAATATCATTCTTCAAAAAATATTTCATATTAAGATGTAATATTTTTTTCGTTTTTTATGTATTTTGCTAGAGCTAAGTATTAGTCCTACTATTATAGTCCAATAATATCTATGTAAATATTTTAACATTGAAAAATATATTTTTACTGTCAAAATTCAATAAAAATAAAAACAGCCATTCAAATGATCTTACTTTTTGAATTCGTTAAAAATATTAAACGCTACGGTCATCTTATTATTATATCTCCAACTTGGGGTTGATTTTTTTGCTGGTTCACACAGAATCCGGTTAGGACCCCTCGAGATGAAACTTTAAGCTTATAATGACTGCATTATCTCTTTGCAATTCATTGCGCTGTAAATAGCATTACCGGGAAACTGAAAGATTATATTAAGACTTCAACGGGTAAGAAACCCATACAATAATACAAAACTTATTCTAAATCGAAAAATATTTAATTGTTTTCATCCTCAGAGCAATGCATATATTCTTGCTCTGAGTTATCATCAATATGAGTGTTATCGATTCTTTGAGTTTTCGGACTAAAATAATATTTTACTAGAATAGGTACTTTTGTACTTAGATACTTATTGAAAAAAAAAAATCTCCGTTCACCAATTCCAAATTATTAAAAATGTTACTTTTTAAATAGTACATATCATTACGAATTTCACCGTGGTACCTAGACTTACGAAGTACTTAAGTAAGAACTGCAATAATCAACAGCAATTTTTCAAAAAACTAAATTAGTGTTTCCCAAACTGTGGGCGCCCTTGACTGTACGTGAAGGATTTAAATGCGTAGTTATAGATACTGGTTCGAATGTTGAGTTAGTACTCACACATATGCATTGCGTGCATACAGCATGTTTCAAACTTGTTATACTACTTCAGAAAAGAAAATCATTTTTTTAATATACGAGTGCATGTAATAAAACGAACACACTGTAAAACTTTTCGAGAAACTTTCAAAAATCGTTTATACTTGTTTTGACTTTCTGGCTACTAACAGTAAGTGGACGTAAGCAAAAAAAATGCTCTTTATCGCTGAAGTTTAGAAAAGACATCACTGTCGAACGTGTATATGTGCACCAATAAACACAATCCAAAGTTTTTCTTGTTCGGATCAACTTTAATTGAGCGACCCATAATAATAATAATAATAAATGGATTACTTCAATAGCGCCATTTTCATGGGAAAATACTCTCAAGGGCGCTTTGTGAGAATACATTGAAGGTATGGCGTAAAGGTACGGATGTAATTATTTTAATATTTTCGATGCACTAACAAAATAATATAAGAAATATATCGCAAGAAGCTCAATTCCAGACATGAAAACGTTGTGATTATTTGAATAGAAAGTTATTGATTCGCGGGAACAAAACAAAGGTTTCGTGTAAAAAAAAAATACCATTACTTTCAACATCGAAATAATGAATGATTTAACGTTTTAAATTTCCTACACTATTAGTAGTTACAATCCGGCTATATTTGAGTGTCAACACCATTTGTTTTATTGAACAGTTAAAAATATGAAACAAACGGCATGACGTCTTGTCTTATTTTTATTCAGAAATTGATATTTAAAAGCTTCACTAGGCATGGTGGAAACGACGTTGCGTGCTGGGAATAGTTGCGTTAAACCTACAAAATCCAGACAGAAAATTCTGTGTAAGTCACTGTTGAGTACTTTTAACGCTACGCAAATGGTATTTAACACTTTAAATAATCATTAACCTTATTAGATAACAAAAACAAATTAAATTAAAATGTAAACAAAGTTAATAAAAAGTTTAGTGATATTTCCACAGTGAACAATTCGAAGACGCCACACAGTGGATGGTGTATTTATTGTTCTTTCTTTATTCATATTTTCAAATGTTTTTTTTTTTTTTTTTAATTTCTACCTTATATACTATATATATATGACAAGAATATTACACAATAATAAATCGGTTAAACGCATTCCAATGTTTTATTTTACACTAATAATGTCTAGATTACAATACCTACAGGTAGATTTCGAAACTTAAAAAGTTTTGTGGACAATGTAAATAAAATAAAAAATTGTAACTTGGACATTTTGCGTTCATTTTTTTTTCTAGTATATTTATACATGAAAATAATAATCCAAGAAATACGTCATGTAGTCCAATAATTTTAATACCCCCATATTCCATGCTATTTAGCAAAAAGTGGGGTATGTATGCGGGCGAAATCTGTTTGTAAATAGGTACAAGCATGTTGTTAGTTTGAGAAACACTGTTCTTGATTCCACATTTTATGTGAATCAAGTGAAACACTTTTATTTACTAAAAATCGAATCAAAAAGATTATTTGCGTTACTGCAATGTCATTTTAATAGAATTAAAAGTTGTTTTCAAAACCGTATTACAGCTATAATATATATGGGAATTCGCAAATCCATTTTTAAATACCCATCTCCCATTGCGTTTACTTACATCTTGCATGCAAATAGTTAAAAATAAATTACCGCGCGAAGCGGAGGTACAGACCAAGTACCCCCAGTCAAGCTTATTCAAATTATACTTATTATTTATGCAAAGCTTCAAATTACTTTATCATTTATACTGTACTTTTACATTTAACTTGTCCATCAATCGAATATCAATGTTTTTATTTATTTGTTATTGTGTGTAAGCTAAAAACTCGTCAAAGTATGCCTACAATTCACATTTCTACACGACACTTCTGTTTTTCTTCGCTAATGCATGTACCAACATAATACACAAGTCAGTATGCGTGGAAAGTACCTATGCGAAAAACTATCGAGCGTACAAAAATCAGGTTTCCCGGGTAAAATGCTGGTACTTGATCTATCTATCTAATTTTCTATTTATATCCTGACAATGCCGTGGAAAATTTTGCATAATAATTGCGACATACCTAACCTATCTTTGAAGTTTTATCGTCATGCAGCTAACCGAAGACGGTGCCACGATGCGCCATTGCATATTTTTTTAAATTTTAAAAGTGCACAGAGTGCATTCATGTCCACCTGATTACACATTGTAAAGCTTAGAAAACTTAATATTTGAACGTTAAGGTGGTAGAATTGCCATGGAAATTAATGTTACCCGCAAAAAACAGAAGTTGCCATAATTGGCGAATTTACATTCTTACCTATTGCAGACTAATAATGATTTGCGCGGGTATGCACACACCAACAATATTTAAAAATAAAACCTCATTGTGACATGAAAATTAATTCGCCTGTAGCGTTGGAAAGAAGAAAGCATCTGCATACATTATTTTTTCACTAATCTTATGTTCAGGTACTTTTTTTTTTTTTTAAGTTTTTTTGTATTTTTAATCTGTACGAATCAAATCAGCTATTTATTAGATGTTAAATCAAAATACATTTCAACGATGAGGTATTTTATTTACTTTAAAAATAAATAGTAAAAACTACGCAGAAGAAACGCGGCGTATTCTCAGGGTAAAATGTTTAGTAAAATGACACCACGCAAGATCTTCATTGTTCAAGGTCAGTGAGATTACGAATATCCCCAATTGGCCGACAGAAATAAGAGAAACGAAGAAGAACGGTACAAAATAATTTAGAAAGAACTTATCAATACATATTGGATTATGAAACATACAAAGTATAATCTATAATATTATTAAAATACAGTGCCAGCGTTTAATTTTTAAATAATGATCTCTGCCCAGGTAAATATTAACAAAAAAATATTCTAACTCAAAGTGCAATAAAAACCTAATTTTATTTATTTTAGGCACGTGGTAGAAATTACCGCTTCTCTTAACTCTCGTAGGTTTGCCCATACCACTGAAGGGATACTTTATTCTATCTTCTATGGCCCACAGAGCTATTTTTTTAAATTCTTTACATAATTTCGCTATAATGGATTTTTGGGAGTTATGTTTGAACATAGCATTTTTTAAATATGTTGACCCATATAAAGAATTTGAATATTTAAAAAATAACGTTTCGTACCCACTGTTTTATTTATTTAAAATACACCTCAACGTCGATATTTGAGCAAAACCTTGTTTCTTTTCTTCGTGAGAAAAACCAAGAAACGCAATTGAAATGTAGGCGTGGTGCGCAATCTTTGTCTCCTTTCCCCTTTGATTTTCCTGTTTCTTTCCACCACACACCACTATACAATTTCTTGGTACTGCGATGATCGTGAGCGTCGTTTAGATAAAATAATAAAAAAAAATCGATCGCAAAACTTGTTTGTGTAAATAGTGGAAGCTTAGTTCTTTCAACCGACAGGTTTGACCAACACGTTTTCATCGCGCTCTACTTGTTCCCAGGCGACGCCCCCTAACAGCTGACCGGTACTTTTTTTAAAATAAAATTACTCAATAGAAACGAAACATTATATTTGTGATTTTTTGTGTTTACCTGAAATATGAAACGAACCTTATTTTAATTAAAAAAAAAACAGTTAGGTATCCATTTCTGCGGAAAAAAATATGTTTTCCTTCGTATTGTAAAAACAAGACAATTAACAAAATTATTTTTAGCCACCTTAGCTGCTAAACGGTAGTTAAAAAGTAACGCGCAGCATTCATTAATTATAAGAAACAGTATAAAATTCACAATTTCACCAACCAGGGTTTGAAGATGGCAACGAAGCTATGCAATATGCGTCTCCCAAGAAAACCAGAAGGAACAAATCCTTTTTTATGATTTATTTAACGGTTTTTCTTTTTTAATGGCAATTTATAGTTTTCCAGCCTGAATTATAAAACACGCAAATAGTTTCGACGCTGTAGTGATGAATTATACAAGCCTACCCGAGCTTTTAAAAAAATCGAACCATTTTAAAAGTGACAAATAAAAAAATGCGAATTAAAATCATAATGATTGACTTCAATGCATTCATTTGTAAAATTGAAAACGGACCATAACTAGAACGTGAAAAATATCACAATTTGTGTGTCCTATTTGTATTAACAACGGTAATAACTTTGCTAATTAATAAAATAAATAAAAGTTCTAGAATCAAAAATTAAATTTAAATTTACACAGATAGATTAATGGGCTCATAGCATATGCATGTAAAGAAACCAACCACCAATATTGATGAATAAAGGTAATCTGTTAGTAGTGTTAGTCTCAGAACTCTCAGACATCAAAGAGTTGAATAACTTTGGAGCATACTTTACAAATATCATTAAAACTCTTTTATGTTTAAAAACCATTAGATTTTTTCTTACCAAGGAGGAAAAACACCAGATTTCTACAAATCTATGGTGATAAACGCAAAGCTAAAAGTTGAAACTTGACCGAGTCAAATGATATAGGTACTAACGGGGCTGGTAAAATGAATGTGGAAAAAATTTCGATATCTTTATAAAACTTTGTAACTGAATATTATTATCACAAATTTTTTACTAAAATAAACTTTCAAAACCAAACCTATATCTTACACATCGGATTGAGTTAATATTGCTTTGAATA
The DNA here is from genome assembly GCA_022651775.1 of Drusus annulatus. Taxonomy (NCBI): domain Eukaryota; kingdom Metazoa; phylum Arthropoda; class Insecta; order Trichoptera; family Limnephilidae; genus Drusus; species Drusus annulatus. The sequence continues at coordinate 2,159,689 of JAGWCC010000025.1, read as the reverse complement.
GAATAAATAATAAGCTAGATGGGTCTTTTTCTAAAGATCTTTCTCGAAATTCATGGCATCAATCATATATTTTTTAAAGAATTCATTGATAAAATGGATTTAGGTTTTCAAATCGGATTTGATAAATAATATTACAAAACACTTCGCGGTCAAATGCGTTGTTGGACTAAATCAATATTATCTGCATGAAGTGTTTTTTTTGGCATTTCAAATTTCATTTGTGTTGTAATGTAATTTAAAAAAAATTATCAAACAAAATTTTCTAAGATAACCGTTTTTTTTTGCAAATTCGAGATGTCATTTAATAAAAAGCCTCTTTTAATTCAATAATACATATTTGATTTTTTCTATAATTAATAAATTGTGAAGAAGAGAGCGTATTTTTATTTTACCTCTTGGTGTCACCCACTAGTACCTAGTACCTAAAGGTGCTGGATGGTGAGAGGGGGGGAGAGAGGGTTAGCATTCTGCTTTTACGCCGCCACTAATTAAATCTGTTAAAGGCTGAACATTAAGTATAAGCCTTTGAACTTTGAGTATAAGCATGTTCTTGCATAACAGAGGAGTATTCTTAGCATGACGGGTGAAAAATGCACCGAAAACGTATATCAATCTGAGTATTGATTAATTTTTAAAAATTATATAGAATGACAATGCATTTCCGCGTAGTGATCGTTGCCTAAACGTAAGGATTATGCTTTTCACCAGTGGCATAATTTTATCTAATTCAATTTTTTTACTATTTTAAATATCTACGTATATTTTATATTGTTTAATTAAGAAATAAATTGGAAAAAAAAACTGTGTGTTCTACTTTTGTATTTTACCTTATTGCAAACGTTGTAATTGTAAGTATTTGTAGTCATTGTTTTTTTTAGTTGGAGAGGAGAAGTAATATTTAAACCTCAGAAAGCAAACAAAATCAGTTCTTATGGAACTTTGTTGTACAGGTGCACGATGCAATTGTACGATATAAAATATTAATATAATATTATTATTGAGAGCGTTATTTAAAGATGATTCTTTTGAATATGCATAATGCAAATTTTGCTAGTTGTAATCAAACAACAAATAACGTTTAAGCGTATTCGAATTTAGCGTAAAAAGTTTTATACAATTTCAATACGGTAACTAACGCATTCCGGCGAATAATATTTTTTATCTACTGGCAACATTATTCAGGGGTGTGTCAGGTGTGTCAGTTATTTATTTCTGATTCATGTTTTATGTTTGCGTTGTTTGGTGCTTGTATTAGAAAATTGTTTTGTTATTCGCGGTGAATAGTATGTGTGATCATTTTTTTTTCAAATAAAATAAGTTACACGCTTAAAGTGCAATGCGCTAGCAATAATTTGGTTTCCTTTTATTAATTCCTCGTGAAAAGATCACGATGGAAAACCTAACTACAGTTTTAATTTGTTTGTGTTGGATGGGCGTAAGTGGCCAATTCGAATGGCAGGCCAAAGACAGTTTTGATGAAGTTCAATACAGAATGGATAGGGTTACGGCAGATAATTGTCCAATTATGCATTTGGGCGATCTCTATTTGCCTGAAGATTCCGTGTCTCATTTACCGGACATCAAAGACATCAATATTAATCCGGTGTTCCCGAATAGAACCGCGTTGCTTCATTTACACAATTTAGCTCTCAGTCGGTCTTTCTTTTGGAGTTATATTTTACAGTCCAGGTTCATCCGTCCTGCGATCAACGATACATACGATCCTGGTATGATGTACTATTTCCTGTCCACTGTGGCTGACGTATCCGCCAATCCGCACATCAACGCTAGTGCGATCTACTTCTCTCCAAACATGTCTTATACATCATCTTATAGAGGATTCTTCAACAAAACCATGCCTAGGTTTGCCCCGAGAACATACCGCGCTGACGATTTCAATGACCCCATCCATCTACAAAAGATCTCTACGCTTAACACCTTCACAGTCAAAGATTTGGGTGGTATTCCTCCGGATATGTTGTCCGAAGATTACACTTCAGATTATTATAGAATTAACGAATGGTTCAAGCAATGGCTTCCCGACATTGTGGCAAGTAGGCACGACACCAAAACGACATATCAAGTAGAGATTAGATACGCCAACAACACTAACGAGACTTACACGTTCCACGGACCTCCTGGAGCTGATGAGTTTCCGGGACCTGTGAAATGGACCCGCCCATACTTCGACTGCGGAAGATCCAACAAGTGGCTGGTAAGCGCTGTGGTTCCCATTGCAGATATCTACCCCAGGCACACACAGTTCAGGCATATTGAATATCCAACGTAAGTTTCTTTCTCTTATTTCATTCTCATTCTTATTAATTATGAGTCCAATACTTTTATGATTCAAAACTCAAGTATTTATATAACATAAAAATAAAACAGGATCACATGTCAACTGTAATACAAGTCTAAGGTACATTGTTTCTAACTGAATTTCTAAATATATTTTTCAGGTACACAGCCATTGCCGTTCTCGAACTTGATTATGAACGAATAGACATAAATCAGTGTCCAACTGGCCAAGGAAACAGTGGGCCCAATAGATTTGCCGATACCGCTCGTTGTAAAAAGGAGACAACTGAAGTAAGTGCATTATTTACACAACTCTCCACATAACAAAACTTTAATGTTTTGCATTATTTACACAACTCTCCACAAAACCAAACTTTAATGTTTTCGTATCACAAAAACATTTGTTCAATTAGTTTATCAATGTTATATACAACAGCTATAAATCTATTTCATTTCCATTGTGGCAGGATCATTATACTGCAAAGACCGCCATTGACTTAACAAAACATTCACCAGTATATTTATAGATAATTAATGTGTAAAATGTATTTATAAAGTATTCTAATAATTTCAGTGTGAACCTCTCCATGGTTGGGGATACAGAAGAGGTGGATACCAATGCAGATGCAAGCCGGGTTGGAGATTGCCGAATGTAGTTAGAAGACCTTACCTGGGGGAGATAGTAGAAAGAGCTACCGATGAACAGTATTACAACAACTTCGACTGCCTCAAAATTGGATGTGAGCGATAAATATTATAACTAGTTCATTAGGTTACAGAATATATCGCCTTTGCAAACAGTTTTAGTTATTCTGAAGGCCATTTGCTGTCGGCAATTGTTCTTTATTGGTACGAATAAAGTCAGGTTTTTCAATGACAAAAGTATCTCCAATGCCTGAAATCGCTGTCAGCTTTTGTAATTCCTGGAAAGTGGCCGAACTTGAAGAGATAGATTTCCATCAACATTAACCTTTTCTAAAAGTCAAAAATAGTAATTACTTCTTTCACACGCGGGGCCCTTTTTCTTCAATCTAGTTTATGACTTTAAACAATACTAACACATGGAATAAATAGAATATTATGAAGATTCCATCACTTATGTCCCAAGTACATTTCCATGTGTAAATAAACACTCGAAACATTAATGGGACAGGATAAATCGTCGAAGTTTATTTACATACTGCGAGAGTGCGAGATATAGGCAACCATTTTTTATATATCAAGGTCGCATTAAAACATACCAAAGTAGAGCTCTTCAACTGTGGTGCGGATTTTGCGGCGCTTGTAAAGGGTCTAAGATTAAAAAATTACACTTTAAATTTAATGAATATTGAGAAGGATTTATTGTTATTATTTCATTGTAAATAACACTTAATGTTTTTTTTTATCATGATAAATTTTGAAACAATCATAGAATAGCGGAACATTTTTTGTTTTAATTTCACGATTCAAAAAATTTTCGAAAACATAAGTTCGGCGGTATCTTCAGTGAAACCGGTATCAGGATTGATACCCGATGCGAAATAGCACTAATTATTTATTTATCATTAAGACCGCGACCCGACATTTCAAAATTCTGCAATAACACTTATTTAAAATGGATACGAATTCAAAAGTGCACAACTTCACATATGGTTAAAAACGTCATTTTAAACACTTGATTATTTCCATAAAATAGCTTTTTTTAAATTAAAAATAGTATAAAACTTCGATAAAAAAACAATTTTTTTTACCAGTTTATGTATGTTAGATGTTTTAACACAGAACCATACTTTTAATACAAGTCTCGGAAAAAACTATTGTGATAAGAAATTATAATAATTCACGTACACAAAATGGTGAACAACAATCGATTGTCTGAGAGAATCCTCGCTTGAGAATCTTAGAAAGGCGCGTGCGCAATCGCGTCTGTAAAGAGCCGGGAAAAATTCAAACTGACTGAATTTACTCTTCAAGACGAGGGTTCCCTTCAAACCTTTGTATCATTGCTTGCGATACGTATTTAGGATTAATTTCACAAGATGTCAGTAGTGTTAAGATTTGTCATTTTTTAGAAGTATAAATTTTACCGTTTTCAAGAATGTTTCATAGAATTAACGCCAGAGAAACTTTGCGGCGCAACAGTGCGCTGTCCGCGTACAAGGCAAGCATAGCGCGACTCCCGGGTGCGCTTTCCGCGTGGAAAGAGTTAAGGAATCTATTGAATATTTTTTGTATTAATTTTTAATTTGACATTGATATTATTGTTATCTTACGCGCCTCACTAGACAATGTCTGTTCTGTGGTGGGTGATATTTAATATCAATGTTGCTTTATAATTATTATTGATAGTAAGACGGTTTCCATAGCTCCCGTAAGCACCTAAGCCATATGGCTATTGTGGTATTTCACATGTTTCACCATATTCTCTTGATAGTAGCCTAGTCCCTTTGATGAAGTTTACCGAGGTTGTTGTTGGGTATTTCTCTTATTCCAAAGCGTGGCTTTCTAAGTTTCTTTCCATCAAGGCAAGGACATTGATGTCATAGATTGAATATTAATGATATTGCTATAATGTACCAATGCAGATGATGAGTGCACTACCACCCATTTGGAGACCTAGCACAGTGGAATTGAAATAGTTCATATGTCCATTCATTAATAACTACCTAAACCTAAGCTTTATCAAAAAATATTGTTTTGTATGGTTTTTTAGAATGCTAGGATGTATACCAAATGATTTATCTAAAGGTGTGTTTAATTTTAACAGGGGTGCAAAAGATGCCAGTGCAGTGGGAGAAGGCCCACCCCTTCATCAAGATGCTGTACCTGGACCGATTCTACGAGTACCAGAACTACACCACGGGCCCGGCCTCCCTGCATGGTCACAAGATGAATATCGATCAGGCGCTGAGATATATTCGAAGTGTGCAGCCGCACAACTGTACCAAGTATGTATAGTTAGATTTTTTAAAATTATTATGATCAATAAATTTTTGTTTTTTAAATAATATAAATGTCATAATTTAATGGACTGAATTCTCTTTTAGGTACAATAAGCAGGATCTAATTTTGCACGGAGATATCAGCTTTGGTGCACGAGAGCAATTTGAGAATGAAGCTAAGATGGCCGTCAGATTGTCCAACTTCATCAGTGCTTTCTTGCAGGTAATACATATTTATAAAAATATTTGTGCTCCAATCAAAATATTGTGACCCCCGAACAACCAGAATTGCCGAAACTGCCAAGATTATGATCATTGGGTTATTTTATTTTATTTCAAATTTCCATCTTATTTCTTAGATATCTGATCCGAAAGAGGTGTACTCTGGAAAGCGAGTGGCCGATAAGCCCCTCTCGGAGGATCAGATGATGGGAGAGACCTTGGCCCTGATTCTCGGAGACACCAAGATCTGGTCAGCGGGAACCTATTGGGACCGCAACAAGTTCACCAACCGCACCTTCTTCGCCCCCTTCGCCTATAAGACGCAACTCAATACGAGAAAGTTTAAGCTGGAGGACCTGGCTAGACTTAATACTACAGGTAATTTATGTTTTGTAGTTACAATAACCATTTGCAGGCATTCAAACACATGAAATTACATAAAAGTTATGAATTACCTTTTACTTCATTAGTGATGTAGACAAGTCTTCTTCCCGTCTTTCCAATAACTCCTGTTTTGGGTCAGTTCCTGCCATTTTGGCTCTCCACATCTTTTGAAGACATTGCTCCATCTTTCCAGTGTGGTTATTGATTATAGATTTTTGCATTTGCATACTATTATAATACATAATATCTAAATATCCCTGGAAACCTTATTTGGCTCTCTAAAAAAATATTGGACAAGTTATAGTTCTGTAAAGAGTACTTAAATTAATCTATGTCATAATTAATGTAGACAGATTATTCTTGCTCTTAAAAATAAATTCTATTTTTTTTTTAAAGTTATTATAACAGTAAAAAACCTACAAGTACATATATTTATGTAGTCATACAAACACAATCTTCCATAGATGACTACACATTCCTTTGTGTAATGTTTTATTTTTGTCTCCAGATGACTTGTACACCAACAAGGACTGGTTCCAGTTCCTGAAACAAAGATGGTCAACGAATTTCGACTCCCTAGAGAAGTTTTACATGAAGATAAAGATCCGCTACAATGAAACAGGAGGCTACATGAAGAAATACGAACACTACCCGAACTTCTATCATGCGGCGAACTTGGAACACGGATATTGGACTAATCCGTACTTTGATTGCCTGGGGAAGGTTCCCAAGTGGGTTATCACTTATGCGGTGCCTTACTTCGGATGGGATAATCTGAAGGTCAAACTGGAGTTCAAGTGAGTTACCTACAAACATATTTCCACAGTGTTATTGCTACGGAGATGATTTTCATAGTGTTTCTTCATCCAATTCATTTCCTACAGTTATTGGTGCTTTCCACTCCCACTAGCTGCACATTCTCCTGAGGTGACAGTGTCCAATTAGGACCCCTCCTTGTTCACAATGACTTTGTGGATTAGCCATAAACCTGAAATTACACTGATTGGATTCTAACGGTTTATTTTATTTATAGGGGAGTTGTGGCTGTTACAATGGACCTTATGCAGCTGGATTTGAACCAGTGCCCCGATGCCTACAGTGTTCCCAATGCCTTCAAGGGTACCCACAAATGTGACAAAAAGACGTCCTATGTAAGTACCTCATCTTTATCAAACAACCATCACATCACTACTTTACAACGTATTTGTAAAATTTAATTAGAAGAAAACATATACAACAAAATTAAATATTTTTACCCATATAACATTCTAATCTTAGACCCACATGTACAATGTTTAAACATTAAACATCTTTAGTAAATTTAGTAAAACTCTCTTTTCAAGTTTTTCAAGGGACTGATAAAAAAACTTCTTATTCCGGAACCAAAATGTGTGGGGGTTTTATTGTATAAACATATAACTTTTTGCCTACTCCTTGTATTTCTATAAAGTTTCTATTTTAGACGTTTATTATTTCTTCAACTTGCATGCCCTAATTATATTATTATGTCAAATAATGAGTAAATTTAATTTGTTCCAACTTCACGCTGTAATTTATAAATTGTTCCTTTCAGTGTGTTCCAATTCTGGGCAGAGGTTTCGACACCGGGGGCTACAAGTGTGAGTGTCTCCAGGGCTACGAGTATCCCTTCGAGGACCTGATCACGTATTACGATGGCCAGCTCGTGGAGGCAGAGTTCTCTAACATCGTACACGACCGGGAGACCAGGATCGATATGTTCACCTGCCGCCTTGCCGGGGCCGCCGCCATGCAGACCTCCATCACTGTGTTCATCGTTATGATCTTCGCCATCTTCAAATTCAGATAGTCACTTTAGATATTTGCTCCACCCTTGGAGAGTGTTGGCTGCCTCCACTCCTGCCAGTCTCTGCGCTTTTGACCTCCATAGGCTTTCCGACACTCCAGTTTTTGGTAAAAAAAAAACAGATAAACATTTTCATGTTGAAATGTTTTGAACAAAACCCAACAGAATTTTGTAAATCTTACTTATTTCAAGATATAATAGAATAGAACCTATAATAGAATCGTAGCATCACAAAATTTTATGAACTACTGAAGAAGACGTGAGTGATTTAAGAAAAAAACACTTAATTTACCCGTAATCACATAATACTGTGCGCAAATGATCCATGCCTGTAGGGTTATGAGCATGTTAGTTTTGTTTTAAATACAATTGCATGACTGTCTAAAAGAATCGTTGGCCTGAGAGAATGGTCCTTTCTATGTTTAAGTCATTTCTTTTGTTTCGAATGTTAAAAAAAAAATTACTCATTTTTATAAGCTAAGTTCATCTTTGAACTTTGATAAAAGGATATTATGTATGTTATACATAATACGTATGAATGTTTGTAAATACTGTTTTTACAATCTACATTCAAACTCATTGTTTATGTGTACATATTTGTTTCAATTTCCATTGTATTTTTTACAAATGATATTAACTTATATTTGATGCTTTGTTTAAATGCAATATGAAAATATGTGAGAATGAATAGTACATTTCCAAACAGTTTTGTTTTAAATGTTAGTCTATAAGAATCTACACGTCAAAATCTGATTAGCCAATATTTTTTTTTACAAATCAGTTTGAATCTCAAATATCTCAAAGTTGTGCATTTCCAGTCTAATTTTTGGACTACGTATGTATTGTACATTGAATGTTTTTCAACTATGAATTGTATTTTTTTTTAAATTGTGTTGTCCTTGGTTTGAATAATAGTTTTGATGAATATCAGTGACCTTAAAAATATTTATATATCTTTTTTGTGATTCAATGCATTCCACGTTTTTTGTGTATAAAATGAATATGATTGAACTTATTGCCTGATGCAAGTACACTGTCTTTCTTTGAACTCTAAATAATTAAACTCGTAAATCTACAGATAAACTTGTTAGGTTCCTATTTATAGCCCAGCCAGTCCATTAATGGGGTGAGTCATTGCTAAAACGACATATATGTTCATCTTGTCTTTGTTGGTTGGAGTGCATTTGAAAGAAATAGAAAATATTGTTTTATTGCATTCAGAACAAAGAAAGCATTACATTGTTTTTTGTTGGTGGATATGACTTTAGTAACATTGTTTCTAATTGTTTGGTGGTGTAGAATTTTTCCAAGGAGTGCGTGTGTTTTCCATTGAGTTTGATATGCGATCTTTACTGCTTCCGTCCTTTAAGCATTTATTGTACAAATATTGAGCTATCTCAAGCCTAATTAATAATTGTTATTTTTTACATTTATATTTACCATGTAATTAAGTACTGTAGAATGATAAGTATAGTATTTTAAAGAAATTGATAATAAGTAGTGCCTTATATACACCACTGTGTACTGTTCTTCTTGTTTCAAAGAATTTATTTGATAAAATCTACCATCCAATTTATCAAGTGTAGTGATCGATCGATCCCAAATTAAAAAAAATTATAACATTTTGATAAACATGCATTCTTTAACGATCAATTTTTTTTTACTGCCAGTTGTGTAAAAAATTAGGAGGTGCATTATTTCAATATTAAAAAAAGGTTTTATTGTACATCACACAAATTATATATTTTTTGTAACAGTTAAGTTGTACCGTACCGTCCATTTTTATGAATATGATTAAGTTATTTTATATCCGATTTTTATGAAAATACATTGTTTTCTATGATTCATGATTTTTAATGTTTTTACTAAATTTATTCTTGCTTTTCGTGCTATCAGATGCCCCGAAATCTCTTCAGCACCAAGTGTGGAAGAGATTTTGATATGTATTCATTGTGAATTGAGTTTTTAAAATTGATAATTATTACGAATGTGAACTGATGTGATTTTTATAATTAATATAACCTTCATAATTTTCACAATTAACCTTCTCCCTGTGGCTGAATCGTTTGGCCCTGTACAGTACAACTACAGACAAATATTTGTCTTGAATAAAAAAAATGTTGTACTTGAAACTTTTCTAGTTTTGCACATTTTTAGATATCGATGGCTTAATCTGCAAACCAGCCAACTCCACCTATGGTCGAAAAATTGATTTTGATGGCATTTTTTTGCAGCTTTAATTTATCTATTGCACAAAAAAAGGAAAAAATTCTAAACTTATTTTAAATACGTGAAATCGCCCGCACGCAAACCAGCTAACTCCAAGCCGTCACAAAACCGATTCGGCAAAGTGGCCAACTCCCGCCATTTTGTATTGGCAACTGTCGCAGAGTTGAGTTATTTCACAACGGCTCATGTTTTTGATTGATAAAATAATATAAATTGAATGCTTTCCTCGTTGATAAGGATTTTAATCAATGCAAGGTAAGTCAGTTCAACTTTATAACATATTTTTTTTAGCGCAAACAGCTAGATTAAGCTTTATTGTCATATTTTATGTACCCAACGGAGTTAGCCTATTTGCAGAATGAAATAGTGAACTTTTGTGTAGAGTTAGCTATTTGTCCTATTATAAATTTTAAGAATCAAACCCTTCTAGTTAATTTTGTATTGTAATGTTTGGTTATTTTGTAGTTTTTTTTTTATGCTGTTTTCTTAAAATACTTTTTTTTAAGACGTCATTTTTCGAAGAAATTTTGAGCAGTAGTGCAGTCTCCAGTCAAATTATTATATCAATTTAGGATCTACAAGTACCTATCGAAGTAGTTAATAGCTTTACATAAATAAACTATGATAAGCGATTCTAGCATACCTCTAGTTCCATATTCTGAGCACTCAGATTCTGAATTAAATGACGATCAAGGATAAAAAAATGGCAAAAAATATACCAGGTTGATAGATCTACATGGGAGGATCAAAGAAATATTTCAAATAAAAAAAAGGGGCACAAGTACTTCGGTCGCCAAAGCGCGGATAATAAGGTGATCAACGATGTGCCTAAAAGTTTATAAAAAAGGCTGAAACTGAAATTAAAAAGCACGTGAAACTAAAAATCTGCTAGGAAATGTTAGGTGAAGATAGAGAAGAAATTTTTGAAGATGACTTGGGGACGAATTGAAAAAGATAAAGAGAACGAAGAGTTTGTTTTTACAGTAGATGTACAAGCAGTTTTGCTTGTACCAAAACCTAATGTTTTCTCACTGTATTATTGAACAAAGGTATGTGTTGATATCTTCTATGTATTTGATCCTAAGACGAAAACCAGATACTGCTTCTTATGGAATGACATTGAAGGTGTAGTAAATGCTGAAGAATATGCAAGCATTGTGGGAATGTTCACTGTTCAAAAATTTCTTCCTGGAATTAACAGGTAAAACATCAAATTAATGTTAATGACTGATGTGAATCACAAAATCGAAATGCTGCCTTGTCGAATGAACTGAGCAAAAATATTTAGGAATCGGACATATTCAAATGGAAGCAGACTCTATAATAATATTTGGATAATTTGTATAGCGCCGTTTTTGTGAAAAATCACCTCAAAGGCGCTGCTATGCATGCTATGATTGAGAAAAAACTAATACATAAAATAATAAATGTGTCCGCTAAATACTTTGGAATTTATAGAAGTGCCCGTAGAATTTCAAAACCTTGTGATGTTTTATATATCACATTCATTTTTCAAATCGTTTGACTCTATAACATCTTATAGAACTTACAAGACCTACAGTATTTGAAAACCACTTTGCCATCCGATTATTACAATTTCTATGACAATATTCCCAATTTTCAAATAGTCTAACCTTAAAATAATAAGATTCACATTTCCGATAAAGCTATTTATATTCATTTACTGATGTCTGCAAAAATAAGGGTTATTTTACAAAGGCAATACGTCTATTGACTAATAGTGACACTATTATAAGCAAACTGCCAACAATAATTTATTTTACAAAAATGGGTTGCGCCTTCTCTCGACAAAGCTGTTTCAATTTATATACAGATGTCTCTGCTTTCTAAATTTTGATGCTCTAACAAATATTTTGTAGTCAGCACACAACGTAAACATTAAAACATATTTATAAATCCTAAAATATGGTATTTTGACAAACGACTGATATTTCAAAGCTCCACGAGTTATGTCGCATAACAAAAAGTAGTGGGCGGAGTCGCGGGAGACGGAAAACATGCTTACTTACCTAAAAGTGGTGCGATATTATGTGACACTTGTCTTTTCTTTCTCTCAAGGTTTATGGCGTAAAAACCCGGAGAAAATGATTTATCGTAAACTTGTATAGGTTGGGTAAAAGTATTTAGCTCTCTCTCCATATATACTCGTATTCTTATTCCAAGGCAACAAGCCTCAGGGCCGCCGACTCGTTAAGTATGTATGTTGCCCCCATGTCTAATCATCCAGTTGGCGCCCCCGCCCCCGCCCTCCGAGGCTTGCACCCTGCTCCTGTCGCACGCCGCGGCCGCCCCGATCGCATGATCTGCTCAGCGCCGCCCGTGTATCGACTAATTAAAACTTCGCGCCGTTCCCACATTGTTAGGTCGTTGCGAAGTGCGTGCGATTTTAAAGCAGAGCACTAACATTTCCGTTAGAGATAAAATAGTATCTACCTACCCGACGAAGACAGAAGGTAGGTACTATAAAGTAAGAAGGACTGATTTAATTTTGGCATTTTTAGTGTTGTGTCGGTTAGGTTTAAAGTATTTGCGAAGACTTTGATGGATTTCGCGAAAAATCACAAGATGTAACTTGACTTAACATCCATTTCAAATATAAAATAACATCTGCTAAAATACATTGTGAATTTTTTTTAAATTTTGATAATTTCAATTGACATCAGTTCGAAATTAGAAAAGTTCACACTCGTATTCATTCACAAAGGCAATCAGGTATTATTTCTATAATACTATACCTAGCTCTACAACCCGGTTCGTTTAAGATTTGGATAGAAAATTTTCTATAAGATAGTTCTCTTTAAAAATTAAAGATGGAAGCACTTTCGTTTGCAGCTAGCTCGTGGATGCTTCCATAGCGAGTGTGTACGGCAGAAGTTTTACGGTATTAATTCTATCAGATATGTTAAATCTTCTCAAACCTTTGCCTAACATCCCATCTGTTTTCTTTATTTATTTATTTTTAAATTAACGGATTAAAGTCCAATTACAAAAAAGACATGTAAAACACGAAATGGAAAAAAGAGCAAGAGGGAAGGAATAGCACATACATAATAATAAATTAAGCAATGACAAAATAGGACAAAATAAACATAAGAGAGAACATTCACAAGCCATGGTTTTGGTAGAGTCGTAAAGAACGACAAAAATCATTTAGACTGCTACCAAAAATTTCAAGACCATGACTTGAGTTAACAAGTCTTGACATTTTGGACATTGGAGAATTATACCCATAATTAATATTGTGATGATTGAGGAACAGCAATTGATTGTTTCTGAGTCTACAGCAAGGAATGTTGAACTGGATAAGCTGCAACAGAGAAGGGGAGTCAATATAACAATTAATAATTTTGAAAATGAAAATTAAATCAAAATCTTACCTGCGCTTTTCTAATGAAGACATTTTCAATAATTGTTCAATTTCATCATATGAATAATCGTTAAGTCCCTTTCCGTTCTTTTAACCGTCAAAATATTTCCTTTACTTTTGTTTACTAATCTTTAAAGTAGAATATGTTCAATTATGAAAAATAATAGAATATTTTATCGAATAAGCAAGTGCCTACCAATTTACCCAAATAGTGTTCCATTACGATGTTGATATTATGCAGAAAGGTATAAATATCGCAACGAATGTTGAGTCGAACACAGATGCATTGCTTGCATACAGCATGTCTTAATCTTGTTTTCGACTTTCGAAAAGAAAATTTCAGTGAAATTGAACCAAAAGAAGAAAAGACGTTCGGTTGTTTCAATTTTTTTTAGAACTGATTAATAAAAAGAGCACACTGCAAAAACTTTTTTGAGATCAAAAATACATTTAATAACTAAGACAAAAGCTTGTTTCTCAGTGACTTTTCGCAAAGACGTCACTGTCAAAAGTGTATTTACATATATTTCATTATATTATATATTATACATATATATATAAATATACACCATTACAAACAATACGTATGTGTGATTAATTATAGAAACACATGTATGTGTTATTCGACAACTTTAATTGCCTAACCTATAAGTTATGAAATTAAAAATACACCATACTTTTTTGTGAAACTAAATATTACAACGTTTTTTAAAAACATGATTTGCGTTGATTTTTCCATCATTATGTCACTCTATATTCCATGTTTACCAACGGCAACGGCCAAGCAAATAGTAAAAAACATACAACGGTAAGTAGGTACTTACGTATCTAGGAAAATAAAGACATTTTTGCTTTTGTGAATATTAAAATATCAAAGAGACATTTACGAACAAATAACATAAAGGTTCACCGCAGTCTCAATTCCCAAAACACAGTTTGTTTTGATATTACGAGGAGCCTTAAATGTCGAATAAATAATAAACGATCATTAGCCCGAAATGCTGTGTTTTTCCCGAATTGGTTGGATAATGTCTGCATAAACATGTCCCAGGTTCGAGCTCCGGCTTAGGTATTAATGACATACCTAACTAAGTAAATGTCAGATGTCGTAAACGTGCGACTTGCGAGGAGAATGTTGATATTCTACTCGCGGGCAATATTTAATAACGATTTTTGTTATTGCTTGTCGTTGCTGCAGATAATCTGTTGGTTTGTCGCAGGAAAAAACTTTCTAACGGTAAGTTCTGGCATCATGAAATTTAAAAAAAATCTGTCCGAAGTTTTTAGGTTAACGTAAATATTATTATCTTCTGACGTAATTTTCATCATGCTTTATGAAGCTTTGAAAAAATGACTCACAATATGGCATCATGTCTTGTTTTTGTATATTTTAAAGTTTTCATCACGCCAGAGCTCACAGTTTGAATTTTTTTATTGTTTCATGAAATTACTGTTAAATCTACGAAAACGCACAATAAAAATTAGCTCAAAAATCATATTTTTACAATGGAAAATTCCTCTTTTCCCATAAATTTTTCGACTTAACGAAATCACTAGTCTACGAGTTTTGGTATTATATGTTCTTTGTTTTACCTACTAATTCAATAAAATGTGAAAAAATTATACTTTTTGAGTAAAAAAAAAAAATCCTGGACATATATGACAAATTACGATAAATATTTTTTACCCTACATCGAATAATTGTTTTTTTTTTCAACAAAATAGTGCTCTACGAAAGTAAAAATAGAGCAACCTTAATGGGTTGTGCATCCTTGACAAAGGTACCAGTGACGTAGGTACCCACTTATTACTTAGCTGTTATAAAGCTAACTTCCATAAAACATCGTTAAACTCGATTATTACCAGAGGCATTTACTCAAACACTCTATTTGACAAAGCCGCTCCTTTATGACCGGAAAAGTTCATGTTGAAAATATTAATATCACATTATTCAGAAGGTCAGAATAGGTAATGAGTAATTTCCTTTGTCACAATTTTTGTAGCACTTTATGGAAAGTAAATATTTAATTACTCATAATATAAGCTGGTTTCCATAATTTAATATGGGCTCATAACTTTACTAGAGTTTCAAGACCTTTTCAAAATCTGTTTTAAAAATCAGGTTAGATCGCTGTAAATGCAAACACTAATCATATTCGTATGAGAAAAGCAGTTGCTAGTATCAGTAATCTATTTTTGAAATATTTTTTGCGTTTGCACTCGTACTTCTACCATGAGAAGATATTTCAAACCCGACTCGCAACTCGAAAGTCTGCTGTAAGAAGCTAGTGTAAACTGTTCATTCAAATGCAATATTTACCTAAATCGGATGAAGATATCGGATGATGAATCACATAGGTTTATCCATCTATTCTAAGAAGAAATCCGCTCTCATTCCAAACGGAAAAAAATAAATTACTTCTGGTTTGTAAGATATTAAGATTATAATGAAAATTGGCAATTTGCATCAGCCACTCACACTTTTAAATGGATAGGTTTTTCGCACACTTTGCACTTTCTCATCGGTTCGTACGACAGCAATATACCTACCTAGGTACTTAAAACAAGTTGGAATTACGGCAACCATACAATGATGCTAAACGGAGCAATTATACAAGCCTATACCTAGAGAGAATATCTGCCAGTGCTATCTGACTTTTAGCTATGACTATCTGCATTATCGATGCATTTTATGTAGATATTTTTTTATTTTTTTTTATTTACTTACAAAATAAGAAAAAAAAGTTTACATATATATATAGAAATTATATCAATGTTACACAATATGGATAGTTACTTAAATATATAAAAAATAAAATTGAAGAAAAGTAATTCGATTAAATAATAAAAGCATATATATATATATATTAAACATAATACATATTGTAATTTAGCGATATAAAGGTTGATAGTACATTTGATATGTTTATAACTTCTTTTTTTTTTTGTATTACTACGCCAAAGAAGAGAACTAGCTCTTGAGCTTGGCGTAGGAGTTTAAAAAAAAAATAGGATTTTAAAAAAATGTGTCTTTAATAGTCGTTGGAGGTTACATTGTTAATAATTCAACTTGGTAATTCATTTCCAATAGAAACAAGTTATTGCTTTCTAGTTTAATAAATTGTTAGAAAAAAAAGAATTTAGTTTTTTTTTGAAAGTTGGTGAATTTTATATTATTTTTCATTATAATTGACTAATTTGCAATGCATCTCTCAAGCTAATTTAAGCAATTGTTTTGTGTGAAATTTGTGTTACATAATTCATCTAGAATATATCATTCGTATTGTGTTGCTTCAACCCTTAGGTCAAAGGCGGAGTAAACCCTAAAGTTGAATTCGTCGCACTTAAGACATGTGTGCGCCGGGGGCTAAGCCATCGATACTCAATTCGAACCAGCAGGTGCCAAACCTAACCTAACTAGAAAATCTTTTTTTAAATTTTCATTTTCATTTTAAGCTTTCTTCAAATGATTATTATTTATTATTTCAGTTATGTCGTTAAGACTATGCCATTATTTATTTGTCCATATAATATTTAAAAGGAAAATTATAATTTATTCAATAATCATACATAATGCCAATAATGTGACATTCTAATTAATTTGTAAAAATAATATTATTGCTGTTATACTTTCAATTGGAGCGGATTCAGTGAACATTTTGCAATGATTGAAGGACACATTATAAACGATTTTGTGCTTTATAGCTTTTATGGTGTATATTAAACACACTAGAAAAGTAATTTTAAATTGAATGACCCAAAGTAAAAACATATACCGTAAAAATGAAGATATTTATTTCAACAACGATTACAAGACGTAATTCTAAAGTATTCACAGTTTACATAAAGCGCCGCGGGATTACATTATGTGTATTTTTTACAAATCCCAAGACATGATATTCTCCTGCGACGAATAAAGAAAGAACCGACAGAAGATGGCGTATATAATGCTCTGTATGGGCCGCAGCGTCTAACTTTCGGCTCGTCTGACAATCTAACAATCGGGCCTGTCTCTAGCATCTCAATTAGCATTAATCATCTTTTCAGAATGATTTTCCAAGCCGCGAGAAACAATTCACGGATTATGGCCGCGACTCGCCGCGCTCAGCTCTGAATAGGAACCCGCCACAGCTTCCTACAGAAGGTAGAAGACAGAAGACTGGAGCGGCCAGATATGGCCAGGGCCGCCGCGAGTGGACCAGCCGCCTGTCTGCGGAAATATGCCACCCTAAGCTAATATACAAATAGTCCATTCATTATTTTTATGCTCCTGCTATAAGTTGGAAATTGTAATACTTAGAAGTAAAAGAAGAAACTTCAATGCCTCGGTCGCATTATAAGATTATGAGGAGTGGCACATACAAGATTTCTTCTTTCAGTTTCCTCATCGCTGAAGGTCGTGATTCCCACTCCAGTGAACCAGGCTCCTCCACTCCCCACCACCGGCGCCGCAAGGACACCGTTGTTCCGGACGCTTCTTTGGACAACTGACCAGGATCAAGTCTCTTCTCCCGCCTTCCGCTTGTGTCGAGCTAAAGTCCAAAGGATCTCAGCATACCTTCTAGACAGTTGTGAGACAGAGTGCTTTGGATAGGTGGCTCTTCCAGAATGAATGAGCCGATGCTCCTGGTAAACATTTTCAAATTACACTACATGTACAGTACACAACTTAAATATATTGGCTGTATTATGAGAAGCGACTAATACGAGAATAACCAACTAACTAAACTAACTAACTAACCATCACGCCGTTTCTCCGCAGGGGTAGGCAGAGAGGACGGACCGCCATACAACTCTGTCTTGGCACATATTTCTTGCTTCATTTACATTCATACATCGTCTCATACATACTCCTGTTATTCTGACTCTTCACATGACCCGATTCAAGTATTTGATTTACTTGATCGTGCCATGTCTTTCTCGGGCGTCCTCGACTTCTTCTTCCATTCACTTTCGCATCATATATTCTTTTCACACTCCTTTCGTCGTTCATTCGCTCTACATGCCTAAACCATCTAAGCGTCCCTTTCTTGATCCTATCCATTACGCTCATATCAGCCTTGCATTCTTTCCGGATATCCACATTTGTAATACGGTCATAAATGGTTTTACCGCACATCCGTCTCAAAGATCTCATTTCCACAGCATTCAGTCTACTTTCATCCTTCCTCTGCCAGTTCCATGACTCACTGCCATACATCAGGGTTGGTATAAGCACTTCATTGTGGACTGCTAGCTTCACTTCTTTGGACAATTTCTTATTTGCCCCAACAGCGTTCAGTCCTCCATTAATGGAGTTTCCTGCATTCACCCTTCTTTCAATATCCTTATCAGCCTTTCCGTCTCTTGTAAACATACTTCCCAAATACACAAACTCATCCACTTGCTCCAAGTATTAATCATTCATAACTATATTGCACGCTGTTCTCGTACTCTCTCTTTCAAACACCATCATTTTGGACTTACTTACATTCATCATCAACTCATTTTGCATACAAACTTGGTTCATCCTGGACACGAGAAACTGTAGATCTTCCATATTGTCAGCAATCAGCACGCATCGTCCGCATACAATAAGCAACATACTTTCACATTGTTCATTTTCGCGCCCAAGCCCACACCTTTCAATTCTTGCATACAATTATCCATGTACAAATTGAACAACCACGGTGACATTACACAGCCTTGTTTTACACCTTTTGTGATGTTAAACCACTTCGTAAAATCACCGTTCACTCTAACACATGCAACGCTTCCCTCGTACAAGGACGCGATTGCTTGTATAAGATTTGTGTTAACTCCATACATGGATTATACCTTCCACAATTTGTTCCTGTCAACTCGATCATACGCCTTTTGCTAATCGACAAAAGCACAGAAAAGTTTCTGGTTTTTTGCCAAAAACTTCTCTGTAAGCATCCGCAATGAGAAAATTTGATCCATGTATCCCCTTCCACTCATGAAAGCACCTTGAATGTCCCAAATTTTGTCTTTTGTTTTCATTCTTACCCTTTCAATCAATATTCTACCATACAGCTTGCCAACTGAACTTAGTAAGCTTATAGCCCTATGGTTCCCACATTCCATGCGTGACCCTGTACCTTTGTACAGAGGCATGATCACAGCCCTTCTCTAATCTAGTGGCGTGTAACCCTCCTCTAAACATTGGTTAAAAAGTTTGCACAGCCATGTGAGAACTATACGGCTATCTCCTTTAAAGTATTCAGCAGCGAGATTGTCGAATCCAACAGCTTTACCATTCTTCATGCATTTAATCGATCTTTTTATTTCATCCATGCTGATTTCGACAACATTCACTTCATCATCATTCATACCTGATTCGACACTGGGAACACTGTCACTTGGGGTGCTTTCAAAAACCTCTTCGAAATATTTCATCCATCTTTCTTTTATTTCTTCCTCATTTGTTAACATTTTTCCATCTTTCGATTTTACAACTTTCACGCATCCGCTTTCTGGGCCGTTTCGGGAGAATAACCAACTGATAGATAATCCAGGGGATGATTTATGGAAAAAGTGCATAGTATAGAAGACGCCTAGACCTACATGACTGGATGGTACGGGTTATACTCGTAGCTTGCAGGGTGAATATTGTCCTGATGTTAGCCAACCTCCTGGGAAATGGCACCAGAAAAAGGAGAAGCAGGCCCTGCTATCATACGTGTTGGCGAGTGAGAAAGCTGTCGCAAACTTTCAATGTCTGGCAATAGAATAACGTTTTCATACGAAAGGTATATGAATATTATAAAGAATGATAACTTCTTCAAGTCTTCTTAGAGCGCCTGTCCCAATTTAGGTCGTCATCAGTCGTATTGACATTATGTTTAGATCTCTTTCGTAATTTGGTCATGCATGGTTTCAACTTGTCTAATGTCTTAGCAATGATTAGGTTTTAAGATAATCCTTCGGTTTCACTTCCGCACGCCTACTAGGAGAGGCCGCCCGAGTGCGCGGCACTCATCGCACGCAAGCCTGCGGCGCCCCCGCCCCTGCCAGCCAGAACTAGAAGCAGGAGGTAGGCGGCGGCCACAAGGCGGAAAAACACTCCCGTCTAAAAATTAGACAATGACATTCGGAATGTTTGAATGACAAGTGGAACCTCCTGGTTGCCGGCGTCTTCAGCGGGCTTCAACAGAACCGGTAACCGACCATTGGGCTGCGCTCTATTGGCTGTGCCGACAGGTGTCACTGTCTATTCTACGAGTATTTCACGTGCTTCTAACGAAATAGTTAGATACCCGCTTCGAAGTAAATAGGTTGGTATCTACTTAAAAGGTAATCATTATTTGATAGAAATTAAATGGTTTTAGATATGTTTAGGACTAGATATGAATACCTTGGCACTTACAAATGTAACTATTACCCGTCTTTGTCCCTCAAATATATTATTATTAGTTCTTGATATTTTCTATAGGAAATGTCGAGAATTACAGTGAATTAATTTTATGGATTTTCTACAATGTCTGCATTTTCTATCCGATTGGGTAATCCCTTGGCCGAATCTTGACAGTTTGCGATATGTCACCGCTGGGTGTTAAACGCACAAGTACCACACATATTGAAAGCGCCAATGTGCAGCAACGATACAGGTTTACGAAAGATTTGCGAAATGCAACCATACAAGTAGTCTTAGGAATGAAAGTTTTTGATTACTAATCTATTCGATAGCTCATTCCACTTGGAATGTTATCGCTTATTTATGCTCGAAAACACAGCTGCCTTAGACGCCATGATCTGTTAACTGTTAAATATACTGTTTTTCACCCAGAGGACATTAGTATATATCATATATTTTTAATGGTTTTCTCGTTTATTTTAAGTAACACAAATATTTACCTATTATTATTTTTCTACGTGGTAAGAATAAGATGTAAGTATTTATTAATTAATTTATTATAATATGGTTACAAACAATTTTTAAGAAAATAACAGAATAGTAAGTACATTTGCTATAATAAAGGACGGTAAGATCTACAAATAAAGGACGCCTTTTCAGAGATGGGTTAGGTTAGGTTAGGTTAGGTTAGGTTGGCTTAGAATTAAACCAAAAGAAGAGCAATCAGACCCGCCCTGCTCGTACTGAGAGGGAAGAAGCTCCCGGCGTTTTGCCAGCAACAAATGTGGCACAAATGATGATACTTTTAGAGCGATCATTGGCTAAAATAGACTCGAAAAGCTTTTTTACTGCAAATGTGAACATGGCAAGAGAGAACGCAAAACAACATATCGTCGCTGGAAAGGTAAAAAAGCTTAAGCGACATCAGTTTTTTTCTGCACCGAATGACTCTCGTTTGATTCTGAAGACTTTTGTCGCCCTTCAGCCATCTAAAATATATTTACTAAATGGGTGAAGGCTTGACTCAAGCGACAAGCGAAGCGAAGTTTGGGCCTCTTTTGACATTTTTTCGCTTCAGGTAACTCAGTCAGAGCACTGAGTCAACTTGTTTTTTCAAAATCCAACCGGTACTGAAGACTTATTGAATTTTATTGTAAACAAACAAAACTTTAGAGTGCTGTGATGTAAACTTCGCAAAATAGCGCTTCAGCCCTTTTGCCTTTTCGGCGACGATATAACTGGATCGGGATAAAGTGCTACTAAGAGAAAATGATGGCAAAAGAGAGCGCCGCAAAAGTCTGCCGAGGCAAAATAAAGTCTATGGTTGGAATTTAAAAACACAAAAACTCAGATACTTGAATACTACCAACGTCACTATCTACATCATAAAAACTAGAATATTTACTAAAAGCTCTTAACAATATTGAAATCTACTAATAAATTAAGAATAGAAAGACGGTAGGAGTAAATATTTTTAATCACAGGGTAAATAAATGGGTTGGCGGCCATTTTAAACTTATTGCCAAAATAACGACAAAACTTGATTGAGAATAGGGAGAGCGAATATTGGTACAATACCCTACTTAACGAAAGACCATACAAAAAATTACCAGAAAGACAACAGCAGAGATGGAGCGGTGATCTCAGAAGAAGCGGAGGGCTTGTAGTAAACATTCGAAGGGCCAGAAGGAGGCCTATACCCACCAATGGGTAGACTTAAGCTTAAGAAAAAAAATATAGAGGAGGTAGTTATGTAGAAGGTAAACTATTTATCAACTCATCTTGATTCTAATACCCAACATTATATTATGATTGGAGAATTGAAGATCACAGATTGGCAGATCATCTCACTCCAGTGGAGATCGGGAGAACAGGAGATCAGAAGACCAGCGGGAAACATGAGCACAGCATCTGGTCCGATAGACATTTCAGATTGGAACTGTCTAGTAACGATGATTATATTGATTATAAATCCGCGGTACAATGAGCCTGTTTTGATGACCGGCTTCTAGCACTACCGTAACACGGAAGCACGAGCATGACTCAGATCGATAATTCTACTTCGATCAATTTCTCGTACATATTAATTAAATTGAGGTAGTGGCTCATATAATTCATGACTCGGTGCTACAGATATTAGTTATTTGATGACAGAAGAGAAAAAAAGAAGAGGCAATAGAGAAATTATGTAAACAGCTGTGTTCCTAGAGGAAAATGAACTTAGTTTTTTTGTAAAGAAGAGTTGCTACTTAACCAATGCATTTTCAGACACGAGTAAAAATCTGGTGTAAGCAATGGTTGCAAGCAGAGATGGTTTTATTTTTAGTTTTCAGAAGTTCTGCAAGGTCATGTTTTGCAAAGTAAATAAATTATAAGAACATGCAGTCGGAAAAGGCTTGGGTATTATATTGTTCAAGTCTAGGCACTTTTGAGAGCATTTTAACATTTTACCAAGTGAAATTTCCAGATGAGAAACATTACCTAGTACCTATAGTGTTCTTTGTACCTACGTCGAAATCTGAAAAAACAAACGATATGTGATATGTCCACCTGGTAATCAGTATGATTTATGTTACTGTACATTCCTCGTTGGGCCTGTCCAAACTTCTGTTTTGGATGCTAAGGAAACGTTATTTTCAGTTCGTAACGCCATATTGTTTGTTTCATATTTTCTTACTGATGCAGATAGGTAGGTATATGAAATACAATTGGTTTTCTCATAACACATTTGATTCCAATGTCTCACTGGCCCTGCTGTTAGCGGCCAAAAATAATGATTAACAGACAAATGTGAAATGAGTTAATTCCAATATGAATACTTTATGTTTAGGTATACTACACAAGTTATTGTGGCTATTAATGGATGTTGTCCAGTTTGAACAAAGTATTTTTCTCCATTGAACAAAGTAAGGGAATGTACACAAAAAAACATTCAAGTAGGTACTTATCTGCAAAATCTTTATTCAAAATAAAATGAAATACCGCCTTTGAATTTCCATTTGTCCATTTGATTGTCCGTTAAACGGATAACAGCTGATATATAATAATATAGTAAGATAGTAGCAGGAGGGCCGCGCGAAGACCCGAGCGGCGAATTTTCGAGACAAAGAAGTCGAAAACGGCGCGAATTTCCCCCCAAAAGAGAAAAAAGCGCGGGAAGGCGCGCTAGTCCTTTTCTGGCAGATTTCTGTGAGCAGTGGATTTCCCAAGCTGTCGGGATGACTGTTTTTTTGTTCTCTCTTTCCCCATTCTATTCCCCTCCCCCCTTTATGCTTCCTACTTCTCCCTGCTTCTCCCTCTTCCCCCATTTCGCCAGTGCTGAGACCTTCCATGGGAAACGGTCCCGCTGGCTGATGGGGCAACGAACGACCAGTGGGGTAGATTTTTTTTTGTCTGAATTTTTTTTGCTTCGAAAATAAATAATGCTTTCTATTAAATGTTATTAATATGTATGTATTACAAAAATACAAGAAAAAAATGGGATATTCAGATTTGAATTTACGACCTCGCGATATCTGGGTGCTTGCTTATCCACTAAGCAATGATGTAAACCTTCAGACTTGGGCATCTTAAGGACAAAATCGTATGACAATTATATTGTAAATATTGTTTTAAAACAAATAAAAAATCTCCATCGAAAGCTTACGTATAAATTAATAATTGTACTATTCTGTTTTAATCACAAATTTTGAATTTTCCAGCTCTTACCTACATCTTAATAATAAACATGGCGGCTATTATTTTAGGATTTTCCCCGTAATAATTTAACATTTACTAGCAAAACGTATTTTTAAACAAAATTTGAAAGTTGTTACTTATATTCAGCACGCCACTGACTCTCCAGAAATGGTACATCATTAATCATGCGAGAGTTTTACTCCACTGCACGCTGTTCTTCGTATACCCGGGTAGGTACCCGCTGTGGATGATGCTATTCCGTCTCCCTTCAGCGGCCCGTTCTCTTCGGCTCCTTCTCATCTTATTCCTAGGCACGCCACTGGTACAATTCGGACTGGGTGTGCTAGGAAATGATTAAAATTATCAATTTTGTTCTATACCATCAAATATGCTGATCCTTGTATTCATGTGTTCCTGTTTCTTGATTCAGGAATTTTTTTAATGGATCATTTAGTCCGAGCAAAAGAAAAAAAATGAATATTAACTTTATAGTTTTACAACAGAAAAAATGTCTGCGCGTTTTACTAAAAATCACGAAATATGAAATTTCGCTCTATGAAAGTTGCTCAGATTTTTCATAGAATTTCTGGGTCAACGCTATTTTGCCACGCCATTTCTCTTACTACCTTTGCAGTAAATATCCATTCAACTGGCAAAAAGTTTCCTTATTATTTTAGAATAGAATATGACGTTCGTCTTATATTTTGACAGTTCAACGGATATTTCTAAACTCTATATATAATGGTGAAAATGACGTTGCGTGCTTAAGTTGCGTTTGCCTGAAAATGTCAGACAAAAAAGCTGTGCAAATTTCAATTTCTTCGTCACAACTCACGTCGAGAGTTTTTAGTTGGACATAGAAAAAGATTTCTGCAATTTATGTTTGTAAACAAGCGGTTTTAAATCTATATATTATTATTTCATGTTAAATTATTAACTATCAACTGTGAATTTCCAGTGTGAACTGTTTAAATTTGGAATTGATGTTAATTGAAATTTAAAAAAAAATCTTTTCATACCCCTTACCTACCTACCTATAATGTATTTTAGCAGATATTATTCTATGTTATTTTAAAGTTTGACTAGTTCGCGCAATGACCTTCCGTGGCAGCTGTTTTGGTATTCAAAGCCATTATCAAACAGTGGCAGTAGCGTTGGGAACGCTTCAGGAACTGCTAGTTCTTTAAAATGAACTTTTCACGACGAACCTTTAATTGAAGCACCGCAGAAATCCCATCCTCACTTCAGCCCAAGCTTTATATAAACTCGTTTGAAGTGACCGTATGCGTAGCGCAAACTATACTACCGCCATCTATGAGGAAAATGTAAAAAATATAATAATTATTATTTATAAACAATTTTATTATTTTTATAATTAATGGACAATTATTATTTAATCAAGAAATAAATTAAATATTATATTATGATCAAAACAAAACTCGAAAAAAACTAGTGCCCCATGCCACACAAAAAAGCAAAGAAATCAAAAGCAACTGTCACGAGTACGTCGAACAGGAAGTGCGAGGGAACGAAGAACTAAGCAATACTTCGAACTACAATTGAAGAATAACTATTGAACTGTGGATGGTGCGATACTACAATCGTGCGAAAGAACGAAGACCTAAAATTGAAGTTTCGAAGTAAACTCCAAATGCACATATGAGCGGAACTACCAAAACTTCAATTGAAGTATTTGTTCATTTTTTTTTCCTTTTTTAAAGAAAGACAAACATTCCCGAGTTACGAATAACCTGACAATATTTGAAAAACTCCTACTGCCATCATAAGAAGCGGAATATGTTGCTTGTGCAATGATGGGAACTAAGCCAGCAGAGGAATTGAACTCACGACGCCCGGTTGGGAATCCGACGCGTTTGTCCACTCAGCTACCGACCGGTCAATGAACAATGAAGGAAGTTGGAACTGCCGCCAAAAGAAGTAGTCCTTTGAAGTAGTTCTTACGTAGCGGTCACAACGGTAAGTTGGCAGTAATTATAAAAGAAAACAAATAATAAATAAAGGAATGGTTAAAAGTACAATATTGGGAAGTTATAATTTAGGGGTTTATTTTTTAAATATCGTTTTCGGGGTTTTTTACTCACCCATCACGTCTTTCTGTTAAAGTGTAGGTGCCAAATCATACGTAGTCAGTTTGCTATTTTCCTCCGAGTAGGTAGGTAGTTTTCCCAATTATATGTATCCAGTACCTACGCTTTGATAGGAACCCATGTACAAGTATTCCACTCTTCGTGTCGTCACAATATTGCTTTTGACGTTGGCTAGCTGAAAGAAAATGATGCTTAGAATAAAAAAGGCAATATAATTGTTCCATTAGGGAATTAAAAAATATTTTACTAACTCAAAATGTTTCCGTCATGAAAATTCCGCGCTACTTTTTGTAGAAAAAATCGTATGTAACAATAACCTTGATTTTTTTAATACACATTCATATACTCGTAAATAAAAATATTTCTTAATTCAGCATTATAATATTTATTTTATTTATAGCTTATATAATATTTTCTCGGTCGCTAGCTGTCATTTATTCTTTTCTGTATGTCTTTATAGGTCATATTTTTAGAATATTATTAAAAATATGTTTTCTGTGTATACTGTTGTTCAAATTGGAATAATTATTTCTGATTCCGCAAATCGAAACCTTCTCACTGCCGGTGGCGTGTGTAATTACGAAAATACTTATGCTAATTGTTTATAATATTGAAACAATCTAATTGATCGCAAGTAACAAGAGGCAGCTTGTACCTATCTATATAAAGTGGAATACAATCCATACTTGGTAGGTGTTATGTGTATGTATGTACATTTATTTCATCCCTTGTACATAAATGAATAAATACGAATTCTCTTTATTTTTTTTAATTTCGAAATACACTGCCTTTCACATCAGTAGTGAAGTCTCATTAATATTTATAATGACTAATGCATTCAAATTAAAGATTGATTCCAAAGTCATTTCCATCTGTTTTCATAATAATAATAATAAAAATATATTTTTTGATGTTTGACATCACGAAATGGTCGATGGGAACTTTCAGACGTAAATGATTTAATATTACAATGCATGATACTTTTCCAGTTGCCGGTAACTATGACTATAATAAATTATAATAGTAATAATAAATTTAATCACAGTTCAAGATTCACTCATAATGAGGGATTAGTGATTTCTAAATGTAATAATAAAGACAGAAACCAATAATTCCTATAGTATTTAATTAACTGCCAACGACAATAAAAAAATAATTCTGGCCATTGAAAGAATATAAAAAATCTTCAAAGAATATGAAAATAGAAAAAGGCACAGAAAATGAAAGGTTAAGTTGTGATCGAGAGTCGAACTCGGGACCTCTACTCTATCCGGGAGCAACGCATTAACCAACTTTTCCACCCTAATCAATTCATTCACCGTCATTTTTAACTATCTCATACTTCTCGAAGACTATTAATATTCTTATTTAATTTTTCCGATATTTGGCATCCATCATTACAATGA
This sequence comes from Drusus annulatus, assembly GCA_022651775.1. NCBI lineage: Eukaryota > Metazoa > Arthropoda > Insecta > Trichoptera > Limnephilidae > Drusus > Drusus annulatus. The sequence continues at coordinate 2,131,870 of JAGWCC010000025.1, read as the reverse complement.
AGCGTAAAGCTTTATTGTGTTGATTTTAATTATAGAATAATTTAAATTACACCGCTAAATACAAGTTTAATCTAAGAACGTGGCTATTACATCTTAACACTTCTGGGGTGGGTATTTTTTAACATTTTGAAACATAAATAAAAGCTTTGTCGTACTCCTATACCTACCTATATAAATATACCTATGAGTTTATCTATCATTAGCATTACGAATGTGGATCTATTATGTACACATATACCTGTAAATGTTCCACCATTATTTATACACCTGTTGAATGAACATATTTCAAATATCACAACATGTATCAAATGCTGACAAACTAATAAATATAAATACATATTAATTTATTTTTTAAAACTAGACGCTGTGGTTTTTTATATTTTTCTAAGGGGAAAACAAATTATCCGTGTGACGATCCATAAAATAGCAAACCACCTACGTCAGCGATATTCAATCACGCATTACAAAGCACATAGCCTGAACACTTTTACTCTAAGACACACATTTCCAAAGTATGTTTTAGAATGACTCTGCGCGTCCAACACACACCCCTTGAGGTGAAGGGCTATATAAATTAGCCAAGTAACCCTTTAGTTGGTGAAGGTAGCTAATACGGAGTCGAAATATGTATTATAACAGCAAAAGAAAAAAGGTCATATATACTCGTATACCTTCATATACTCGAATGAAGATATCTGCTCAAAATTTAGTGAAAAACTCATAACCGAGCCTCTAGACGCCTTCTTTCTCGACTGCCCAGGCTTCTCGGTTGCAATGGACATCTCTAAAGCCATTGAACAGGTTTGACACCGAGGACTTATCAAAAAACTGCCATCTTACGGACTTTCCGCATCCTTGTGTACGTGGATTGCCGATTTTTTGAGGGATAGGTCGATTCAGACGTTTGTTTATGATCACCTCTTCCTCTGATTTAATTATTGCTGGCGTCTTACAGGGATCGGTTCTGTCTCCAACTTTGTTTTTGTTGCACACCAACGACCTTTCGTCATGTTCACCAATATTTTGTTACGCGGATGACAGTACAGTCCATGGCAGTTTTTTTATTTGACAAGCCCCCAAAGGTCACAGAAACAACAACGGTTCGGAGGGCTTTGAAGCAGATAATGAACAATTACCTCAAGAGAATTTCCTCTGGGGTAAGAATAATCTCGTCGAATGTAATATTTCAAAGACCCAACCATGTCTAATTACGACTAAAAAGGATAAAAAACGACAATTTAGTCTCTTTCAATGGAAGTAATCTTCTCAAAAAGCCTTTTATTGAAATGCTTGGTGTAACCTTAAGTGACCAGTTAAGGCACGGGGGCTCCATCAGAGCCAGAGTAAAGTTGGCCTCTCAGAAATTGGGCGTGTTGTACAGGGCCCGCAGATACTTCAATAGTACACAACTGATGACCTTGTACAAATCGGAAGTGCGCCCCACTGTTGAATTTGGCAGTCACCTCTGGTATGGAGCCCCTAAATACCTGAAAAAACTTTTGACTCTGTGCAGAAACGGGCGGTCTGTTTGATAGATTCTCCTATCATAACAAACGGATTGCAATCTTTAGAGCAGTCAGGTGGGAATGCTGTCCTTATTCTACAGGTATTTCAATGGAAGAAGCTCCGGGGATCCTTTCGGCACCGGTGGATAGTCGAAAAACTCGCCAAACGCGCGCCCAATATTTGGACACGATTGATATTCAATTCACGAGGACGGGTCGCTTTTAAGACTCGTTCTTATGTTCAACAGCTCGGCTATGGATCGATTTGCCGGCCTCTCTGTTTCCACCCTTCTTCACTCCTTCCTTTTTTCAAAAAGACCATCCACACAGCATCCCCAACGATGACACAGGCCCTTAGGAGAATTATTTCCCTCAAAGCCTCCTGTGTGGAGTTAATGTAAAAAAATAACGCAAACGCATTTATTCTGAAAAAATCTGATTATTGGTGTCTACTAATATATGGAATTATTTATCGTCTTCATTAATTAAATCAAATGATTCCCACTCTGCTAGCTAAGTCCACCATCATTGCACGAGCAACATCTTGCGCTTATCATGATGGTAGTAGGATTTTTTTCAAATATTGTCAGGTTATTCGTGGCCCGGGAATGATTGTCTTTCTTTAAAAAAAATATCTCGTTCTAACTAACATGTAGTTGATACTTGAAGAAACCATTTCCTAGAACAGAGGCCGAGCTGGAAGTGGTAGTAGCCTGCTTGTCGCAAGGCGTTCTTTGATCGGAAATACGTTAATCATTTATTAAATCCACAATAGTAAGCACTTCCACCTACATCGCAGTGGAGGCTATTAATTACACGAGCCGGGGGGTTTGTGGAAATCCACAGCGATTTGTTAAAGCTGTTGTCGATAAAATCAGAACTCGAATGCGGCTGGCCATGGCGGTTCCATTTAAAACACCTCAAGTAGTTTATTTTGCTGGCTTTTATTATTTCTTGTGTTTATACAATGGCAGCTCTAAAACCATTAAATATTTTACATGAAGATGTAAGTAGTGCAATGAGAGGTAATAAACAATCTTCAAAATTTGAGGGAGTGGGTCACAAAATGAAACCACTGAATAACAAATCGTATAAATGTATTTACATTTTTAGGTAGGTAGTATTCAGTTACTAACAAACCTTTAACTAACTAAGAACGTGATAAAAGAGTAATGAGAAATTTTATGGGTTTACCGGAAATATACCTAATATTGGACTACACGACAAATTTAATTGATAATTAAGAATATGACTATTAATATTAATGGCTTTCTTTATTTCTAGTGCTTCTAAATTATTTCATCTTTTGCCATAAAATAAGATTGTTAATATTTTTTCAGTAATAAATATTACAATGAAGCGTAACGCTAATTGAACAAGGCAATTTTTTGTTTGGAAATAAATTGCAACTAGTAAATATTTACAATTAATGTAAATTCCTTTCGGTGGGACGCAGTTTTCATATAAATATTCCCCCAAGGCGAGTGTCATATACTCGGACAAGGAAAACATAGGCATACAATTGAGTGCGACGAACCATCAATGTCTCAGAATAGATCTTTAATAAATTATTGAAGTACCATCATACGTACCGAATATATGCATTCATAGAATTCAGAAGCCATTATAATTCTCGAAGCACGCAGAGAATTCCGTGGTGGAAATCAATGTATCGTGAAACATGTGGAGATAAAATGTTGTTTTCAGGCTGAAGCTCCTTATTGATTTGCGTCATATCCGGAAGGAAGATTTCCCAACAACCGGAAACTAAAATCATGAATGACAAACTTAAAGCAAAAAAATTACTTACAAATTTCTATAAATATTTTGCTTTCCGGATTTCGGAAAGTTGACAAGTCTGAATATTGTCTGATATTTGATCTTCACACAAAAATTAATCTATTGTTTGGTAGTTCTGTTAAATGTAATATTGGTACTTAATTTTCTTGATTTATTTATCGTAACAAATTATTTAAAAAAATGCTAGTGGATATTATGTAGGTATCCACCATCGCCATTACTTAAATTATTTTCAAGATAAGTAGTTTTACAAGTTTAACAATTAAAAGTCAAAAGGATTACGTTCGTAGGTTCATTACCTGCTATGAAAATTCATAATAAAGACTTTGATTTAATTTTCAATTACAAAATTATTAATTGTTTTATTGACTCACCTTCTCTGTTGTAACTTATCCAGTTCAACATTCCTTGCCGTAGACTCAGAAACAATGAATTGCTGTTCCTCAATCATCACAATACTAACTATGGGTATAATTCTCCAATGTCCAAAATGTCAATACTTGTTAACTCAAGCCATGGTCTTGAAATTTTTGGTAGCAATCTAAATATTTTTTGTCATTCGACTCTACCAAAACTTTGACTAGACCATGGCTTGAATGTTCTCTCTTATGTTTATTTTGTCCTATTTTTGTCATCGCTTCATTTATTATTATGTATGTGCTATTCTTTCTCTGTTGCTCTTTTTCCATTTCGTGTTTTATATGTCTTTTTTTAGTCTGTTAATTTATAAATAAATGAGTGAAAATATGTACTTGATGAAAACGAGATATTCTCTATAAAGCCCAAACAGGCACACGGCGTATTCGAAATGCCTGCGAACGTTCTGATTGGCAATGCGGCCGGGCATTTTGTCCCTTATGAGTGATTACAGATTTGACCACCGAGAGCATGTTGACCGGGAGCCGGTAGCCGGTAGCACCCAGCCGGGCCCGTGGCGCTGTGTGCCACCGCAGAGCTGCGGAACCTTTTCAAAGCACAAATACTGGATCATTAAAGTTTTAAATCAATCCGCGATATCTAAATAACGAATATGAAAGATGGTAAACGTCCCAAAAATAGGGTCAAGGTAAACTAATATTAAGGGGTTTATCTATTTGGCACAATAAATCTACAAAAAACACAGCAAATAGAGATTAGAGATGGACAAACGCCGATTCTGAATGTACTGGTATAAGCGCTGCTGTATATAATTACACGTATAGTCAAGTTCTGACATGAGCAGAAGCCACGCCTCTGCCCCAACAGTTGGAGTGACAACTGATTGGATGTCAGGACCTACAGGTTAAAGGTGGCGTTAAAGTTACATAACCCTTCACCATTTATCTCCTTAAAGTAGTTCCGGAATAAAAATATAATTAGTTAATAATACAAATCTTAATTCCTAGGCTCCACCTTATTATTCGCTACATATGATTTGTGTCATATTAATATTTATTTATATTGTGTACATGGAGAGTATAAATAAATATCCTTTTTATTCATTTCGAGATTGGAAAAAGATACAGTTTTGTACTTAAAAGACCATGATATTGGCAAAATTATAGTTGCTATTTATTAAAATTATTTGTGTTTTTATTGTTCGATTTTAAAGCATGATAGTAAATATCATAATAGACTTTCGGAATCTGTAGTACGGTACAGAGATTTGATTAAAATTTACATATGTAAAGATGATTCGTCGCTCCATAAGAAACAGATTATAGTGATTGGCTTTTACTGACGTTACCCATGGTCGAGTTGAATATTGATAAAAATTTCTACTGGAATTCCTCATTGCAATTACGAATTTTCCATCTCTTATAAGCAATGCACCGCTGTTCAGTGTTCACCTAGCTCGATGTCACGGCACACCGGTTTCGCAGGCCCGCGCTACCGGCCTGCGGCAGATCGGGCCCGATAGCTTCACACTGGTCGCATTAACTCGACGCGCGTCACGATCCGACTTCACGATATTTCGTCAATAAAAATAAGAGCCCGGGGCTGTTAGTCGGAAAAAAAACAAAAAACACTATTAATTATGTTCCCCGATACATCGGGCCGTGACAGGATTTTATTTCACGAATAGGAAATTAAGAAAATATCGATTAAAAACTGGCAGCGATGAATTTTTGATGAGGAAGTGATATCTTTGATATATTAGTATGAACATTGACATAAATTAAGCAGAGTTGACCTTTTCGTGCTAATACACGTTTAAACATCAGTCTGGTTAACACCAAAACTAGGCATTTTGTATAAAAATATTAAATCAAGTAAAGTGTGTTGAACATTTTTGGTGTATTTTTAGCCCGCTGTGGTAGGGATGGCAAATGGACATAATATATATAATATGTATATTAATAAAATTACGAATTATCAGAGCAACGACTTCAACGCACGTTGCTTAATCTTCTCGATCACTTGACAAGTGTTGTTACCTTGGAGAAATAATGTATGGAGAGAGAGCTAATTATTTTTACCCAACCGATACAAACTTGCGATAAATCACTTTCTCCGGGTTTTTACGTCGTACACCATGGGAGAGAAAGAGACAACAAATATAATACTCCCCTTCTACGTACTGTCACAATGATCATGGGGTCCTGGGTCACCGCGGACTCCGCCCACATTTTTTATTATGCCACTAAACTTGACACAACTAAACGGTTTTTTGGGTTAGATGCTATATTTTTGTTGATTTCAATACTGTGAAAAAGAGGTTATACGAATAAACAAAAACATTGTGTCGATATGTGATATGAATGGATGTATAAATACCCTAGCCTTGTTCTTAGCCACGCTTAGGTCCGCCGAGTCAGGTAAAAATCATCAAAAACTGACTACACTGCTTTGGATTGATACCACTCTATATGTTCTAAGGTTGTTACAATATGTGGTCACTTACGAAAAGATTATACAGTATTTTCTAAATCAACACGATGTATGAAATATTTTCACACATGAATAGTATTTAAAGGTCAACGGAAATCTTAACTGCCAGTGGAGCAACATTCTAGCCATGTTCACAAGAATAAAAAGAATAATATTTATCATGTATTTTTTTAATAGATGTCAAAATGTGGCGCCATCACGGTGAACACTGTAAAAGAGTCCCATCTGTACGGAGCCAGTGGGACTATGGCATCTCAAATCGGGGTATGTTGTGAGGCTGGAGTTAGTGTGGAAGGGAATAAGATTGGGAAGAGGAAGGTTAGGAAGTACCTGGTCATTAAAATCTGGTCACTAAACACGTCTAAAGCCAATTCAAGCAACACTTTGATTCTGAATGGTGGTCCTTCACCAGAACGATACCGAGCGTATTTGCCAATCTGGAATGTGCCACAAATATACTTTTTTTATATTGGTCAACGGTGAAATAAAGCAAAATAATTATATAAAATGTATTTCAACACGTCGGGATTCGAACTCACCACGGAAGTACTCAACCTACGACTTTATTAACAAATTCTTTAGAAAGTAAATATGTCCGCACAAAAAAATATGCCACAAAGAAATAAAGAAAAACTTGAGAATGTTCAATAAAAATCAAGTACTTTTGAATGTTTGAAAATATATGATTTTTTTTATTAACGGTTTAACAATATCTATCTATACAAAGTTTAAAGTACGTGCTACGTAAATAAACAAAATATAAAATAAACCACATGGCTGTACGCTAAGTTGTTTACCCTAGAAACCTCTCAAAAAGGTTTTGAAAATAAATAATAATAATATTTTTAAAACTTTTAAAAGTAAAGCGTAAGTGGTCTGCGAAATATCTTGGAATTTCAGATTACATTTTGGTACTTCAAAGTATCGCAATTTTCAGTATATCTTGAATTAAATTCACCCTTCTGCAAGTCAGTCTCACTGATGCTGCATGATAACGTTTCAAACTTCGCGTGTCTCTTCTTCCAGCCATGTTTCATCATATCAACCTCCCTCACATCTGCGCCACCCTTATTTTCATCACTACACCTACTTTAGTTCTCAGTTTCCTGGGGTGGGGGCCGCCCGGGATGCTATCTGGCATGAGAGCAGAGAGTACCAAACAGTCTCAACACTGACGGGGGATGCAGAACCCCTCAAAGTAATGGAACGAGGATTATAGTTTAACATCCCGTAGAAATAGGTCCAGACTATAATATACTCGTATGTACGGAAATAAATAATTTATTAATACGTCTAAATATCGGATGAGTGCAATTTTAGTTATTAAAAATACTATATTATATAGAAGTGTTGAACAGTTTGTTATTTGTTTGTAATTATTTAACCCTTTAATGCCACGAATAATTTTAATTTATTAACCTCTTTCCGAGTTCTTTGATAATCAAAATTGTTGCTTATTTCAAATCTTAATAACTACTGTAGCTCCGCGGTCGATCCTTGACTTTAGATTCAGAGTTCGTAGATTCGAACCCCAGCGCGTGTCATTTTACATATTTGATCTAAAATGAAATACAGTATATATGCGACACGTCCGAGAGTGCGAATTGTCTTCACGAAATGTATTCTTCCTATAGTAGGCGCGTTATTTAGATGAAATCCCGCCAAGCGAATATCACCTCAAGGAAACGAATCAAATGATATTCTTGCTATCACTAGGACTCTGAAAAAAAGCGAAACTTTCGCCACATCCCAACAAAATTTTTGTAAAACGAATTTGAAAAAGTAATTGCCGCCAGTTCGAATATCATTGCGGGCATTTTTTATAAATAATAATAATAATAAAGTTTTATTCCGGAAGGTATGCAGGAGTAGTGCAATGCAATACCTTCCGTAATTGATATGAATACATTGTAATAATAATAGAAAGAAAATAAAAAATGAACAGAAATTCATAAGAAATAAATAATAAAATAAAAATAAAAATTTATAAAAATAATATTAATGATGATAAAAAAAAAAAAAAAAAATTTAAGAATAAAAGTAAGAAAATATTAATGGAGTATATTAGGCCTCATTTCTGCAAAACGCCATCAAGAGGGAGTCCATCCTGACAGCGACTAAATGGAATAACTATGTTATTATTTATTATTGTACAACAGATATCAAATCCAATTACCAATTATGTTGTATTATATATAGGCAAAGCGATGAATGTTAAGCAAGCAGGTAAACGAGAGGTTAGGTAGATACAATCTGGTCTGAATATCACGCTGGTGAAAGAACACTAATTAGAATCGAAAGTTGCTTGAAATGGCCGTAGCCGTGTTGAATGATGAGATCTGGAAAGCCAGGTACTTCCCGAATCTTTCCCCTATCTCCCACTCCTCCATACTACCTCCAGTTTCACACAAGTCCCACTGGCTCCGTACAGTTGGCACTCTTGTTCAATATTCACATAAAAAGCTGCTGGTAAAGGATTTCATTAATATTTCTGGATATAACGAGATAAAAAAAACGTTTATTGGTTGTGCACCTGTGTCCGTTCATTAATTTACACATTGCTACATTGGGAATTGGAAAATGGTGGAAAATAGCGTAGGTATTGTATTGTGCATCGGGTGTTTCACCTTTTTCAATTTTTTTATGGTGGTACCGAACCAAACTGCTCCCCTAACCATCCGGAACCATTGGGACTATGCCATCCCCCGTTGGGGCATGTTGTGAGACTGAAAGTAGTGAAGAGGAGAAGGAGATGGAAAAGAGGAAGTTTGGGAAGTACCTGGATAACGGCTATTGTCATTTCAAGCTACGTTTCGATTCTGAATAGTGGTCTTACACCAGGGCGATATTAAGAGTATCTACCACTCTGGAGCGGGCCTCAAACATACTTTATATTATTTAATATGATTTTAATGTGAAATGACACATGTTAATTAAATTGAAAAAAATGAGATCTGAACCCGCAACTTAAAGAATCGTAGTCGAGCATCATAACCACACGACCACGGAGGTCATCAATTGGATACAATCACTATTTAATTGGATTTGCTTTAAAGGATTGCAATTTTATATGTCGAAGCTTTAAGAAATAGTTTCATAGAGTGGACATTAATTTCTAAAAGTGATCCCCTAATCCAGGCCCTCCAGCTGATGAATCGCATCTCCCCCAGACGAGCACGTAATGCAATTTTCTTGTGGTTTTCCTTCCACAATATTCTGAGAATAATATTACAGGGGTACAACACACGAAATGTTACGGGTAATCTATTAAGCAACGTGTATTCTTCTTGCAACGTCAACGTTGGTGTGGATTTAATAGAAATGTTATATCCTCGGTCTTGTGCGGGCACAATTAGAGCAGTCCGCTCCAGGCGGCGAATTGCTAAGGCCTAACCTATAGTACCTAATAACATTTCCGCGATTTCCCGGCCCGACTCTCGTTTAATACTTGATACGAGTAAGCACCTATCTTTTGTTTCTATGAAAAAATCCCAAAAAGAAAGTAAAATATGCAGAAACAAGCAGTGCAAATGAGATACAAATTGGCGTGAATGTAGTAAAATTAATATAAAATGAATTATTCTAATTTCAGCAAAACCAGCCAAGGAACTTTTGAAGATTACGTTTGCACACGAATTTAAAACGTATTTCTAATTTCAGCAAAACCAGCCAAGGAACTTTTGAAGATTAAGTTTGCACACGAATTTAAAACGTATTTACTTTTGAAAGATTTTTATTTTAAATCGTCATAAGTTCATCATTTTTAAGAGAATTCCCGAGGTTCACTTCATTCGGTCTCACAGAGACTGAAAAACCGGGTAATAATTTTCGACCCCAAGGTTGCCCAAAAATTTTGCCCAAAAACAGTATTTTTTTTACTCAATGTTACTTTGGAGAATTGATATTTTTGATCACGATAAGTCAATCATAAGATAATCATTTTTACCATAATTCCGAAATTTCACCTCATTTTGACCCATCGAGCCTGAGAAAACGACACCTAATTTCCGACAACACTTTTCGCATTTTGCCTGTAGAGTAGTATTTTTTTTTTAAATTGAAAATTTTACATTCCATCGCCTTAAGTTCATCATTCTGAACAGAATTATAAAGGTTCACTTTCGAGACTTTTTATTCGGACTTATGGAGCCTGAGAAAACGGCATCTAATTCCCGACCCCAAGTCTCGCATTTTGCCCGTAAATTGTTTTATTTTTAGATGTTACTTTTGAAGAATTGATATTTCTGATCGCGACAAGTCTATCATTTTTACCATAATTCAAAAGTTTCACCTTACTTCAACCCATAGAGGGTGAGAGAACCACATTTAATTTTTGACCTCAAGTCACACATTTTGCCAGTAAAGTGGTAATTTTTCATCAAATGTTGCTTCTGGAAGATTTTTACATTTAATCAACTTAGGTTCATCATTCTAAACAGATTTATAAATGTTCACTTTCGAGTATTTTTATTCAGACCCCCATCGGCTCCATATCCAGAGAAAACGGAATCTAATTATCGACCCCAAGTCTCGCATTTTGCCCGTAAAGTGGTAATTTAAAAAAAAAAATGTTAGTTTTGGAAAAAAATTACATTCAGTTTCATAAAGACTTACAAAACGGGTTATAATTTTTGACCCCAAGCTTCGCATTTTGCCCAAATATAGTTTTTTTTTTAATAAATGTTGCTTTTGGAGAATTGATATTTTTGATCGCGATATGTCCATCATTTTTACCATTATTGCAAAATTTCACCTTATTTTGACCCATATAGCGTGAGAGAACGACATCTAATGTTTGACCCTAAGTCTCGCATTTTGCCTGTAAAGTGGTAATTTTTCGACAAATGTTACTTTTGGACGATTTTTACATCCAATCGTCTTAAGTTAATCATTCTGAACAGATTTATAAAGTTTCACTATCGAGACTTTTTATTAGGACCCGCGGAACCTGAAAAAACGGCTCCTAATTTCCGACCCAAGTCTCGCATTTTGCTTGTAAAGTGGTAATTTTTCGGCAAATGTTACTTTTGGAAGATTTTTGCATTCTATCGTTAAGACGATCATCATTTAAAAGATACATTGTAAAGGTTAACTTCATTCGGCTTACTAGAGAATGAGAAAACGGGTTATAATTTTTGATCCCAAGGTTCGCATTTCGCCCAAATATAGTTTTTTTTTAATAAATGTTGCTTTTGGAGAATTGGTATTTTTGATCGCGATAAGTCCATGATTTTTACATTTGATCATCTTAAGTTCATATTCTGAACAGATTTATAATATTTCACATTCGAAGCTTTTTATAGAGACCCCCACGACTCCATAGCCTGAAAAACGAAATATTATTATCAACCCCAAGTCTCGCAATCTGCCTTACGGGCAGTGGTAATTTAAAAAAAATGCTTTTTTGGAGGATTTTTACATTTAATCCTCTTAAGTTCATCATTACTAGGAGAATTTCCAAAGGTTAACTTTATTCAGTCTTCTAGAGACTGAGAAAACAGGTTATAATTTTCGGCCCCAAAGTTCGCATTTTGCCCGAAAATAGTATTTTTTAATAAATGTTGCTTTTGCAGAATTTATATTTTTGATCGTAATAAGTCTATCATTTTTACTATGGATCAAAAATTTCACCTCATTTTAACCCATTGAGCGTGAGAGAACGAAATGTATATTTTGACCCCAAGTCTCACATTTTGCCTGTTAAGTGGTAATTTTTCAAAAAATGTTACTTTTGGACGATTTTTACATTTAATCATCTTAAGTTCATATTCTGAACAGATTTATGATATTTCACTTTCGAGGCTTTTTATCCAGACCCCCATGACTCCATAGCCTGAAAAACGGAATCTAACTATCGACTCCAAGTCTCGCAATCTGCCCGTAAATTGGTAATTAAAAATAAAAAGTTTCTTTTGGAGGATTTTTACATTTCATCTTACATTCCCATTTTGCCCGAAAATAGTATTTTTTCAATAAATGTTGCTTCGGGAGAATTGATATTTTTGATCGCGATAAGTCCTTCATTTGTACTATAATTCCAAAGTTCCACCTCATTTTAACCAATAGAGCCTGAGAGAACGACATCTAATGTTTGATCCTAAGTCTCGCATTTTGCCTGTAAAGTGGTAATTTTTCATCAAATGTTACTTTTGGAAGATTTTAACATTTTGTCGTCTTAAGTTTATCATTATGAACAGATTTTTAAAGGTTCACTATCGAGACTTTTTATTCGGACCCATGGAGCCTGAAAAAATGGCTCCTAATTTCCAACCCCAAGTCTCGCATTTTGCCTGTAAAGTGGTAATTTTTCAGGAAATCTTACTTTTGGACGATTTTTGCATTCTATCGTCTTAAGTTCATTTATATTAAGATAATTTCTAAAGGTTTACTTCATTCGGTTTAATAGAGACTGAGAAAACGAGTTTTAATTTTTGATCCCAAGGTTCGCATTTTGCCCAAATATAATTTTTTTTTTAATAAATGTTGCTTTTGGAGAATTGATATTTCTGATCGCGATAAGTCCATCATTTTTACCATAATACCAAAATTTCACCTCATTTTGACCCATAGAGCGTGAGAGAACGACATCTAATTTTTGACCCCAAGTCTTGCATTTTGCCTGTAAAGTGGTAATTTTTCAACAAATGTTACTTTTGGACAATTTTTACATTCAATCGTCTTAAGTTCATCATTCTTAACAAATTACCAAGGTTCACTTTATTCGATTTCATAGAGGCTGATAAAACGGTTTATAATTTTAGCCCCTAAGGTTTGCATTTTACCCGCAAAGTAGTATTTTTTTATTAAATGTGTTACTTTTGGAAAAAAGTCATTTGACCGTCATTAGTCTATCATTTTAAGCAAGGTCTATTTATTTTAAAGGTTCACTTTATTTGGTCACATTCTGTCTTATAGAGCCTGGAAAATCAGCATCTATTTTCCGACCCCAAGGCTCGCATTTTGTCCATAAAATTTATGAATTTTTCATAAATTCTACTTATGGTGAAGTCTTTCATGGAATCTGCGGTAGTTCATCATTATTTTAATTCATTCGGTTTTTAAATACATTATAACATAATTGTCATTTACAAAGAGCAGAAAAAGTATTGGGCCTAAATGTGAACCTTGGGGTACACCACTTGTAGCAATTAATTTTTACGATAGTTTAGTTTAGAGTTATTTCTTACTTAAAGAATTCTATTGATTAGGTAGCAGCTTTTTAATCATTCTAATAAATTTCCATTTATACCGATGTTGCAAAGTTTATTGAGTAGGATTTTATTTAACCTTGTCAAATGCTTTAACCAAGTCTGTATATATTGAATCTACTTGAGTTTTATCTTTAAGTGCACTCGATATAAATTGTTCACATAAAGAAATATTTGTTGAAATGGATCTGATTGTCATAAAGCCATGTTGATTAAGTGCAATGATTTTATTAAGGTGTATAGATATTCTATCTAATATGAGTTCGACAAACAATTTGGGGATTATTGAGAGAATACAAATAGGTCGGTAATTTGTGACATCGTGGATATCACCTATTTTAAATATTGGCGTTAGAATTTTTTTTTCCATTGATCTGGGAAGCAGCCGGTCATCAGTGATTGATTAAATAATTGACAAAGTGGCTTGGCTAATACTGACACACAGTTAATAAGAAATGTTGGATTCATTTTGTCGGGACCAGCTTTTTTTTATTTATGTCAAGTGCCTTAATTTTACGCGAAACATTAGGAACGTTAAAATTTAGGCAGAAATGTGGACAGATTCATTTGGTTGAAAGGGTGGAATACGTAGGATATATATGGGTGCCCTTTTCATCGACACTTTTAAAAAATTCGGCAAACAAATTAACAATTTTACTAGTGTCAATGATTCGCATTCCTTCAAATAGCATGGATGTTTTACTTTTTCTTGGTAAATTTATAATGTGTTTGAAAAAATGATTGATATCTGAAGGAATAGACTGTTCTGAATTATGTATATGAGTTTGATTTTTTTTTGAGAGTGTTTTGCTTTCAGTTCTGTATTTGTGAAATCTTTTGTTCTTGTAATTTTCGTGCCAGGTTTTTTTATTATTTACTATTAGTTGTTTTAAGTTTTTGTAAACCCATTTTGGAAATTTCGATAGTATGAGTTGAGTTGAGGGTACTAATTTAGCGATAGTCGTGTTAATAATGGAGTAAAATGATTCTAAATTATGGTAAAATGATTCTAATTTGTGTCTAGAAATGACCAATCTGCACTTTCTAAATATTTTAACATCAGTGGATAGTCTGTTTTGGCAAAATTATATGAATAGGCTGGAACAGTGTCGGGTTGAGTGTTAGGGTCAAGGTTCGCAGTGGTAATATTTAAGGGAGGATGATGAGAAACGATGGGCAGGAGAGAATCAATTAATTTAGATCATTTTACAGAAGAATAACTACTAAATACGAGGTCTAACAATTGGTGATTGGGGTTAATTACATTATTGATTCGTTTAAGACTTAAGACATTTGACATATTGATAACTTCACAAGCATTCGCAGAGATATTAAGATGGTTATTCGAATGACTATGGGTGAGCCAGTCAATATAAGGTATATTATAGTCCACGATAAGCAGCAATCTGGCTTCAAGATATTTTAAATTATTCAGATATGTCACTCTATAATACAAACATTTGGTGAAGATGACAATTTTTTTATGACAAATTAATATGTGCCAGGGAGTTCAGAAAGACGAATATAATAAAAAAAAACAATGCAATAGAAAAATTAGGTTTTGAATTTGTAACGCACATTGTTGTTTTTATGGTATTTTGTTAGTTTTTCACAATACACGAATAATTATGTTAGTCTGCTCATTTAACATTAAAACATTTATATTTTTAAAATATGATTTTTTGGATCTGTTAGTTTATATTTGGATATTTTCAGAGGGAAAACCTGCCAAAAACAAATTTTGGTGTTTCAATTTAGGTTTTGACAAGAGGCGCCAAAAATGTTATCTGCGCCAGGAGCCGCGCCGCGCCGTTTGGCTCAGGGCTGGGCCTGCACTGCTCTGACAAAAAAACTTTAGTTATTTTGTAAAGTTTTTTTGTCAGAACACTGTTGTTTTATAAAGATCTAATTTATTTTGACTTATTTTCGTGTTCTAGGATGACTACCAATGGAGATCCAAACCGTGCAGACTGCATTCGTGAACAAATCCGCGGAATTAAACTCGTACGTTAGTTGCGTTTCAAAGCCATTAGGTGCGATGCCTCTCTCAATCAGGTTTTTTAATCAATCTTCTCCTAGTTAAGTAGCGTAGTTCATATTTAGTCAATAAGTTAGTAGCTTTAAACTAAGCATACAATCAAGTTTATATGATCAATCAATTATAATTCCATAAGTCATTGGTTGAAAGTTGTAAGACAACAGTTTCAAACTCTCAATTACACCATCTTTTGGTTTTTATTTCTGAATTTTTGCCAATTAAGGTTATTTGAAAAACAATTTTATCCAGATCAATTTATTTCCTAGAACAGCCTTGAATTATCAAAATAGGCTTAAGCCAATAATGTTACTATTGAGTTAGTATTTTTTTATTTCAGAAAAACTGTAAACAAATCGTTATTTACATTATTTTATTCAGCTACTAACTTGAAATTTAGTTTTGCATATATTTTAAGTGGATACGTTGAAATACCTACAAATTCCTGCTCCTAACATAAAGGTAAGAAAAACAATAATCACCTAACAAGACTTTTGTTGAAATATTTTTGAAAAGTCCTCCAGAAAAATATCTCAATTTGTCCTTCTTCTTTTATCTCTAGTCAATTGTGTCAATTCGTCAATTACATGTCAGCGTTGCGAAATACGAGAACGGGTTGTTTCTTTTCCAGCATTTAAAGCCGACGGTAAACAGTTTTGCAACGAAAACACACAAAGGACCGCCATTAGCGACACGTTTCAAAAGATTTAGGCTAAACTGAAACAAAGGCGCCAAGAGTCAAAAGTTGGCGAAAAAAAAGGCCACCATATTTCTGCCAAGAAGTCTTATTTCGCAAGAGAACCGCACAAAAGACAGATACAAAAGGAAAATTGCAAAAATTGCTTTTCGCTACTAGTAAAAGGGTTATGTCTTTTGTCTATACCCCATCATAAATTTTAAATAGGCAAATTTTTCGCTTGACAGAGCGACGCGTGTGAAAGTTTTTTCGCACACAATAATTTTGAAAGTTTAAGGCTCTTTTGTATTATTTGTTTTTGTTAACGGAAGTGTAAAGGGTTTTTGAGTGCACTGAATTCGTTGTGTACAGCATATGTAAATAAGGTTAAGTTGTCTAAGTACGTTTTTGATTGATCATCACAACTTGATGGATATTAATATGCAAGCTAGTTTTAGTAAACATGATATTTAATTAGTTGCTCAGATAGGAAATACACTCTGCTCAAAACACACATAAACTCTCTACCAAATTAAAAGCGGCTACTGTAGATTTCGGAATCCATTAAATTTGACTAGGTACCTGTGCTACATTTGTTTTAAAATAATTACTCAGCGAAATTAATTATAAAAATGTGGACGTATTTTGTCCGGGGATACTTATAAGACAGTATATAAATTGACACATTTTTATAACCGCGTTCAGTCTATTAATTTAAGAATCTTTTTTTTTATTGCACAGTTGAAAAGTACAGATATGGAAATATGGCGATTTGTCTCATTCGTTAATAGTTAATTAGTAAATTAAGCCTCTATGAAAATAGATTGACCTTGGAATATCTATCAGACAGAGAAAGCTGCATTTCAGGATGCCCGAGTTCGGATTGTGAGAGACAAACAAACAACCAGATTTTCTGATAGCTAAGAAGAAGTTTAACGTGATTTCGTGAACTCGACGATATGAATTTGGTTCTTCCTGAACTTGTTATAGTAGTAGATACCCTCAGTATCGCCCTGGTGGAAGAACACCATTCCTGGCTTTAGCTGTATTTGTTGTTCCATGTACCTTTTCCCCCATCTCCTTTCTCTCCCCACTCCCTTCAGCCTCAAAAAATCTCTCATTGGAGATGCCATAGTGTTACTGGCCCCGGTAGTTAGGACCCTTGTGTGATATTCATACAAAATGGATGAAATTTGTAATAAGTCGGAATGAAAATAGTACCGCAGTACAAAACGACTGCAGTGAAGTTCAGAACAAATGCAACAGTTCGCCACCCATCGGGATCAGACGCGTGGTTGGATGTGTCATTAAATAGTAATCAGGTTTAACCCAATTACACTTTCTGAAAGTCAGTTAGTTGTTGATTAATAACCTCCTTGGCAGCGGTTCAGTGTTTAGAGCCTTATTGTGCTCCAAAACACATGAAAAGGATTCAGGTCCTTTTGACTCGGGCCCAGATGTGACACGGTCTAATTTTGAAAAGGTACATTCTTATCTGCCCGTGATTAATTATCTTTCCATCCTGGCGAGCTTTAAAATGGCAAGAAAGACATGTGTGGCTCATGGAAATATTCCGTATCTTTTTTTGTGGATGGAATCATTAATTATATACTACCGAGTAAGGACGTTTGGAAATTTCTCAAAGGAAAGAAATTTGAATGCCTCGCCAGTTTCTCTCGACTGGCCTGAATAGAGAAAAAAAACGTTTTTATTATCCTAGGCAGCGGGATGGGACACACAATCTCAACCATTATTATTGCGCCGATTCGGGCTGACTTTGTACTCGAAATCCAGCAGGGTTTAAAAAGTTCTAACTGCCTACCTACCCCCGAATACAAAAAGCAATTTCAGATTGTACCTAATGCCGCGAAAGAGTTGCAACTGCCTGGAGTCAGAAAGACTTACTTTACTTTTCAGATCTGGTCACCTTCTCTTCTTCTGGTACCTCCTATTATTTATGTAATATATATGTTCCCTCGTATTTAGTCAATATTTCCCCTGCAGGCGGCATCCTGAAACGACTCGCGAAAGTGCATTCGCACTGGTCACTGCAGTTGCGAAGCCACGATGTGCGTCGTCTCTCTGTACAATTTCTCTCATCAATATTCAATGATCAAATAGATAATCTTTTTTCGTTGGTCCTTATGATGTGAACAGAATAATGAAGATTTCTCTTCCCATTTGTGGTTGGCACAATTGCGCAAATTTTGGCCACTCGATGAAGAGCTTCCGAGTTAGTTAGGTACTCTATCTATTTAAGGTAGGTATTCTACGAAGGCATCTATATATTCACATTGAAAAAACTCAAATTTTCAGTAAATGTTTAGTCTAGTCTAGTGTATCAGGAGGTTCAAATGTAGATACATCTATTTCAAACAATGCAGCAATTGTGCACGGTGAATAGACAGGGTTTTACCGAAAGTATCTTCTATTCTAGATGTGTAAGGTATGTGTATGTTTATGAAAAAAAGCTTTAGGTATAATGTTGAGCACCTGTTACTTACCAATTCAATTACCATATTATCATGGTAGCTGTTATTCTCCATTATCAAACTGTGTTTGTAGTTATTCACTTTAAGATCTGTGTCCCCCATTCGGTGATTTGAAACCATTGCTTACTAAAAGCAGGACACCTGCATAACAATTAGTACTTAAGTTCCTTAAGGAAAGAATTATTTTCGATGTAATTTGGAATATTTTATGCCATTCGGTGACTTAATAATCTATATCACCTAATTATTATAAATCTGATTTTTGTAAATTATCTGCAAGCTTTGTCAATTTTTCCTGGGAAAACCTTAAAACATTATGTAAGACATAATATTTAACAATGTTCCTTTTTTCAATGTACGTGCATATATTGGGTTTCACAGTGGATTGTATTTAAGATTTATTGAATAGATCGTAGGG
This sequence comes from Drusus annulatus, assembly GCA_022651775.1. NCBI lineage: Eukaryota > Metazoa > Arthropoda > Insecta > Trichoptera > Limnephilidae > Drusus > Drusus annulatus. Next base: position 2,112,865 of record JAGWCC010000025.1, on the reverse strand, counting down.
CTTAACACTCCAAAATGAGTAAGATTGATTGTGCCCGAAGTTGCAGATGTCAAGTAGTGAGCGTTTATTTAAAGTAGATATTCATAATGAACATACGTGGTAAAAAATGATCGTCCCCAAATACCTTTTACTCGCCTTTTCAAATTGGAGTAGTTAACATGGTTATATTATTGTATTTATATAAATGACTAAAGGAAGTAAAAAAATAACTCGCATGCAATAGTAGTCGAAGTAGAAGTCTGAAGAAAATAATTTATCATTATACAATTTCAGGAAAAAGTTTTCTAGGGTGTTGCATGGCTTCTTACTCCCTTTTAGATGATTGTTATAAGGTAAATGATTTTAGTAATAATTGTTTTAAAATTAATCATTTTAGACGTTATCGTCCCCAGGTAAATAATTCCAGACACAATCATCATAATGTTAAGAATTATAGTCATGAGGTATATAATTTAAGAGATATTCATAATGTCATAATTATAACTAGGTAAGCAAGTTGGACATCATTGTCAAAGGGTTAATAATTTAATGCATTATTATTACGATGTGCAACAATTTAGGCATCATTTCCACGAGATTGAATAATTAAGACATAATCGTAATAAGATGCTTTAAAACGTACATAATAATCGTAAAATACAAATTTAGACGTTATTGTTGCGTTGCAATCAATAATAAATAAAATATAATATATGAATCAGGTTTTTTATTTGTTTTATGTGATCACCACAAAAGATTCTAATACGAGGCCTGTTATGATGATGAGCGTCTTGGAGTTGTGGAAAAACAAATCATGGATTTTATTCTTTGATCCATTTTTAAGTAAAAAACCGAAAAACACACAAAAACGTGACTAACCTTTCCAGTTGTCAAAAACAAACCACTTATCCAAAATGGCTGATAATGCTAATATTTGATAAAAATATGTGTACCAACATAACAAAAAAAAAATCGTTAGTCGAATGTACACAGCCCGCGAAAATTCAAAATACACCTTTTCTTTTGAACAGGCCATGTATGGTCCCAACTGGTTATGTAACCCGTAAAATTGGGAAACATCTTGAGGTACTTAAAAACGCGGGAGTGGAAAGAAAAAGTGTAGAGGAAAATTGGAAGAAACAAGCTCTTCAAATCTGGTCACTTAATATTGATTAACCTATTTATAACAGTTTTTGTGATTTGAAGTCAGAGTGATATTGAATATATATATATATATTCAATATCACTTATTATTAGCTGTGTATTAGAAGTAGGTAGAGGTACATAATCAAATTACCCACCCATAGATAAAGTAGTTTAATTTCGTCTAAGCTAACCGCGCTAACCATATGTAATTAGTTAAAAAGCCCGCTGTGGAATTTCTATGCCTTAATTGGGTACCTATCTAACATTTGCTGCCTGGATATCTCCTCATTACAGCATTGACAAATATTGCAAAAGTGATGTCTTTTAAAAAAAGCTTTTTTTGGAACATAATGTGTTTATCTCACAGCAAACCGTGGATAATTCGTTATATGCATTTCAATTCGGCGAAACGACTTGGACAAAAAATAAAACTTGGTTATAAAAAACATGACTCAGTATCTTTAGTTCAGTTTTTTTTACTTCTATAACACGTGTCGTATTGTATTCAACATGAATCCCTATTTAAATTGTCCGGTACCTACACTGGTAAGAATTTTACGAACAAAACTTAAAACAAATAAAATCAGTTGAACGTTTATTAGTAAACAGAATTTTATTCTTAATACCTATCGTTGCAAAAAATATTGGAATAAAATAGGAGCCAAATCATGATTTTTTGTAAGACTTTACTATCACGAGGTTAACACTCAAACTATAAGAAACAAAGCCATAAAGCTACCCATATTGCCATGTTATAAATATTTAAAGTCAAAGCAAATTAAGTTTTGTTGAGTAGAGTTAAATATCAGAAAGAGTGTCGGATATAAGAAGGCAAGAAGCTAAATAAATAGCGCGGAAAGAGTCTACTCATTTTGGGAGTTCGATTTGAAAAGGTTTTATTTTTGAGGTTTTCTAAGTTCATAGGTACTTCTTATTTTCTCCGAAATTATTGACAGCTTTCAAATAATATTTGAACACATTAAGAGAACCACGAGAGAGTTTCCAGTTTGACAGAGATTCTATGCAACACGCCGGTCCGCATAAAATGGTCCTACTACATAGCATGGGTCATTGTTCCAGACTACATTGTTTGGTATTTTCATTGTTACATTTTCCACTTTCGTTGCAAACACGAGACGTCGCTTTCGTCGAATGAACGCCCAAAATATGGTAATGCCATTCAATCCTCCAAAGCCCGGCCCGGAGTGTCCGGGGGGCTCAGGGTATATCGGGGATGAATCATCCCCGGACTAACAAAAAGGGGTTGGTCACTCTCGAATATTGCGCCGGCCTAAGTCCACCGTTGATCCGCCCAATCAACACGTAGCCTTTCTGTATTATCAAGAAAATCCACCCTAATAGAATCCATTCTCCGTGGAAAGGAAATAGAACAATATTTTACTCCATACTCGTTCACAGGCAACAATTAATGTGAGTAAAAAATTAAAAAACTGATAATAATTAAGTAATTTCCAAATATTCTTCTCACAGAGTAGCAGAAAGTTGAAAAAAAAACAGGAAAGAACCTTACTATTTTTGAGATAATTACCCAATATACGAGTACATAATTTATTACTGTTCGACGATTATTTTCTTGTGTAATGACAGATAACAAAACAGGTTTCAAATTCTCCAAAATAGAGCAATGAGAATTATACTTAGGCGAAATACATACACAAAAGTAACTAAAATGTCAAAGGAACTGAATTGTCTAACAGTTAAACAGATGCTAACATTAAACACATTGATGTTTATACATTAAATGAAGAACAACTTGTTACCAAAATATTTTTCTGGCAACATTATCCACAATGTTGATATTTACTAATATTATACAGTTTGGTTAGCAATAGGGTGAATATTTCGCAAATGACGATTCATATTAAAGGCATTGCTCCCCTTTATGGATAAAACTTTAGAACAAAAGTTGCATTTGGCCTGGTAAACCTCAACTTCCTTTAAATAAGCCCATAATTTCACCTTTCTTTCGCGTTGAACGGCCAGCCATAATTTTAGGTAGAGATTGAAAGGTATGTATTGTAAGCTGAGATTTAAAAAAAGTTTAACAGAATAATTCGTAAAATCACCAAAAAAACACGCAGAAAAACTAGTGTCATACAGACAAAACTAGCAAAGAAATCAAAATCAACTGTCACGAGTACGTGCGAGGGAACGAAGAACTAAAAAGATACTTCATACTACGAACTACGATCGAAGTAAAGAAGTAAAAGAACAATTGAACTGTGGATGATGCGATACTTCAATCGTTCGAACGAATGAAAAACTCAAATTGAGGTTCGAAGTAAACTACAAATAAGCATAAATGCCATAGATCGTGCGAGCGGAACTACCAACTTCAATTGAAGTATTTGTTCAATGAAAAATGAATGAAGTTGGAACTGCCGCAAAAGGAAGTAGTTCCTCGAAGTAGTTCCTACGGAGCGGTCACAACGCAACTACATACCTAATTAATTACTTACCTATTATGTATTTCAGTTAACATTATTCTATGTTTAAAAGGGGTGGATTAAAGCAACTTAGGTTTTTTCTTAGCAAGTCAAGTTACATTTCGTATTTTTTTACGTGAAACAACTAGTACTACATAATAATAAATGCATCTACCTTAAGATTATATTTCACAAAAATGGCGTTATATAAATTAGCAAATATCATATGTTTTAGACAGTTTGTAGGTGCCGTGCATTTTAAAAATCTCCAAGCAACATTAATAACAAAATTATATAATAACTAAAACCAAACTAAAAGCCATTTGCAAAAATACGATATTTGTATGATAGATTTAATTGATCATTTAAAGTTTCTTTGAAAATAATCCAACCTTGTCTAATTTAGTGGGATGGTTCAGGATACTAAAATCAATTTATAAAGCATTATTTTTGCCAAAGGGGAGTGGGAAAATAAAAGAATTTGAGGGACTGAACCCATTTGAAGCAATGTTAACAGACATTTCTGTTCGGTTTTTTTATGAGCAGTCATTTATAACCAAAGTAGAAATGGAAATAAGAGTGTAAAATAAAAATAAAAACTGGAATACTACGGTTCTTTTGTCGAAATAAAACTACGTTCCAAGCAGCGGGGTGCCTTTTGGTAAATTGAAAAAAATACGATTTGATGAACCTGCGCCAGTGTCTAAGCTGTATAATAACTTATATCTATGCAGATAGGTACCAACTTGGAAAGAAGTGGGTGTATATCGTATCTGGTGAAGCGGCGGCGAAGTACGGAATATACCTATCTGTATAATATGTGGGAAGCAAAATACGCTTTGTCAAAACCCGCCATGGGGGAAAAGGAGTTACAAAAGCCGCTCCGGCGATATTTAATAAGGGTTATTAATATTTGTGGACCTTTTAATAACATAATACGGTGGTTGTCACTGCATCATAATCGTGTCCTAAACACTTTTTCGCAATTATCTCGGAATCCGTAAAAGTTTACAAAACGGTTTTTACAAGCTAACGATTTATGTATATTTTCTTCTGATGCTAATAGTGTTATGTAAAAAATAATTAAAATATTCCCGAAAAACTGTGACAATTACTTGATGCCAGAGGTCACTGTTTGAGAGTTTTTCGTTGTACACACAAACAGATTCGCTAACTAACTTACTTACTAATTGACCATGATGCTGTTTTTTCCGTAGGGTAGGCAGAGAGGATGGGCCACACGCAATTTTGTCTTGGCACAAGCTTCTAGATGGACTCCTTTTTTCATTTATGCGCTCTACATTTGCAAACCATCTAGCGCCCCTTTCCTAATATTATTAATTCCAGGCAATTTTTACTGTATTTTACTGTTTGTAGTCCTGAGAGGCGACAAATATAAGATAGCCCAATTTAATAGAAGACGTGAAGGAGGAAGGCGCCGCACCTCATAGATTATAGATACATATAGAACCTGCACCAGAAGGAGAAGAAGTTACCAAAAGACTTAGTTCAAATTCTTCAAATCTGCTGATGAGGTTAGCAGGGTAAATAGATTGATAGACAATAGCATATAATAATGTATTGAAGGTTATGGTATTCTGTGAATGTGGCAAGAGGTGTGTGCCAAGACAGAGTTGTGCGGCGGTTCATCCTCCCTGCCTACCCTTGCGGAGAAACGACGGGATGTTTGGTTAGTTTTGAAGATTATATCTTTTTTATTTATTTTACTTAAAATACCACACATGTAAAATTGTTAAATGTGTTCTAATACAAACATAAGATTTAGCATTACGCTTCCAGGAACTATCACCTATCGAACTGTTTTCACATTCAATACGCGTACATTACCGGCACAATATTTTGACAGGTTGTATTTTGATATGTTGTCGATAGTGCCTGAAGGTGGCACCTTCTGATTATTGATGGCACCTTCCGCCAGTAGGTACACGCAATAAACACGGCTCCTTCACGAAGTTTTGCATGGGTTTTCTATGGGCCATGGATCATGCTACTATCAACTCACTGGGTAACTAACTACCTGCCGACATAGTTACAGAGTGGTAAAAATATAAAATATCATATATGGTATAAAATATTTTGAAAAAAAAGAACGCTAAAAGATGACCAACATAAAACCAAATCCACGGATTGATTACAGTAAAGAGGTTGACATTTAAAAACATATTCGTCATTAGATTTACAGTAGCATAAGTCATCTAGATTTGTATAATTGCAGGCATAATCATCATTAGGCAAACAACGTTAATTAAAAATATGAGGTTTTGACCAAGACTCGAACTCGGGACCTTCACTCTATACACAGCGGCATATCTACCAATTCTGCTATCTCAATCAATTCATTAAGCGTCAATTTTAACAATCACATAATTGTTGAAAACAATTCAAATTCTTATCTCATAAATGGCGTCATGGATGGAATTAATAATTTTAATTTTGTTCGAATAGAACTTTGGTCATACTCAAAAGATGGTTGCCAAAATATCGGAAAAAATGATAATGAAATAAGAATATTGATATTCTATTGTCCGTATCCTTTTCTATTTTCATATTCTTTGAAAATTGTTTTATGACAATGAAACGTAAAATTTTAGTAGGTTAATTTTAATTTAAAGTATTTTTTTATTACTTATTTTGAATAGGAGAGCCTAACTTTTCAGAGCTGGTCGCTATATACGAGGATGGTAAAGTCTGGCAAACGAAAGCATGTGGCTGACGAATGATGCGCAGAAACGCATTTTGGTAGGAGGCGGGGTCAACCGGAAAACATCGCCAGGAACCGTTGTACGAATTGTCTACTTCCCGAGGAGCTTTGGCAAAGCTGCGCAGTAAACAAAAAGCCATCCGCATTCTCTGATTTTGTTGACAAGGATTCGTAATCAGTCATTAAATAAAATTATATTTATTTGTAAATATCACCAATCTAGAGTCATTATTCTCGGAGGAACGATTCCAGACCATTATCAGACATAGAGAGTTTTCAACAAGATGATTGGCTTATGGTATGGGATAGGTAAATATTTTGTTTGTATTCAAATTTTCCAGGAACTTGGTGGAAGTGACCTTTTCGCGTCCTTCACACTTCAAAAATATCAAAAAAGCTTCAAATCCATAGAAAGACAATGCATAAGGTTTTCGAGATGAAGAAATGTGAGAAGGTCTGATAATCTTGAAAAATGTTTAGTCGACGACTTGAGTCAAAGTCATCGACTACGAATCTGGAGGTTGCGGGTTCGAAGCCCAAGTAGTTCATTTGTGTTATTCCACATATTCTTTAAATTAAATAATTAAGTAAATGGCAGGCTACAGAGTGGCAGATACTCTAAGTATCGCCCTGGTGAAAGACCACCATTCATAATAGAAAAGTTGCTCGAAATGGCAATAGCCGTGTTAAGTGACCAGATCTGAATAGTCAGAGACTTTCCCGCTTTTTCCCGCTTCAGCACGTGCATATTCTGCTTCATAGTTATGATTTTAATATCAGTTAAGTTTACATTCTATTTGAAAGGATTGCTTGTGTTTATAATATGAGTAGCTACGTACCTATTATTACCTATGTAGGTAGGCAGGTAGGTAGGTAGGTACTCAAGGGGTGGGCAGGGCCTACTTTCCTATGAAGCAAATCACAGGTACAATCTAAGATCGAAGCATCAAGCTGTTTTTGATATATCACATTATGTCAGGGAATAGAAGATACAGACGAACGATTATTGATAAATTACTTAAAATCGCATATTTATTACACGGATCAGATCTCCGGAACCGGTCCATGTCTACCACTGGAGCCTGGGTGGACGGCCGACTGACGCATCGGCGATTCTAGATGTAAATAAATGATTGGATGGACAAGATTGATAATAATAATTCTACGGCATTAATGTTTTTCTTAAGCGTCGGGGATTCGTTTCTCGTTTCTGTAGGAAGTGTTCGTTTTGTTTTAATAAACGACTTATCAAATCAACTACTCATAATCTTCTCCATTCACCATTATCTATAAAGCTACGTGTAAGTGTAATTTTATATGTTGCTTATACCTAACTCAGTCGTGTCAAAATGATGAATCTAGTAGTATCTACCTGACAAAAAGTTAAGAATTTAATAAACTTAAAAAATGTTTTATTCTGAACTAACCTGTAAATTAATGTTTTTACGCAAAGTGTACATTATCTTATTTTAATTTACTGAAAATAATTAAATAACGGCACGAATAATAAAATACCTACTCGATAACTCAAATAATGCAAGATAGGGACACCTGTAGGCGATTAAGTTATCTTCTGTCAGTCAAATTATCTGAAAGTATATTTAGTTTGCTGCAGCTTGTTTACAGCCTCTTTTAGCCGTTGCACTGGTGCCGAAGTGTATCAAGCTGTAAGCGTGTCGATCTGTACCCGAAGATGACACGGTTAACTTTGAAGGCAGCCAAATGAGGAAATAACGAAGAACGAAATACTTTTGAAACTAATGTTTTTGAGTCTACGAAATCTACACCAGCGATGCAACGGACTGCACAGCGTGTCGATCTGTAACTAAATTCCTTTAATATTTGTTCATTTTCCAAAAAAGTACATACGAGTATTTCGACTAATTAAATAGTTCGGCCAATTTGATTACCCCCTACGTAGACTAAAACATGGATATTATGATAAAAATATTTCTTGAACTTTTTATGTTTAGACTGTGCTGGTTTTTTTTCCGTTTTTTTTTGGATTTTTAAAAAGAAAAACGCATTCCCTGGTTACGGATAACCTAAAAATATTTGAAAAACTCTTACTACCATCATAAAAAGAGGAAAATGTTGCTTGTGAAATGATGGAGGACTTAGCCGGCAGACGAATTGAACCCACGACGCGTTTGTCCACTCAGCTACAGACCGATGTTCACCCTGTTACGAAATCATCAATCTGGTACAATTTATGCATGCTGTTACATTTCAAAATTTCAAACATTTTACTGCATTGTACACAACAAAATAACAGTTTCAAAAATGGATATTTAAAAATAACTCAATATTGTGAGAGATGTGGCATCATTAAACATACTGAAACTTTATTCAATAAACATTCTCAATTAATAAGTGATTTAAAAACCCAAAAATACCCACCGCATAATTGAAATTAAAAAAAAACTTGCGGAGAATGTGCCAAAGTTTATATAATTAACACCTTTATGTATAATAATAATAATATTTGGATAATTTGTAGAGCGCCGTTCCTGCCATCTAAAAAAAAGTTCTGAGATAATGAATGAGAGTTGATAAAGTAGGTACTTACCATGAAAATTGGCGCTTCCAAAAAATCAGTTTGAAGCTTCAAAATGTACAGAATCTATTTCTATCCGTGCACGTTCTGCCGCACATATTCTAAAATTATGGAAAAATACAGTAATCTTTCATTTACAGGTAGGTGAAGTGAAAATATTACAAAAAGTTTTCACTAAGTATTTGTCGAAATATATTAAGAATTCATGCTGACGGTGAGCGCAGATTAGAATCTCGAAAAACGACCTAAGGCAAAAAGGTGGGCTGAAAAAACGAATGCTCGCCGCAAGGGGCATAGGGAGGCATATGGTCGAGTTTGCTGTAGCAGGCCTAGAAAGATTTTCCTACCGAGGTGTTCATTTGAATTAAATCTGATAAACATAAATTATTACAATTTCAAATATTTTTCTCAAATATCTTAGAAAGTAACTAACTCAACACCCCCGTTTTAAGGGTCTAATGTCACCCCATCGGGAGTTTAGTGCGATATCATAGATAAAGATTCCCGAAACATTATGAATGTACTTCTCTCTAAGTATTACCAAAAACAAATTACTCGATGATTATGTCACGAGAACGCTTTAATAAGCAAGATCGAATGGGACAACTACCCTTCCGATTGTACGTTTGATTTTTACTTTAAGCTCCTGTACCGGTAGGTTAAAATGATATTTAAATGCTACACAGCTTATATTTTGCGCTGAAAATAGTTAAACCCATGAATTACAGACAGATACGGCTTTTTAAATTTCACGACGCTGTCTTGTCTGCATTTTGGTTAAGATTGTATTATCTAACAGTATTATTTAAAGGTTTGAAAGGTTACAAATGGATTAGCTATATACGAGCTTCTCGTCCACGTAGATGCAGATTTCATGACACCCGCGCTCACCGTTCTCGAGTTCTGTGATACCTACATACAAATTAACTGTCTGCTTCATAGTTAAGATAAAAGTACGCATATTAATCTTGGTATTAATCTTCAACAAACTTTTCTATAAATTATATTATCCATAACTATTCGATATTAATTGCCCATCCATTATGAAAAAAGTTTGAATATTACAAAACAGCTTATAGACAAAAGGTGATTTCATTTGTAACAACTTCAAAAGCAAGAACAGCCTAGATAATTGGCCGGACGACCTTAGCGAGAAAAACTCATATTTCCATATCTGAATTCCGCAATCTGGTTTCTTATGAACTATAACGTGTTATTTATTGCGCCGTATGCAGAATCTTAATCAGTTCCTTTGTTCTCTTTTCAAGTGTGGAGGCCATTTCATTTTTGAATTTAGAATAATAAGCCGGGCTGGCAGCCAATCAGGGAGCGAGCGAGCCGAAGGGATTGGCCTCCCTTTCATGTGGATTGTGGTATCGTGTGTCGCTGGCTTTATATGTGTATAGGTATACGAGTATATTATTAGGTCTATGTGTATGTGTATACATTGTAAAGCCAGGGGCACACGGATTCATTATTTTGTTTATTTATTCAACTCTTATTCCAACATAGCAATGTGTGAACATAGTAATTATACATTTATTAATTAAATGCATTCGGTAAATGCGTAATTTAGAAGCGTTTTTCAATGATGATATTTATTTATTAATCTAATCTTATAGCTCCACAGTGTATTTTTCTGATTTTCCGGATATAAAAAAAATGTTGTAGGCTTACATGGTAAAAATGTAATAATAATTTATTTTTTCGTCTTTTCAATGTGGTTTAATTTATAAAAGAATGACCTACAGTAAACACATGTCGTATTTTACTTTGCAAGGTGGCATTGCCCCGAAGACATGGGCATTTAGAAAAAATTGCGATAATAATAAAAATAATAATATTTGGACGACTTGTATAGCGCCGTTTTTGTGAAAAATCACCTCAAGGGCTTATCTCATCTATCTTACTTTCTATCGTTTCATATTAATTCCTAGTTTAAATAAGAAAATATACAGGAACATACTTACCTGGCAGGTCCCATCAGATAGACACAATTATTAACTTAAAATTATGATTATTTTTTTATGATTATTATTTTCTTTTTTTTTCTGATTTAGGGCATGGGAGCGAAATTCAAAGAATGGACTTTCTGAATTTGTCATACAGTACAGGATTTGGTTAAAATTTGCATATCTAAAGGTGATTCGTCGAGAGACAGATTATGTTGAGTTTCTTTTAATGAATTTAAGGATATGAGAGTCTGAAAAGGTAAATTTTCAGTTTGGACCGAAATTCTGTTGGGCGGGAGTTCCGGAGGGAGTTTATTCCAAGCCTTCGGCCTCGAAACTCCGAAAGCGCGATCTCTAACTTAGTATTTGGATTGCGTTTAGGTTCTATAAGCCTTCCGATAGCCGATGACGTTGCTGATCTAAGAGTCGACTGATTTAGAATAATGTTTTTGGGAACACATAGTTCGGTGATGTACAGTGGAGCCATTTCGTTAAGGGATTTAAACACCATCCAGCACAACTTGTTCTGGATTCTTTCAGTGCAATTGAGCCAGTGAAGGTTCCGAAGGTGCTCTGAAATATGGGAATATTTAGATACCCCGGTGATAAGCCTTGCTGCAGCATTAAAAACTGATTGGAGTTTATTGGTTTGGTATTTAGGAAGGCTAAATACCGTTACAGTAGTCGAGCCGTGAGACTACATACGAATTGATTAGTAGTTTAGTTGCTTCTATCGGGAGATTTCTTTTGACAGACTTGAGTTGTCTCAGATAAAAAAAACCGGTACTTACAGTTCGATTTATTTGAATTTTTAGCGAAAGGTCCGAATCCAGATTAACACCAAGAAGTTTTACGGCTGTTTTCGGAACTATGTCGCTACCGGAAATAGATATTGGCGAATCATCTATGAGTGGCCACCCAAAGAAATTCAGTTTGTATGTACAATTCAGTCGATATGTACATTAATCATGTACGTTTGTACCTACTGTGATTTTTATCATAAGTTCCGCGACATTTCGTAATAGGATTACTTTTCAATATAATTAAAGGGAAGAGATATGTACATTTAATATAGCTTATTATTATCAAATACAATCAAATTTTATAATTTTTATTTTTAAACAAACTAGGTATCTTCTGAAATCAAAATAAAAGTATCAGACCACTCGAAATAAGATGAGTATTAAATACAAACATAAATTATTTAGGTAGGTATGTATGTGTCGTAAAAAACAATATATTAAAGGAATCAAAGCATTCAACGTAGGTAGTATTTTTTATACTTATTCGTGTAAAATGCCCTTCAACGCGTGTGGATAAATATAATGGATACGTTAATTCAATAGTGTAATCATTAAAAGTTCTGAATTTAAATAACCAGTTTGTAGCCGAATAGAAAAATGCGTCGGATTCCCATCCAGGTTTCGATGGTTCAATCCTTGAGTTGCTAAGTCCTCCATCATCATTATACAAGCAACATTTTTCGCTTATAATTATGGAAGTAGGAGAAATTAAAATATTTTAAGGTTATTCGTAGCTTGGAAATGTTTTTACATGAGTTATCTTTTGGAAGGATGTTTTATAATATATTCAACTTTTGATTTACACAGTGCACGTGAAAACATGTCATATTTGGATAAGCGCCCTTGAGGGGATTTTCCCACGAAAAGGGAGCTACAAAAGTTATCCATTTATTATTATTATAATGACGTCACGCAACGAAAATAAACCGTACTTCTCGAGTTCTAATAGATTCCTATTATTTGATAAAAAAAAATATCGTGACGATAGTGATTTCAATTCAAGAAGTTACTTCTGATTTGAAATAACTACAAACACAAAATCAGCCATGATCTGTATGCACCCGGCTTTACACAGGCAGGGATTACCTGTGTGTGGGTAGTCGTGCGGATAGTATGCGAGCGAGTGCATGTTCCACGATACGGAGTGGATTGTGAAGGACTTGCTTTGTCGCGATTGGTGGGAAGACCGTGACTGTCGGCTCCAGAACGCATGATTGCACCCGTCAACTGTCACCCTTCTGTTATATATTTCAATTTTAACAAATAATCAAATACCCTATTTTTAATCATTACTTTCCTTCATGCATAATTATATAAATATATGTATATATATATTTATATAATCATATTATTATTATTATTATTACGACGTCACGCAACAAAAATAAACCGTACTTCTCGAGTTCTAATAGATTCCTATTATTTGATAAAAAAATCCTCCTTCATGCATATATATATATATAAATATATTTCAATATGAAAGCAAACTTTGGTGGTTTAAACATTAAACCACTGTCACAAATCGACGATTAGCGCCATTATGAATTTTATAAACGTTACAACTTTAAATAATCGCCCACGTTAACTGCCGATTTTCTGCCCGTTTCCTCATTTTATCCTCTAAGGCGTAAATTTCCTTGCAAAAAATGTATTAAAAACTTTCGATGTCACTTTACAAGGCAGTACTTTAATTTGAATAATCAGCATTTTTTTGTTTTTTCCTATTCCCCGTGGACATATTGTTTCACTGAGGGAACTCCGCCCCAACGTCTCCAACACATCAATTGGTCGATGCCTCAACCAAACCGAATAACTTCTAAATATTATAATATTTTTTATTTTTCTTAATAGTGAATATCGCACAAGAGTCCCAACCGTCTGGTGTCAGTGTGTTGTGAGGATAAAGGTGATGGGGCGGGGAAGGAAATGAAGAAGAGGAAAGTTTGAAAATATTTCACTATTCAGATCTGGTCACCAAACACGTCTAAAGCCGTTTCAAGTTAGGTTTCGGTTCTGAATGGTGGTCTTTCATCAGGATGATTCTTAGAGCATCTACCACTTTGCAATATTAAACTTATGCAAATGATTATTACTTACGTTCAGTTAATTCCAGTCTAAATCCTTTCATCTCATTTTTCTCTTTGAAAAAATTGAGTAATATGGAACAAAAACAACTTTTTTGTAGTTGATAACGAGTATAAAATTTTGTACTAAAAACAGTTGAGTTCATCTAAAAAAATCAAACAAAAACGCTATGCACTTTTCATCACATCAAAGCTCACCGTTCAAGAGTTTTTGCTGCTTCAGAAAATGAGGTTTCTGGTTTCTTGAGAGATTATAAAAAAAATTAGCAACAAGTTAAGCATTATTACAATGAATATTCAAATAAAATACAAACAATAAGACAACGCTTAAGTATCACGTCCATCACAAAGATGCCGACTGTACCGAGTTCAGAATAATATGGGCTATAAGAAGGGAACTGTGGAGAAGTGTCCATTTTCATTATATGGAAAGAATTACAACAATAAATCATAATGACGTTTGATTTGCTTCAAAGTGAAATATTTCAACGACGTACAGATTTTATTATTTCGTTTTGTTATTAGCGGAACCATTTTTTGTTAAAGTTCTTTTCTTCTTTTCCGAATCCTATGGCTTGTGAGATTAAACCGAAGAAGGCTTTGTGTGAAGCTCGCCGTGGCGTTATGTAATACTCAGATACACAAACTTATCTGTTCGGGCGGCCGAAAGACGAATTTCATTATAAAAAAAGAAACACCCGTGTTCCCAGTCTATAAATAAAATTACTATATTTGGATTCTCCCTGCGCCCATTTTCAAAAGCTGTAATTGTAGCTTGTAATATGTTGGAGGACATACAGAGGATTGAACCTGTGATGCCTGTGTGCGAACCCGACACTTTGGATCACTCGACCACACATCGGTCACTTAAAAATAATAAAATAAGTAAAAAATATCTAATTTAGAGAAGTTTTCGAGTGTTTGTAGATCTATTCCTATTAGGAATATTTACTGAAAATATGTGATGTAGGTAGCAGGCAGCAAAGACAAAATGTAGAAGGTGTCTTAAATAATTTTAGGCAGGTAACTTACCTACAAACATAAGAGAATATGCATGTTATACTTTATTTTGTTGGAATAGTGTCGAAACGAATGAAAAATAAATAACTTTAAAAAAATTCGGGATATAAAAAAAACATCTTTATTGAAGAAACAAGTCATTGCACGACCCATCGAGGTAGGTAAGAACCAGCGTGTGCAGTTCGTTTCAACTTAAGGTATTTTAGTTTGTTTCAACTTTAGGTATATCCCTGAATAATTTTACCAGGGTAAATTTTATTTTTAAATTGTACCTCTAAAACGGCTCCTTTTCAGGCCTCAAAAACTTATCACCATGCAAAATACTTCACACAAACAACTTTTTGCTATGATAAATCTTGAAAAATAATAATTTAAAAGTCACTATAGGCCATCGCAACAGAATTAATTATTGTTTTTATGCTTATTTCCAGTTCCCCAATTTTTTTTTTATTAAGTTTAGTAAACTAGGTAGCCCATGTATTTTAGAAAAATTATGATTTTTTTACATTTTGACAATGATTTTGGAAGGTGAAACAGTTGTCACGCGTAAAAATAATTATATCATAAAACTTTTTTATTTAAAAAATTCGTGTTTGAAAATTTTGGTAATTACAATTATAAAAAAAACACAAAAATGAAAATCGTACTCTACAAAATATAATATTAATAATTAACTGAACAAAGATATTTAAAAAAATACATATCCACCTAGAAAGAGTAGATCGCCCACCCATATATCTAAATCTTTTACCCTAAAAGATGAATTGGGTGATTAAGTGAATTGTCTCCAAAGAAATAAATCCCTCCAATAAAGGCTTTACCTTCCTTTATCCGAGATAGATTAAGACATCAACCAGTATCTACCCAAGCTGTAAAGTGTTCAATGTTCCATCAGCGGAAATCAGTTATTTTATAACCTTTTTATCTTATTAAACGGCCGTGTAGAAAAAAGTTAGTACAATGATTACGCTTGACTTGAGGTGAAATATCACAAAACTGCGCTATGTAAATTCACTATTATTATTATATTTATTATAGTAAAGACAAATCGAATCTAGGCATTATATTGTAAAATTGCATAAAATAAATTCATTCAAGATTTTTTTTTTTCATTCAGGCACGACTCTCTAACTATACATACCTAGTCCACTGGAGTATCGATCAAAAAAAAACTTCCATCTTCTGGGGTCATGAAATTCGCACTGGTTTTCTGTCTTAATTTTTTAAGTCAGCGAAACTATTTTCAAAATATATTTAAACGTAATACGAAAAAAACCTACACCGTTTCTTGAACATTGTGCAATGCCCACAAACACGAGGCACAGCCGTTAGTAAGACAAATAAATAATAAAAAAAATCCTTGTTAATAATTAACATTAACCTACCACAATAATAATTTCGATTTATTTTATGGCATTTAAAACAAAATTTCCTATTTCTATTAATAATTTCCAAAGCGTGAAATTTCAGGCAGAAAATGCGTCTAAAAGGTGGAAATACCTTCCAAAGGTAATATTAAATAGCGTATTAAAAAATTCAACGATTCCCAAAAATGATAAATGCACGCAACACGCACATGTCATATTGCATATAAATAAACAACGCATTCGTGTATTATACATTATATAAAAAAAAATTTCCCTACCCACCCATAGAAGCCTAGGCGAGGAAATCTCCAGGGAGGTTTTACATTTGGTATACAGTGTAGGTATAGTGCCTACTGGTTTGTGGGTAGGAACTAGATATGGGGTAGGTACCTAGCTAGCTAAGTTATACAATACTGGCCCTACCCATATCTGGATTAGGTATCCTGCTACCAGCTCTCCACAAATAATGTAACAAAGCAACTCTGCGCAGCTTGGTATTCTGCCGCCAGGGCTGTAGCTCATAGCGTCTTGTTAATTTTTGGCATTCATTATTCTAACGTCTTAATCTACTTTTAAAAATCCGAATAGTGCTGATTCAAAGTTTCAATAAAGCTTTTAAATGTATTTCAAAATCATTTTTTTAAATGTTTATAATAAAATAAAAATATTTTTGAAATTATTATCTTTGTAAAGAAAGGTTAATATTGAAAACCCAAATACTTTGTGTAACAGCTCTAAAAAATATATTACGAACTAGTTTCATATCTTGTCAATATATATGTATTTAAAATATATGGAATATAATTTTATCGTGTAAAATATATTGACTTATGTTAGGTCAAACGCGTTATTCCACATTTTTCGCAAGCAAACCTAGGCCTTAGTGGTTTGAACCACTGTCACATTATTTTACACTGTCGCAAATCGATTATTCGCGCGATTTAAAATTTTTGACCCTTGCTACTTCAAATAATCGTTAACCACCGATTCTCGGCACGTTTCAGCATTTGATCAAATTATGATCAGGTGTCAAGCGTAATAGCATGATCGTTATTTTATCACTAAGGCCTACATTTCCTGGCGATAAAAGTTGAAATAACGCCTTTCACCTAAACACAGTCGATATAATCACAAGCAATACAGAAAACAAATTACAAACCCACTGAAAAAAACAAATTACAATATGGCTAATAGAAATGGGCGAGAAGAATAGGAAATATTCTTCAATAAAATCATTGTCTGAATATGGATGAACTAACTAACCTAACACCGAAATGACGTGAACCAATCGCTGTGGTACCTGGATGAAGTGTTCCCTCCTTTGAACCATCTCTATTCTACCGTTACGCTGTGTCCACTGCGGTCCATAAGGACGTCCCCGGACTAACTAGCAAATGGTTGTTTTTCATTATTTAAAAAAAAATATATTGTTTTTGATCTTGCTATCGAGCAGTGGTAAGTTTCATATTATAATTATTTAGAAATCAAACACAATGATACGAGTATATGCCTAGTTTGTGAGGTCGAAATATTAAATATTGATAAAACTGTAAATTTAATATTTTACTATGGCATTTGTTGCATAATATTCCGCTCGGATGTTAAATTTTGATTGCCCTGATGATGTCATGTGATTAACGAAACTCGTATAGAAATGTAATATATTTCAAAAAGTGAATCCATCCTAGAAAAGTGAAAGAAAACACCAAAAGGTGTTATGTGATTGAAGAATGTTCAATCTTGGCGGAAATTTTTAAAACCTCGTTTACGGGGTAAAATAATACAGGGATTTTACCACATTTGCAAGAAAACGTTTGTTATTATATAACAAAATATCAATCGTTTTTTTTCGATTTTACCACTTTTCATTCTAGGGTGATATTTGTTTGATGCGGACACATTAAAAATGGTGTACTCATATATATACGCTAGGGCTCACCGTTTATGTGTTTTAGTGGGATTAGAAACAATTCTTCGGCTTTAGATATAATTAAGATGTTTAAACCGAAATAATGTTTTACGCCAGCAAAATTGACTTCCGCATCAAGACATCTTGTAAAAACAACAAATTCATTTCGTTGATTGCACAATTGTTTATTGTTATTATTTTGAACCCGCCCCTGCAATCGCACCAATAGGAAGGTACCTCAAAACGCTCTTATTTGGCAGCCATCAACAGTATCACATGCTCCCCCTTCCCTCTCTCCTCTTCATTCTCCGCCTTCCCCATGCACCTCACCCCCCTTCGCTGGAGCCCCCTCGATATACTGTAGGACTATATTCCCATACTGTAAAGTATATCCCAATTCACTCGCTGAATGATCAGAGATGGATACGTTTTTACCATCCACTTTATTTAATATATATAATTAACGAAAATAATTCGCTTATTAATAGAGTTTATGTTTCGTTCTTGCTCGTGAGCTAGTAGTTAGTTTGTCAGATATAAAACCAGTTACAACGAACCTATGTTAACTAATAGGGCAACCTGTTTATTCGTACATCATTTCACATTTTCACTAGTTATAAGTTCTAACCTATATGTAAATATTTATGATTTTATTTTAAGTACCTATCTTTTGCATTTTAAAATATATGCATTTATCATTTAATTCAAATTTTATTTATTTTACGTCCAGCAGGTTTGGCTATTTGCAATCAATGCAAATATAATTTTAACGAAAAAAAGTCAGAAAATTAATTATTGAGTCATCCCCGTTTTACTATTGGAAAACTGTTATTAATAAACCTTTTTTACCAAATAACGTGGGGGCTGTTCCTGAAGGCAGTTGGGACTTTCCAGGTGGTTGTTCCATCGATTTGGATGGTGGTCGCTTTTTATTCGTTAAACTATAATTGCTTCGAAACAAAAACCCATCAAACACATATTTCCTGCATTTCGTACATACTCGTACCCGCATTTAGCATCTCTACTATAATGTTTGTAAAATTATTAGATTTAAATGGATTACTTTAAGTTTTCATAATTAACAAAAGTACGATAAAAGCTCTCAGAATATCTCACGTTGTATAATTATAAAAATTCTCGCCTTTGGTTGAGTACCCCTTCCCGCTTGTAATTTCGTAGAATGCCCGGCGGTAGTCGGGCTGTCGAAAACTTTGAGTCTTGCTGTTAATACAGGGGTCGCTATTTTTTGTCCCTCGGGAGGCCCCTTGCCCGGCCTTCTACCCTCTCCCCTTTCTGCTCCCTTCGATATACACTTCGTCAGAATACAACACATAGCGTCTAGCCCCGCGCAATATATAGCAGAACAGAGGGGAACCGAATGGGGAGAATATAAGAATACGTCGAGGGAATAAAAACGTTCGAATTCCTCGTATAAATCTACTAACGTATCACTTCAACGGGATTCCATCCGCCAACCTCCAACCTACCCCCGGCGTATAATTCCTACATTGGTGCAGTTCGTACTGCCAAAATAAATAAAGTATTCTTGTGGAATATTTCGCTTTACAACAATATGGCCGGCTGTTCATTGTACGTTCTACCCAAACACTACGGAATAGAACATGATATTTATTTACTGTAAGATTTCAATTCATTTGAGTTTCAGTACTCTTTTTTTCCAAATTTATTTTTTATTAAATGATAAATATCGAGCAAACATTTTAATGCCCTCTTGTCTCATAATTGATATTTTAAAACTGCTTCAGCTAGATTTCAAGATATTTCTGATTTATGTTTAAAATAATCTCTTAGAACTGATTAAATTAGATTCAACTTGGGAGTCATCGACAGGATGTGGAAGTCTTGGATTTGTTTCTCAATGTAATAAAACCTAAATATTTTCCAAAGTCGATTTTACCACATGTCACGCATTTTTTTGGAGTTCACAATTTTCTGACAGACATAAAATATGAAGTTTGAGTAAAACTTGTTTTTTTTTTTTTTTTTTAAATTTCGATAACAGAACTTTAAATAATACAAATGTGTTCTCTGTTATTTTTTATTAACTTTATATTAAAACACACACACATACATATAGGTACCTCTAATAATTAATCATAAAAAATCCGTCTGCTTCAAAACTCGAGCTTAAATAAAACTGCGAACAAAATATGTAGGTAGTGGAATTCATTATTAAATTTAATTCACGATTAGCAGATTTTCATAGTATTGTATTGGTATGTCAGCATGCTATAGGTTTTGTAAATATTGGATTGCAGAATGCATTGTTGTTTCGCATCCACCATTGTAGGTAAACTAGTAAAGGTCTCGTATCAAAATAACATTGACGTTCCGAAACAGCAAATATTCAGAATTTGTAAACTGAAACGCAGAAGATTAATGGAACATTATCTGCTGGGCGAGGTAATGGTAATTTGATTGTACAGGTTTAAAAATCTATGATTCAGGTATTAGGTACAAACCTACAGCTGCACTGACAACATTGTACCTATAGCTTAATCTTGTGTAAATAATGTCAGCACATATCTCAATCAGAGGTATAAAACATTGCGAAGTTGTTTTTTTTATGTGATTTGAAATTTTAATCTTTCAACGGCTTCTGTGCTTGAAATTTCAGTTACACTATAAATACTATTGTTTCTGGTAGAAAAGGTAGGCACAACCACGAGTAAACAATACCAACTGTTTGAAGAACCCTGAACAAGACTTTTTAAGCTGGGACGACTCCAATATGCAGGGCAAGTGGCAAGTAGCAAGGGTGGAAGATAGCTGATCAGCCTGCAGAATGAAAGGGTGTTGGAAGAACTAAGCTTGGATGGATGGGTGATGTGGATAGAGGTCAGCACCGTATAGGAATCCTCGGGTTTAAGGAACTGCAGGTAGACAGCGGGAGTAGAAGTGTTTACTGGTAGCACTAATAATTATGAAAACACTACATTTTAATGGATTTCTACCAAGAACAGTTTCAAAAACATTTAAAAATTATGAATTGTGCTTGCACGCACCTACCCATATATTATTATGTTTATGTAAAACAATTATTTACTAAATTCATATTAAAAGTGAGGAATGTTTTTGTTAAAAATGTTAATGAATGTAATTGTTATAAATATTTTTAACAAAAATAAATTGTATACAGTATCGTCAAATAAGTCATTTTATGACATGACTCTTGATGCTTTGATTTGGCTACCTACCCAATACCGAAATAATATTTTATATGTAACTATTTACACTTTTTTATTTTTCAAAATGTTTTTTCTTACTTTCAACCATCTAAAATGAGGATAATGAATTGATTAAGGCTAATCACTTTCTTTGTTAGAAAACATACGTTTATCTAATACATTGCCAAGTACTAACGGAAAATATTATTACTAACCGTTTATCATTTTTAAAAGGACTCTTTCATTTTTTGCGTCATTCGTGTCTCCTTTGGCCGATTCATTTCCCGCCCATTTTTTCATCTCCCCGAAGCCCAAAGCAATGTTACAAAAAGCACCGAAAGAATTCTTTCCTGTTCGTATATATTTAATAATACCCCGGAGAATTTCGGCGAATTACAGCCCAGGGAATAGAACACGGTACCCTATCGTTACAGTGGGTATATTATACCCCGTGTCAAGGTAGTGGTGGGGTCCCCGGGATGCTGAGGTCTGCGCCTGGGATCGGAGGCTCTACGGATTTAGAGAAATGTTACAAACTAATAATGGTAAAAGGAAAAACACCGCAATACAATATGCATATTTGATACAACTTTACAAAAACTGACAAAATTAATGGTATTGCCAAGTTCTTTTATTTTTCTTATTTGCGCAAAGCATTAATCGAGATAAGAGCTCTGAGTAAGAACTGTATAGGGGTGTATAGACTGTATTTTATGATGTAGGTAATTTTATCATTACTAAAAATTACATCACATTATGTCAATAGCAAGGTATTTAAAAAAATATAATAACTTAATGACGAATATAATGTATATTTTTTGAATTGAGTTATGAAAAAAGCGGAGTCGTTTAACTATTTTGTAAAATTTTGCATATTAAAACTCAAATGTTGTAATAGTCAATGACAAGTTTTGGTTGTTGAACAATTTTGATTACCTTCGATCATCATGAAAATAATCATAGAAATTAAAATATAACGTTTAATTTTTAGATACTACCAAAAACATGTCAAATATAGCCATGGTTTTACATTCAGTGTTAAATATAAGAAAAATCATTGAAATTCAATTTCAACCATATAACGAACTAATTTAGTTTCACAGACATCGTATTTTCCCACCAACATCGCCTAAAACTTTATTTAACCAATACATAGTATCTTTTATCCCCTTTTTTTAGTCAGATTATTCTCCTTTTGTATAAAATCACCTGTTGCTAATGACTAATGACTCTGCGCCCGATGCATCTACCTGGAGACGAGTCCTGGAGCCGTAATGCCTATGACTATACCCTTTCCTTAAGCCAAAAGTATAACCATTTTTGGTGTCCGAATACCAATTTAAAAATTCGTCAGAAGTAATAATATTACCTTCGTGCAGTGTGATTAAAATCTAGTTTCATGGGTCAAAAGAAAATCTGGTCACATCTGCAGTCAGAATCGAGAGACAAAAAAGAATTCGAATTTTTTTTTAGTTAATAAATGTACCTACATAACTGAATATTCGTCGAAAATCTAGCATTATGATGAATTTATACGATATTATATCCAAAATGATTGCCTAATAAAGGTTTTCCGTAAGTTAAAGTTGATTTTCGTAAGTTGATTTTAAATTCTATTGAAAATATGTTTGTGTATCTAGAAGAAAAAAACATTTGACTTTAAATATAGATACCTATATGTATTATAAATAAGATTTTTTTTCCTAAGATTGTGAAGGTTTTAAATGAGCGAATTTTGGCTTGACAGTGTTCTGGTGTTGGGAGCATTTCAAGGCTGTCGGCAATCTCTTGGAACCATGGAACTTCATCGTTTGAAAACTTGTAATGAAACATCGTTTCTCAATATTATGTGCCTAAATCATGCTTTTCCACTGTCGGTTGATATGCGTAGAAACGACATTTGATAAGGCAGATTATTCATGGGGCACCGGTACACAGGACAGGTGTATTGATTTAGTCAGGAAGGAGTGACAGTGGGACTCACTCGAGATTATGATAACGCCCTTAACTCTAACTCTTAAGTCATTCTGGCCGTCACTGCGCACTACGTACGCGCACTGTGCGCGGTAGGCTTTATGGAGATGACCGGCTGAATTTATTTATTGTGTCAAGTAGACATTATGCTACCAGCATGCCGGGCCGAGTGCCGGAACCATTGTCCGGGGGACAGAAGATAAAGCCGATAAAGTACAAAGCTAACTGTGAAGGTATGTTATCTGTATATAAGTTGGTACTTATGTTGACAATCTTGGTAAAGGGATTACACATTTTAATCTGTGCTGATGGTAACGAGTACGATTCCGAATACAGGTTTAGTATATTTCGTGTAAACAAAGAAAATAAATTATGAACCGCTTTCATGTGTCAGCACCGCGGTGACCATTTCGAGACGATGCGTGCGCAATCACCGTAGTCATTGGTGAGCCAGCAAGCTGCATATACTCTAGCGAGCAGTATAATCACAAGTGTCCAGAACGACGGCGTTCACAGCTCTCGATGCAGCGCTTGGCCGTGAGTACGGGAGGAGTAATGGCTGATTCACACCAACGTCCGGTTCCGCTCCGCGCCGATATTGTTCCGCAAGAAAACTTATTGATATGGTATGAATATCAATCCAGGAGTATGTGCCAAGACAAATTTGTGTGGCAGTATATCATTTTGCCCACCCTTGTGATATTTAACTACTTATTTAGTTAAATAATTATTTTGAAGTGTAAAAATACTTACAACGCAGATTTTTTTTTAAAATCATTTTTTTAACACTAAATAGTATTTTTAATAATTAATAATTAATAAAAATATTATTTAGTGACAAAAAAATGGTTTAAAAAAAAATATCGGCGTTAAAAGTATTTTTACACTTCAAAATAATTATTTGACTAAATAAGTAGTTAAATATCACAAGTGGGTGGGCAGAAGGATATACTGCCATACAAATTTGTCTTGATTGATATTCATACCATAACAATAAGTTTTGCGGCACTGAGCGAACCAGACGTTGGTGTGAATCGATTCACACCAACGTCCGGATCCGCTCAGTGACGATATTGTTCCGCAAGAGAGCTTATTGATATGGTATGAATATCAATCAAGGGTATGTGCCAAGACAAAGTTGTGTGGCAGTATATCTTTCTGCCCACCCTTGTGATATTTAACTACTTAGTTAGTTAAATAATTATTTTGAAGTGTAAAAATACTTACAACGCAGATTTTTTTTTTTAAATCATTTTTTTATCACTAAATAGTATTTTTAATCATTAATAATTAATAAAAATATTATTTAGTGACAAAAAAATGGTTTAAAAAAATATATCGGCGTTGTAAGTATTTTTACACTTCAAAATAATTATTTGACTAAATAAGTAGTTAAATATCACAAGGGTGGGCAGAAGGATATACTGCCACACAAATTTGTCTTGGCACATACTCCTTGATTGATATTCATACCATATCAATAAGTTTTCTTGCGGAACAATCTCGGCACTGAGCGGAACCAGACGTTGGTGTGAATCAGCCTTAAGTGTCGATTCACACCAACGTCCGGATCCGCTCAGCGCCGATATTGTTCCGCAAGAAAACTTATTGATATGGTATGAATATCAATCAAGGAGTATGTGCCAAGACAAAGTTGTATGGCAGTATATCTTTCTGCCCACCCTTGTGATATTTAACTACTTAGTTAGTTAAATAATTATTTTGAAGTGTAAAAATACTTACAACGCAGATTTTTTTTTTAAAATCATTTTTTTATCACTAAATAGTATTTTTAATCATTAATAATTAATAAAAATATTATTTAGTGACAAAAAAATGGTTTAAAAAAATATATCGGCGTTGTAAGTATTTTTACACTTCAAAATAATTATTTGACTAAATAAGTAGTTAAATATCACAAGGGTGGGCAGAAGGATACACTGCCACACAAATTTGTCTTGGCACATACTCCTTGATTGATATTCATACCATATCAATAAGCTCTCTTGCGGAACAATATCGTCACTGAGCGGATCCGGACGTTGGTGTGAATCGACATTAATACATACTTTTCAATTAATTGCTTTCCTTGAATGTCAAGCTCCTTATGTGTATAATATGTACATACGAGTACGTATGTGCGCTGGTCGGCTATTCACGCAAATTAATTTGTGATATATAATATTTAAAAAAGGGGTTTTAGGTAGGTATAGAGTAGAGGATTTGAATATAGCATTGGGCTTACCTTTCCCCACTCATCTTCGGCAGTAATTACCTGTTATTCAAATGTCGATTCATTTATATTCTTTGCCTGAAACTAATCAAGAGTGTCTGTTGATGACTATTTGAATATGATTTTTATTATGATATTGAAAAAAATTATTGGGTAAACCCACAATTTTCTGACACAAACGCACCGGTACTTGGTGCTGGCTCTGGTGCCGGCCAGGCGATAGTAATAATATTTGTATAGCGCCGTTTCTGTGAAAAATCACCTCAAGGATGATGTCGACATTATTATTCTTTAGATGCATATAAATATAATTTTTAAAACTAGTGGAATTACTTTTGGATAGTAACTCGGAGCCTCTACTCTATTTGGGAGCAAAGCTTCTGCCAATCGAGGTACCGAAGCTTTTAATACTGTCAATTTTATCAATCTTATTTGTAGTCAAAATGTATTATCTTTTCCAATTTCTTACTTCTTTACCTTGGCATGATCACTTAAATACTTAATATTTTTTTGTATTATTGTCAACGTTTACCCTTTACCAGTTCATGTACGGTCCTTATTTATACAAAACTTGTGATTTAGAAAAGTATTTTTGAATAGGAGTACTCGTATATATCCACACTATTTAGAATTCAAAACAATATTTTCTCACGTCTTCGAACAATTATAAATGGCGACAGTTGGCAGAAGGTAGTAGGTGGTAGGTGGTAGGTAGTAGGTAGCGGCTACCATCGTTTGGTGTGACCGCTCCCCAAGGATGGCGTGTCGCGGGTGCGGCAGAATGAACACCGTGAACAGCGAGCTGTAAGCTGGCGCTCTCGAGGGGCAGGCCGGGATGGGCGAGGTCCCCGCTGGGAGTAGGCCCGCACTGTTGGCCAGTCGGGTCTGAAGTAGCCGACGTTAACCCTAAACGTAGGAAGCTTTCAGAAGTCTGTCATCGGGGATATTCTCCTATCCTAACCCAACAAACCAATTTTTATTTCAGTGTCGCACGGGCTGCAATTATGGCATTTACAATTAGGGGATTGCTGGGAGCTAAGTAACTAACCCAACCATCATACCGTTTCTCCGCAGGGGTAGAATTTGCCTTAGACACTCTGTTTTATTATACCTCTATGACCAGTGTTTCCTTTACTTGATTGTGACATCTCTTCCTAGGACTTCCCGACTTCTTCTTTCAACCACTTGCTTGATAAATATTCTTCTGATACTAATTTCTGATACCTTTTAATATTCAATTTATTCATATTTTTTTGAGGAATGTGGCGAAGCTGATGGGGAAGAGAAGTGTTTAAATCGTGATAAATACTAGGCAGGTATCTTCCTCTTTGGAACGAGGTGCATGTTTACCACAATTCAAATTTAATAATTTTTTAGGAACCAAAAAAAATAATACTTAACACCTAACCTAGGGTATTCACACACATGTTAAAAAACAAAACACGATATTTTACGAGTAGCAGAAAAGATTAAAGATGTAATTATTTAAATGAACAAATTTGCAGCTCCCAGATTAAAATCAGCCGCACTATGCCGCGTACCGTGTATGAAAGTGAAGTAGCCGCCAATAATTCTTAACCCAAAAATGGACGACTCGGCCGCCTTTAATATAGATTTTGAATTGAGGGGGTGGCTTAGTTAAATATTTGGAATAACTTGCAAATGTAATTAAACTGTACCATTTTCATCATCATCATTGTCGGCGCCATAACCTTTAGAGAGTGTTTGCCTCCGGCCTACTCTCCTGCCGGTCTCCTGCTATCTGCACCCACCTTGGTACTTTCTTATGGCCAGGGATGTTTTGCTCCACGGTGTTTATCCTTGCCACTTGTTACTAGCTACTAGCTACACGTCTTAACAGTTATATTAAAATAACTGGTACAGGTCGTAGTTCTAGTTACCCCTTAGGAGTTTTCTTGAATGGCTTTAACCACCCTCTTCGGTCTTCCACTCAACACACTGGTTTGATTGTTTGATAGAGATCAGATTTGATTTTTCTTAAATGAGTCACAAAGCGGTAGATATTCTAAGTATCGCCTTGGTGAAGGACCACCATTAAGAATCGAAACGTAGCTTAAAATGGCTTCAGCCGTGTTTAGTATCAAATCTGAATAGTCAAGTGCTTCTCAACCTCATTCTTCCTCATCTCATTCCCCTCCCCACTACCTTCAGCTTCACAACATACCCCAATTGGGGATGCCATAGTCACACTGGCTCTAGACGGTTGGGACTCTTGTGCGGTATTTATTATAATTTTTTAAATCGATACGTATTTAACATTTGTTGGTTAGGGTGATTCTTCAATTTTTTTAAAACTATTTACAAAAATCTGTAAAAGCGTAAAATGTCTGTTTAAGGTTGATTTCACAAAAAATCTATTTTGAATAACAGTTTAATAAATATGGATTGCTAAAGCTCCAAATACTTTTGTAAACTGGTATTCAACGGTTAAATGAAAAACACGAGGCGGTGCCAACATACGCGGGGCATAAAACACATTCCGACTCGGCGGCGAAATCAAATGATTCTTCTCAATGGACACAAAATGGAGCTACGTACTTCATCTGCTATAGAAACCCGTATCTAATGATATTTACATTTGAATCTTCAGATTCGCTTGAGGCTGTGGGCGTCTGATCAGCGGGGCTTTGCATCTAATATTCCCAGAAATATTCGCACGAATTACGAATCACAGAAAATTATTTTGCTCACCGGGAAACATTTATTTTGAATTAATTTGGCCGACAACAAAACTAGTGGGAAAAAAATTCTAAGTGAGTCTGTATTTCCGAAATCTATATTAAATACCTTCATACCTACCACGTAGTAAAGTTCTGCGTGATAAGAAGCTGAAAAGGAATCGAAAATTGAGTTTTATTTAGAATTTACATAATAGATATGTATTGTACACTCGTATATTGGAAGGACTAATTAATTGATGGGAAAGATACAAATTGATAAGATTCAATATTTGGAAAAAAAGAAAAAGTGTAGATAATTATTGAGTATAGGTACCTACTCAAACTCTTTTCCTTTAGTAACTGTTTTAATTCTTAATTTAACACCAACATTGCACTGTTCCTTTTACGTTAAAGAAAAAAAAAGGTAAATTTGCCCACAATTTCGACTCTTCAATCTCTTATCCATTGCTTCCAAACAAGACCTTAAATCACTTCGGCTTCTGCCATCCTTGACCGTTTTGAAATATTGACAGTAAATAACTCAAAACTCAACCCTTTACACGGCATGCAAATACTCTGTCAAAGGGCCATAAATTTAAAGATACAGTTAAATTATCAGCAAGTATTTTGACAATGAGAAAACATTCCTTACCCTTTGTATAATCTGCACACAAAATTCTATGCGAGCTACTGTTTGCAATCTTATGTTCAACTTCCGTTAAAACTCGAGGGATTTGAAACACTTGTCATAGTTTGCGGAGGTTTTAATTCCATTCTTAAATCTAATACCTGTCTTTGGTTTTATGCATCTTTTATGTAAATTGTTCATTTGGCCTACAGTCGTAGTGAGAAAAAAATACAATTGAAAAGTATCATAAAATATACAAAAATTTTGGCAAAAGTAACTTAGGTGCTTTATTTAATTTATTCATCAATTCGTCAGTTGAACATCCTGGCTGGAAGCACACATGTATCAAACAAAACAAATAAACAAACTTCATAAAAAAGCGGAAATCAAACCCGAAACCTCCTAACACAAAGTACAAGCGGTATGAGCTACGTTTCTGAATCCTGAAAATATTTACTTTTATCTTATTATTCATATTCATGAAAGGACATAGGTAAATACTTCGAGGAATCAAATAATTTCAGATTTAACTTGAATGAAATGGGTAAGTATTGGTTTATTAACAATATGCATAGTATTTAAATTCATAAAACTTTGAACTTGAAAAGCATGAACTTTCTTCAAAAACATTTTGATAAAAATGATCATCACCCAAACATCAGGAAAAGCTATTTACGTAGGTGTCTCCTTGCGATGGAAAGTCTAATTAGTAGATCAAAAGCAAGACAGGTAGTCGACTTGACACTCCACCCTCTCCTCTCCAGCGGGTCTGTGCTGGGCCGAAGCAGAAGACTTGTGAAAAGGAATGTTTGTTTGTCGCATATAAAAGGTCAATATTTATTTTAACTTGTTGTGTTATTAGCTTTGTATAATGGTTCGTCAGTTGTTCAAAATATTGATTTGTGTATATCTATTAGTCTCGACTCAGGGACTTCTAGTGAGGCAAGCATAGCTAAACCAATCTAATAATTGTTATCCAGTAAAATAAATGAATAATTTAGGTAGGAAATGAGTATACAAAGTTATTACTGACATTTTATTTATTACAATAGATATTTACATCATTTTATCTTATGCATAATGACAAGCTCTCATCAAAAATATATAATGTTTAATTTTATTACTACAAATTACACGTTTTGGAGAAAAAACCATAGACAATGCGATGTAATCCAATAGTAGGCAATCGCGTACAGTGACATTGTTTGCACGAACTCTTTCGAAATGGATATAAATTAAGCATTTTTATATTATAAACATTCATACGCACATCACAATAATAATTAAGGATGTTAGGAACTTGATAATGAGAGAACTTAAATTATGATTGTTTACACATCGTTTTGGGAAGGGTTGATTGGTAATAACAATATTATTTAAACAAGAGAAATAATATATTACAAAGGTGGGAACGAATACATTATCTATTGGGGTAAGAAGGTTTTTAATTATGAAATAAAATTTTGAACGGCACTTTAAATTGAATGGATTTCTGATTGTTCAATAGTTAAAACATCGACAATAATTGACTTCAAATGAATAATTCATACTTCTAGAAATAATCCGAGTAGTTAGCTCCCACTGAATATAATGTAGATATTGTATTCACATTTTTTTTTAATTGGTAGGTTTGTTCTGAAAGCTTCTGGAGAAATCTCAAATAACAAAATCGGAAAAAACCACCAGATAGAATTTAAAAATCAGTAATTTGATGTAAAATAGGTCGGTGAAGATGGATTATTGTAAATGTACGGGGTGTAAGATGGCGAAAGACATATTTTATGAGTTGGTTAAATTAATTAGATTAGCCATTGAAAACAGAATAATCGTTAATATATCGTTACCCACGGGAAACCAAAAAGGTGTAGATATGTCATTTTATTTCGGATTTCAAATGGATTTGACTCTTTACTCCTACATATTTAAACGAATTCCTTTGAAACTTGCCAACAACGAAAAAACCGTATAAAATGAAAGTGGGATATTATTTTAAAATAAAGATTTCGAAACATAGTATGCACCTACTTGGGAAGGTACATATTTCAGCAATGTGAAATATTTGTCAAATAATCTAACAGTAGTATGTGAATAGCTGTGTAATATGTATCGTGATAGATATGCAGCGATGTCAGTGACTGCGCTGTCCGTCTACTGAGTGCCGACGGACGTGCATTATGCGGAAACGGTACATTGAGTATGGTTGAAAACCTTGATCGAAATGAATCATTATTATATTATTTAAATATTATCTTATTTTGTGAATCTATTTAGAAATTAAAATTTCCAAAATAAACCAACCTAACACAATATTGGTCTATTAATACAACAATGTTAAGAAGAAAATTCAAATCAATTGAATTCCACGGCGCTATCACAAAGAAAACACGTATTTTGCCGTACTACCCCCTGTCAAATTCTAGATAAAAATCGCCAGTAATTTGATACAGGATCATCAAAAGCATCGTGCAGTTTTAATATAGAATCGTTTTCAATCATATTTGTATCGCGAGGAAACAAAATTAAAACGGTTTGGAACAACAATGACACCCGTTTTCGTATCTTACGCGAAATATTCAAAAGGACACTATAACTCTTAAACATCTCAATTAAAATTATTAGGTATTGTCACACGTTATAGATACTGATGATACAAAAATAAAGCTAACACATTTATTTCATTAAACTATTTTCCACCCAAATCAGTTTGTTTTAATTCAATATAATTTATATTTAGTACAATAATTAATTACAAAGGTAGAGTTTAAAAAAATCACATAACTACTCAAACACCACTCATTAAATTGTCAAAAAGTGTCATCAACACATCCGAATCAAAGTTGTTAAGAGGTTTTTCACTGAGATTGTAAAAATAACACTCACTGTTTGTAGGCGTTATTTATTTTTCAACGGATAAATAACTAAACTGAAATTTCACGGTCAATCTGATTTTTTGTTGTTATTGATCGGTGGCGAGCTAATCAGCGGGACAATGTACGCCTGAATGAATTCAAGTGTTCGATCACTTTGTTAAAAAGAAACATGTCCGAAGCAATTTGAATGAACATCCCAATTGATTGTTAAAAGTGCGCGGTCACGGCACGGACTTGGCTTCTTCCGAAGTTCTATAGCGCCGTCAGCCCGTAATCCGATTTGATAACAGGTTGGTTGGTTTGGCCCATCCCCAAACCGCAGCCGGCTTGGTTCATCGGAGACATGTGGCCTTCTGGGTGAGTCCCCGCGTGGCTGGGGTAGCCCGACAGCCCCATGTGTCCCGCCATCGGGTGCTCCATCTTGGGATGCATGCCCATCCCGTGGTGGGCCATCTGGTGAGGGTTGGCAGACATGCAGCTCCCGTGGGTGGAGGAAGGACTGACGCTCGGGTTGTGTTGTGGCTGGTGCAGGCTTTGGCTATGCATGTCCGTCATTATGTTATCTGTTACGTTTTCTATGCTATCAGGTCTTCCGTGGTTAACATTCTTCTTCTTGTCGTGACTATTATTCTTACTTCTACTCTTTGGTGTGGTTCCTCCTTTGGTGGTGGTAACGCCGGCGGGGTTGGTTTTCCGTCTCACGTTCTTTGTGTTAGGGAGTTTGTTGTCTTTCTTCCATTTCATCCTTCTGTTCTGGAACCATATTTTGATTTGTCTTTCGGAGAGAACCAACGTGTGGGCTATCTCTATTCTCCGTCTTCTGGTGAGGTATCTGTTGTAGTGGAACTCCTTCTCTAGCTCTAGTATCTGGTGCCTGGTGTATGCTGTCCGCTGCCTTTTGGGTTCCATCCCTGGTTGAAAAGAGCCATTCGCTGGAAAGGAAGAAAAGACAAGTTAGTTAATCACTGAGTCATTGAGTTAGGAACTAGCGCCGTTTATTAGCTGCTCTATTAATGCTCGCTGGAATACCAATATTAGGATGGCGTTTCAGGTTGGATGGCGAAAGAGAAACATCGGAATATTACAACCGGCCAGAGAACTTTGTCCAAAGCTGGTGACCAGAAGGCTCAAGAAGAAAAAATACAAGGTAAATTTAAAAAATATATTGATTTGCAATAAAAACCGACAGAAATTATTAGCTGCAGACACGTATTTTTGTTCCAATCTAGATAACTTGGTTTTGATTATTTACCTACGAAAGCAATGAAGGAATGTGGGCTTGACTTTAGTTACAACACGCAACCCGAGTATGGTTTGGGTTTATGCCTTTTTCCTCCCGGACCATCCAAGTCATTTTGACCCCTACACGAGTGTAAATGGATTTTCAACCATTCCAAGGGTCGCTTGAAATGTCGGCCTGTCGGAGGTCGGTGGAGGAATGCTGCGGCAACTGTGATTGGTTTAGGGACAGGCGGATCAACGTGCATTTAACATTATTTTTATCAATATTTTGGGAAACGAAAAAACTTTAAAAAAATAATAAAAAAGCTTTTTTCCCGACGTTCTTTAAATAACCTTCAATTTTTTTCTAAGTTTTTTAGAATAATAATATATTCACGCGAGTAAAAATACATATTCAATATTAAAGGAAAAGTATTAAAAAAAAATTGTACGTCTTCCGTATTGCGTGAACATTGTTAAAGAATTGTATAGAATTGGATGGTATGTATAGCTGGAAGTAACCGACAAAGTAAATATATACATTTGATTGTAACTTGTATGTAAGTACAGCTAATATGAAATGAATACAATGTCCAACATAGCGGCGCGTTGCCATTCTATCTGGATACCGCGCGTCATCGATCACCCGCTTCAAAGAAACATTTTTCCTCAAGTCCAAGGGTGAGGGTTTTAGTCAATATCTCCAACAATGCAAACGACAAAAGATTAATTTATTACCTCTTCAATTCAAAACTGTTAATAAAATAAACGAGCGTCTTTTATCTATTTCCCATCGTTTAAAGACAAGATTAATCGGCAGGTTTCAAAACCACCCCGAAGTGCCAAAAGACGAATTGATTTGGAATTATTTACAATTTTTTGAGAGTTCTACTTAGGATAATGAGAGGACATTAGGGCCACAAAGAGGAACCCTAGAAATCAAAGGACCGAAAAGTATTTCACCGGCAGTGAAAACCCTTCGCACTGCCGAAGGGTTTTGAAACAAATTACCCCAATCAATTATATGCAATGTTTGTTGTCCCAAACCGCAAGGAAGTTTTGTTCCCTCGGTGTTTTGACATTTTACTAATGTCTTCGGCTTTTGCTGAAGAGCACTGATTTTTTTCTAGTTTCCTACACATTTATTTAGCGTTTGTGGTGGCAACTCACATTAGAAAGCAACTTTAAATAGCTGTAAGAAACAACTTTACAAAGGTTTGATCGATCGGCGCCAAGGGAACGGTTGCCTGATATTTTGAAAATCAAAATTGGAATGCGCCGTCATGATTCGTGAAATTCGAATTATATTCCGTTTTCAAAACACATCAATAAAGCGACTTCCAAAGAAGTCTAAACATGTTTTGATTTTTGCTCAGTGACCGTGAATATTTATTTTGAATGTTTCAATGATTGAAGACCTCATCATTTCGAATATATTTTGGGTGGCAAATTGAAAATGGCTAGTACTTACCTACCCAGTATTTGAAATATAATTTAAACAATTAGGTAGGTACCTAGGTAATATATAGATTTTAAAAACCTATTTGTCGACGAAGGAAGGAATACAATAATTACTTGATTATTTTTTTAATAATTTTGTCAGTACACGAAATAATTAACTGTACATCATTTTCATTTGAGTACGTACGACAGTACGAGTGTTAACTTTTCAAATTTGGAACTGATGTTGATTGAAATTATCAAAATTTAATAATAATCTTTTTGAGTTCCTGCCTAATAAAGTACCTACCTATTATGTATTTTAGCAGACGTTATTTTATATTATCTATATTTGAAATGGGTAAATTAAAGCAACTAACATATTTTTTTTTTTTGGCAATTAAAATTACATTCCGTCATTTTTTCCGGGTTTGAAAGTATTTAAATTGTTCGAATATCGGTCGGTATCAGAAAATCGTGCGATGAAAATTTGTTTAATCTATTGGGCAGCAAATTTTTTTTTTATATTTAAACCATAAAATCGCCTTTTATAAATCAGATTCTTTTCTAAATTAAAATTTATTTATCATCAATTTTAAATGCGTTTTTTATTAAACAGTTGTCGTCATAGAAAAATCAAGTTTCTGCTGGATTTTATTGGTTGTAACTAAATAATTACTAATTGAAACTACTCGGTTAAACTGATATAATGGTAAAATAAAATAAAAAAGTTACAGAGAAATAAATATTTTTTTTGCGCTACAGACTTAGGTTTCAGGAGATATCTACCTACCAGGTTACAGCTTGAAATCATTTATCAATATATAATGTCAATGGCTTGAAGCCAAGACATCATATTTAAAAAAAACGACAAAAAATGGTTATAAAATAGATTAGGGAGAACCAAAATTTGAATGTGTAAAATGTCACATTTCAAGAGATTAAAATCAAAATTTCCAATAGAATTAATTTTTTTACACCATTTATCGCGAACTATTAGCTTATGGAGATATGTTATCTTGATTTTAAGCCAGGTATCTACTACAGAGATATGTACTAAGATGTAGTATTATGTTAATTTAAATTGAACAACACTGATGGTTTTATAATAACAAATGTTAGAAGTAAACGTTTCACACACACGGGTTGCAAACACGTCATTATTTAGAAACTATCTTTTAGAAAAGCGTGGAATGCTGTTTCCTCCCATTTAACGACCCTATCTATGTTATGACTCATTTTTAGATAAACGTATTTCGCAAGAATTAAAATTTAGTATGATTGGTTAATTCAAAACAGATGCCGTCATTAAAGGCTGATTCACACCAACGTCCGGATTCGCTCAGTGCCGATATTGTTCCGCATGAGAGCTTATGGATATGGTATGAATATCGATCAAGGAGTATGTGCCAAGACAAAGTTGTGTGGCAGTATATCCTTCTGCCCACCCTTGTGATATTTAACTACTTAGTTAGTCAAATTATTATTTTGAATTGTAAAAATACTAACTTCGCAGATTTTTTTTTTCAAAAACCATTTTTTTATCACTAAATAATATTTTTTTAAATTATTAATTATTAAAAATATTATTAAGTGATAAAATGGTTTAAAAAAAAAATCTGCGTTGTAAGTATTTTTACACTTCAAAATAATTATTTAACTAAATAAGTAGTTAAATATCACAAGGGTGGGCAGAAGGATATACTACCATACAACTTTGTCTTGGCACATACTCCTTAATTGATATTCATACCATATCAATAAATTTTCTTGCGGAACAAAATCGGCACTGAGCGGATCCGGACGTTGGTGTGAATCAGCATTAAGAGTAGATGAAAAGATTCAGACATTTTCTTTTCTCATTTTATTTTCTTTATTTTATAGCTTCTTCACGAGGCGATAAATAATAACTATACATTATGCGTACTGTCGACATTTTAAATTAGAAACTGACGCACATCCCAATACTATCTTTATATATCTTATCATGTAAAATACTCTGTAAATGTTTCAATATAATAAATAAGCAAGGCTATTTGTTTAATGGGTCCCGAAATTCAGAATCGATGTTTAAAATCAAAATCAGATTAGGTGAATAATTCAGAACAGTTGGTTAGTTTTTTAATGAACTCTACACAGGAAGCCACGAAGGTAATAATTTACCTCAGCACCTATGTCACCTTTGGAGACGTTGTGTGTCTTTTTGAGGAAATAATGCAGTAAACCTGGGTATTGAAGAGACCCATCAAACACAGAGGCCTGTAAATTATTCCACAACCGAGCTGTTGAACACGGAACGAGTCATTAAAACGACCCGTTCTCATGTGATAAATGTCAAGCGTGTGCAATTGTGGGGTGCGCGTTTGGACTGTTTTCCGGCTGTGCACCGGTGATGAAGGGACCTCAAGTTTCTAGAAGCATCTTACATTGAAATACCCGTAGAACAAGGACACCATTCTTACCTGACGTCTGGACTTTAGATTCTGCAACTCGTTTGTTAAGATAGGGGAATCTATCAAACGGATCGCGCAAAAATTATAAAATTTGATTGATGAGTTTTGCCGCCATAAAATCATTTTGGTGTCCTACAAATAATTTGGACTCTAAATATTTTTTTGGAAACGCTGGAAATGGTTAATTTTAGTCTTTTCAAATTCATATTTTCTAAATTATTTAATTATTTGGTTTATCAGTACTTTTTTCTACGATAATTTTACCATGCAATTAATTGTAGGTACATTTAAACTCTTTTTATCACAACGAACTCAAAGATTTGCATTAAATTGTGCTAAAAAGTTTTCAAATTGGACAAGATTTTGAAACATGTGTCTCATTAAAATGAACATTAAATAGCTGTTAAAAATACGTAGGTACGTTTAATCACTATTATAATCTTGAAGTAACAATATATGGAGGGATAGCTAATTATTTTTACCCAACCTACACAAACTTGCGAAAAAACACTTTCTCCGGGTTTTTACATCGTACACCATAAGAGAGAAAGAGACAACAAATTTAATTCCCCGCTTTTACGTAGTGACGCAATGATCTTAAGCTACTGGGCCACCGCGGGACTCCGCCCACATTTTTTATTATGGCACTAAACTTGACACAACTAAACGGTTTATTTGCTTATATGCTAATTTTTTATTGATAAAAATACTGTGAAAAAGTGGCTATACGAATAAACAAAAACATTATGTCGACATGTGCTGTGAATGGATATACAAATACCGTAGCCCCAGTCTTAGCCACGCCCTTTTCCAACCGAGTCAGTTACTTCAAGGTAAAAGCTAGTAAAAACTGACTACAGATCGATCTACAGCTATACCTCTTGTATATTATTGCTCTAAGATTATAATAGAGTTCCTTAGATGTATTTGTGACGTTTTATCCAAGAACTTTTTTGCCTTTATATCGAAGTCAAAATAGGTACTTTAATACAAGCGGACAGCTAATACACCAACGTCGTCCCACAAATATGCTTGTACATAGTATTAACTACGATATACTTAGTACCCTTCTAGCTTCATGAAGGAATGTTTACGTAGTAAAGTGAGTCCATCCTGTAATTTGGTGCGAGTGTAATGGAGACCGTTTATTTGGATCAAGGCTCAGACGTGTGTAGGTAAATCGGTTAGGTGTTATGTGTATTGTGAAAGGAAACATGTGAGATAAAACGCCTTCGGTAAAATGAAAAGACCTTCAAACTTCTAAATGTAGGCTCGTAATTTTGATAGAATTTTACCTGGAGAAAGAGGCCTATTAATTATTTTTGTTGTTGTTGTTTTCTACGAGATAGCGTAAAGTAAAACATTCAACTTCACAAGTAACTTTTGTGAAACATGTGTGTGAAAGTTTTTTTTAAGTATGCAGAATTGTTCCTTAGATAAATATCTAGCAATGAAAAATTAGATGAGTCAGAAAATAAAATAATGTGGAATTGTCTTTTGAAAAAGGACATTTGAAATAATTATATACAAAAACAAAATTCCTATTTTTTTGTTTGATTCTGCCAACCTGAAAACCTGCGTTGTTTGACTCATTCCGTTCTTCCTAGCGCACACAGATATTTTAACTTCAAAAAATAAATTCAGATGGAACAGCGAGCGTCTATTTGAATAAATGAGGTTTATTCTATATAGTTATTCTTTCAATTAAAACATTGATTTTGAAAAATGATTCGAACTATCAAATCAAAAAACCGAG
Organism: Drusus annulatus; assembly: GCA_022651775.1. Lineage (NCBI taxonomy): Eukaryota > Metazoa > Arthropoda > Insecta > Trichoptera > Limnephilidae > Drusus > Drusus annulatus. Next base: position 2,074,435 of record JAGWCC010000025.1, on the reverse strand, counting down.
GACGTCATCCTTCCATATTTGCAGCGCAATTGCGGTACACTGTGGAGATATTGACTTAAATATTTATTCATTTCAGGCCCTTATTTACACGACAAATAAAATTATACCTTAAACAAATATTTAAGGTCCTTAGAAAAATGCTTAAAAAAAATGCCATTCAAGCTATGTGAATTCTCAAAAAAAAGACTCATTTGTCTCATTACCAATAAAATTCTAACCTTTTCTTTTTCAAGAAAGGTACCTACTTAGATAACTTTATAATATAAACGACAAACTGTTTTTATGGATATCACGGATAACGGGCTGTTGAAAGGTTAATAATGGAGAGAAAATTAAATTTACGTAAACCCAAAACAGTATTATTCTTTGAACAGAAAATATTATAGGTAGGTATGCACCCGTGAGAATTTTATTTGGGAAGCGTAGGTATCAATTTGTAAATATCACACGTGTCATAATATGTACCTAGATGACTGCATGCATTGAAAATAGATTTATTGTTTCACTATCACCAGTTAGAGAAACACCCTGTAAGAATGGAAGAAATTAAAAATTACATCTGTTTGGTGTAAAATCAAATCCTCAAAGGAGTCGAGAATCAAACAACCGAATGAGGCCCTTGAGGTAATTTTTCACAAAAACGGCGCTATACAAATTATCAAAATATTATTATTATTAATTTATAGGTAGGTAGACGATCTTTTTTTGTAAGCAGGTACCTACAAACAAGTTATCATATCGTCGCCGGAAAGACAAAGGGCTGAAGCGCCATTTTAGGAAGTTTACACCAGAGCAATTTAAAATATTATAAGTCTCCAGTACCTGGTTGGATTTTGAAAAACAAAAGTTGACTCAGGTAATTCAATGCTCTCACTGAGTTACTTGAAGCAAAAATGTCCCAAACTTGTGTCGCTTAAGTCAAACCTTTTCCAAAATGGTAAACATATTTTAGAGGGCTGAAAGGTCACAAAAGTCTTCAGAATCGATCGAGCATTCGATGCAAAAAAAAAAACCCGATCAAAACTGCATATTTAACTAATTTCGACCAAAGTTTCGCTTAAGCCCTTTTGCCTTTCCAAAGACGATATGTTTGATGTGATTTCATGATAAGTCGGCAAGTGGATTCGGATTGATTCTTGTAGGTAGATGGTTTTAATATTTTCTTGACGGTTAAGAAGAACCCATTCCAGAAATCAAACACAGTGTGTAATCGTCCTGCTTTTAAAATCAAGTAAGGGATGTGACAATTCGCCATTTATCAGCCAGTGCTAAACAAAGAAAATTACTGGCGCCAAACCCGACCACGTGACCGCGAAACAAAATGGTGGCCTGCCGACTGCCGCGAGTCTCCCATGACGTTAGATATTAATAGGCAGTTATTAAAGTAATAATATTTCCTGCATTCCTTCTTAGTTTCCACTAATTGACGGCTGACATGTCTGAGAAGCGAACTACGAGCTTCGTGGGCTTTTAGTTTCGTACCTAACCTCTTTATTTTGAAATTTAATAAAACGAGGTAAGTACCTACCTGCCTATTTTTATAAAAAAAGATCATCGTTGCTGTAAATATGCGTGGATACAATCAAATCATTTAATTTTGTTCGATTAGACCAAAGGTTCCCAAACTTTTTTGTCCCGTAGACCACTTGCCGATTTTTTCTGTTTTGTGTAGACCCCCTGCTTTCCTAATATTGTTTTTTTTAGCGTTGGGAAAAACTTAAAAGTTTTGTGAACGCTTCAGGAACTGCTAGTTGTTTGAAATAAGCCCTTCGCAATGAAGTTAATTGAAGTTAAACTCGCCAAAAAATAGTACTAGTCGGTAGAGATCTCAAATCGAAAAGTGCTAGCAAATCAACAAAAATTCCTCTCCGAAAAAAAAGCACTAGTCGGTAGAGATTTGAAATCGAAAAGTACTAGCAAATCGACAAAAAATTATTATAATTAAAATGAATTAAGGAATTAATGTCTATTATAAGAGAGTATTACGTAAGGTACTATCTGTGAGGTGGGTTATTACATTTGCGGGAAGCCAACATTTTGGTGACGGCCTGCCTAAATGGAATCTACTCTCGTGGACCCCCATTTGCGTCTCATGCACCCCCAATTTATTTTTTCACTGACGTGGACCCCTCGAAATTCGGAATCGACCCCAGGGGGTCGATATAGACTGCTTTGGGAATCACTGGATTAGACCATAGAAGAGATAAACCGATGGAAGTGTTTTGTGGGCGTGTCCTTGTGCATAATATATGATCAATTTCTTTGGCCTGTCTGGGGCCTAGGAGTTAAAACTTCTTATGTAAATTGGCTACATCAGTTTTCGCTCAAATTGATATAGATCACTCTTCCTCGGTTACCTGTTCAGTGGATAATTAAGATATAATGTTGGTGTAGGTTGGTATGCGCGTTAGTAATCTATGGTTTAATTTTTTTTTACCATAATTCATTTCCTTTGTGAGTACGTACGTCCGCACGAGTGTGAACTTTTCATTTATAGAACTGATGTTAATTGAAATTATCAACGCTTAAAAATAACTTTTTTAAATCCCTACCTACCTAATAAAGTACGTACCTATAATGTATTTTAGCAGACGTTCTTTAGCAGAAGTTACATCCCGTGATATTTCATTGAAATATGATTTCTTGTGAAATATCATGAAATGCTACTTGACATGCAAAAAAAAATATTAGTTGCTTTAATTCACCGATTTCATATACATAGAATAATGTCTGCCAAAATATATTAAAGGTAGGTACTTTATTAGGTAGTTAGGGATTTAAAAAGATTATTTTTAAATTTTATCGATTTAAATTTAAAAAACATCACTTCCATATTTGAAAAGTTTACACTCGAACGTACCTACTCACTTACAAAGGAAATTATGTTGTTTAATGGGAATTATCTTTAATAAATACCCACGACCGATTTTAAAAGTGGTGGCAGTCATAACTAAAGTTATTTCAATCTAGCTTTTAGCTGACGCTTGTCTGTCTCTTAATTCTCACACCTTATATAGTCGACAGTTTGATTTTACCTATCGACCTGGACTAGTTAGATAGGTAGTTATTATCGTAATTTACCAACATACATTCTCGTTTTGTCTAATATGGCTATGGCAATAATGTCTAAATATCTACCAACTTACGTAGGTACCTACGTAACTACTCAACTGAGATAGGTAATTAACGTTAATAAAAGTCAATTATTATTTTCTGCACGCTAGATTTTCTAATGAGTTAACTAGGCATGAAATAAATTTAAACCGACTTCTACTTGGCTTATTCAAGAAAACACAAGCATGGTTAGAACAAAAATGAAATAAGTTATGTACTAGCAATTTTGAGAGTGGTATATAGATAATCTTTAGTCATGTTTGGTGACCGGATATAAATATCCAGGTACTTCCGAACCTTTCTCTTCCCCATCTCCATAACATTCCCACTCCCGCCAGCCTCACAACATACCTCAATTGGGAATGCCATGGTCCCACAATAGTGCCACAGTCCAACACTTGGGAGCAGTTAGGACTCTTGTGAAAATGTTGGTTTAATAGTATTAAAGAAATGTTTTATTTCCAACTATTCTTAACTCTCCTTAGAAAGACCCAGGAATTGGATCTACCAAGATTACAGTCGTTAAATAGGTACTAAGTCATTTTTTCGCAAAGGTTTGGAAGGCATATCTATTCTCAAGTCAGCCTGTATCTACTTAGGTACTTACACACATGTGTAGCCAAATAAACTCCAACAACACGCAAGTAAGGGCTGTGTAAAACTCAATCAATTCCGGCGTTGCATAATATTGTCAGAAAAAAACAGCGGGCTACCAATGACCGAAATAATTAGAGTTTTTTTCTTAGGTTACAATGAATCTCTTTATATAATTGTTTGAGAATATCCCTAAGGAATCCGAGGTATAAACCAACAGGTTTAAATACTGATTTAATAAAACAAATTTATTACTTTTATTCCACTTTTTTTTATTTTTGACTGGACCGGTTTCAGCCTAGAACGGCCATCTTCAGACTAGTCACTAGTTTTTTAACACGTTTTTTAAAATTTATTTGTGTGCACACTTTTTAAGAATTCTGACAATACCATAATAATAATTTGATTCAACCAAAACCCAGGCGGAATTTCACCGTAATGTGGAAATACAAAATAAGTGAAGAGATTCCTTGAAACGCGAACGAACCCTTATTTATTAAATGGTGCAACGATGCCATTTACTAGTTCTATATAAGAGCATTACCTTAAACATTTGCAAGTTATTAGGAGCCATTTACGTTCATAATTAAATAATTAACGTTACCTATTTACTAGTACGAAAGGCAGTAGGTAACTTTTCCGTGACAAGGTGAACAAAAAATAATAATAATTCCCAATGTTTTACTCACCAACACCAGCTACGTGGATTTTCTTCATCCAGGGATAGATTATTCTATCCCCGTTATCTGACCCTTCGTCTTCTTCCTCTTCATCCAACTCCGGGCTGCCGTCCATCATCAGTCTGTCCTCGTCGAGCTCCGACCTCCCGTCGGTAGAGCCCGAGTCCTCCAACCTCAGCCTCAACTCTTGCAGCTGTTGGGCTGCCGGGGCGGCTTCCTCGATGCGCTTCTCAAGTCTAAGACCAAGCTCGGTGAGCCCGGGCAACCCGCCCTGGACTCCTTGAGCTTGCGGGAGGTGCTCTTCCACGGGGGGGTGTTGGATCTGTTGAGGGTAGTAGGCATAGTTGTGGTATAAGGGTGCCGCGTAGGCATTGTGGTGGTGGTACCCGTACTGGTGGTGGCTCTGGAAGAAGTCCGGGCCTGGGAGGTAGTCAGGTTGGTACTCCTCGGTGGGAGGGAACTTGGGTTCCGGCTGCAGGTGGTGGTAGCCCGCGCCGCCCCCCGGCATGAGGAAGGAGCTCATAGCCCCGCCCCCCAGAGCGCTGCGACCAATGGCGGCCGCTCAGGCATCATGGGAGCGCTTGCGCCCACGCTCTGTCACCCCAGAAACCGGCCCGAAACTCTTCTCAATTCAATTCAATTGTCCATGTAAGTAATATTATTTTTGAATAAAATTAAACACAAAAGCTCGAGTAGGTTTCCCTGGATGTGCGAAAAATTTGATGCACAAATAATCAAAAGCACTTCTCCAATAAGTTGTTTTACGGAATATTGTTCAATTGATCACAAAACTATGTTTATTATAGTAATTATTCACTTTATAGTCAACTAAGGAGCTTTATTGAAGAAATTAAATAACATTAAAATAGGCTCCAGTCTTTAAGGACTCGTTAAAACCATCACTCGATGCAAAAAGACGATCCGAGTCCCCGGGTACAAACACGCAGAGATGCATCTAACAATCGAACGTTTCTTTGAACAATTTTTTTGTGCCGCTATTGAGTGCAGCCTCGGTATTATCTCGTGTATTGGCAAGTGAATCTCAAGGCTCACCGCTAGTCTTCGGTGCATCTGCAGTTCATAATACAATAACAATGACGTAGCAGAAATGACGACGGTCCGTACTTCGGACGACAGAGTTTTTGCTGCACGACGCACCAGCCTATTATCTCGAGCCTATAGGCATGTATACTTAATTGAATGCCTCGGTTTTTTCATTAAAAAAATAATAAAACGTTTTAGTCAAGTAATCAGCGCATGTTTTTCAGCTTATGCGTTAATATCTCTTTATTATCCACTTTTACCGATTGAAAAATGGTTGAAATGATTTTACACTGTCCCCTTTTGAATGTTTCAAGATTGTTGTCTGTTTTCATAGGGTTGTTATTCAAATCAATAAAATCGATCGTCTTTTCACTGAGCACAGATTTTCCAACTTTTCTTCTTTTAACTCGTTACGTTACGTACTACACTCTTCGATGAAACACATCGACCTCTTACACTTGGTTGTTTTATTGTGTCACTGTCTGTTTGGTTTATCGATGTTTGATCTGTCAACTGAGGTATTGGACAGCTGTCGAGAAACGTCACCACGCGCCAACCGCCACAGGACGAGTGCCATTGCTTCTCTCAGATCCTACCCCACCTCCTTTCTACGATCAATCCCCTCCCCTTCTCCCCAGTACCTACTTATACCTGTATCGTTTCGCTTCTAGACAGACCAATTTTTTCCGATACAAAATATCAAAATGCAACGAAAAGAATAACACCAAAACTCCACAAGCAAAAATAGGCTTTACAAATATTCAGCCAAAATGTTATAATCCCTTCCGTAAAAAAGTTTAAGAGCGTTTAAACCCTGCGCGAAAAATACCATCTCTTTCGTTTGCACGATTTTTCATGCATGTTAGAGTGAAATAACTATCTTTCTTATACAAAACGTTTAAAGAGTTTTTACTGCCAGTATATTTGTCTCTTTTGCGCAGATGGTTTTCACGTGCTTGAGAAAGGGAAAGAGTGTTTTTGTTGCCTTTTATTATGTGTTAACAAAGCATTTTTCATAATACGTTTTCTTAGAAGCTTTTAGGTTTTTGAGCGAGGCGTGTTTATGTATTTAATTTTGCCATGGTGGAATGAATAAAATGTATTTTTCCTCGTTAAAACACATACGAGATTTGTATATTTCTATTAAAAATGTTAATATCGCCAAGTGCTTAGAGGTACAGGTCTAAGTAACTAATGGTAAGGTAATTATTATTTTTTATTTAAATTATTTTTTTTTTTAAACAAGAGAATATTAATTTTTGAAATAGCCATATAATATTCTAGAGGAAAGTTTCGGCATGCTATCATGAAATGGAATAGCTACCTGAAGCATCTGCCTCGGTTTTAGTTGGGATGGGTACTGACGGAGGCTGTAACTTGTATTATTTGAACCACATTAAAGTGATTGTGATTAGTAATGCCTACGTTGCTTTTTTGAACCACCTAGGCAAGAGCTTTTAAAGGGTAAACAAAATTATGATGATAAAATAAATCAACCACATGATGGTAGATGTACCTACTTCTCTATTTATGTACCTAAATTATTATTAATATTATTCGAAGATTTTCATTAGATGTTTTGCCGTAATAAAAATTTTTGGCTTATTTATATACCAGGGTGGTAGATACTCTAAGTATCGCCCTGGTGAAAGATCACCATTCAGAATCGAAACGTTGCTTGAAATGGCTTTAACCGTGTTTGGTGACCAGATCTGAATAGCCAGGTACTTCCCAACCTTCCTCTTCTCAATCTCCTTCCCCTCCCCACTACCTTCAGCCTCACAACATACCCTATTTGGGGATGCCATAGTCTCCCGGCCCTAGACGGTTGGGAGCAGTTGAGACTCTTGTGCGGTTTACAAACTTAAAAGCCATGGCTTAATTTACCATAAAAGTATCTTAATACCTTAAACTATAGCTAAAATTACCTGATTGATATTTACATAAATTTTATGGAGGATATATTATTTTTAAGTAGAAAGAAGAACAGAATTCTTATTCCACTAATATTTTCAAATCTTGGAGTAGCATTCAACGGTTTTCAAGGATTTCCGGAAACCATTTCATTACAGCTAAAATTTTCCGGAAATCTGTTGATGAAATTTGGATGAGACTATTGATTAGGTAGGTAGGTACTTAGTTTCAAAACCATTGTCAAAAGATTATTCGGTACTTAGGTGTATGTATTTTTATTAGATATATAGGTATTTATATATAAATCGTAGAAATGAGTTAACTACCTACACTATCTGAAAATATTATCAATTTTTCCCGTCAATACATAGAATCTAAGATCTTTGTTCTGGACTTTTAAAGAGAAATTTCCTGCTCGTCATTGTGGAGCCACGTGAAATAATATTTTTTAGAAAATAGCTGCACAAATATGATGCTAATTATTTTTTATCTACAATTAATTGACTGGGTGGGTATTTGTATTTAAAAAAAAACAATATACAAAAGAAGTGTTTTATAAGAAATAGTTCAAAATCAATGTGTTCTTCGATTTTTTACTTTTGAAAAAAAATGGATGAAAGAATAAAATCCATGATTTGTTTATCCACAACTCCAGGACGCTCATCGTCATTAACATCTTCTCGGCCTTCTATAAAGCGCTTGTACCACTTATAAACACTTTTTTGAGACAAAGTAGACTCGCCGAATGCCACAGCCAACATTTAAGTGCGTTGGAGCACTTTATTCCATTTTTATCGCAAAATTTAATACATATTCTTTGATCCATTTTTTTCAAAAGTAAACTAATCCAAAATGGCTGATAATGCTAACATATGATAAACATATGTGTACCAACATAACAAAAAAAAAACAAAAATCGAATGTACACAGCCTGCGAAAATTCAAAATTCACCTTTTCTTTTGAACAGGCCTCGTATTCTTGTACCTAACTATGAAGGTAAGAAAAATATCAAAACGCGCTAATTTAAGGCGGTGTCTGTTTGGTTATTCCCATTAAGGTTTAGATGTAGTACCTATGCACTCATAAAAAATTGTAAAATATAAAATCAATTAGCTAAAAACTTTTGATTAAAGCTAGAAATTGCAACAAACCTACTACAAATATCTACAATCCCTTAAATAAAAATCGCACGATAATTATTTGTAACGCTCAGATGCCTTCTCACTCGCTGCGCAAATATAATGCTCGCACATTATTGAAAGGCAAAATTAATAGGCAGAACAATAAACTACGCTTTCATTAAAATTATTGAAAAAGTGTTAATAATAATATTTCACATTTTTACTTAAATGTACAAAAGCTTCAACACACAGATTGACACACTTATCTATGCAGTCAGAAGCATCACAACTATAGATATTGTGGACAAAATATTTAGATTTCAAAAACAGTTATTTTCTTCTTTTGTCCACCTTTTTAATTAGTCCCAACTGTCTAGAGCCAGTGATTACTACGGCATCCCCAATTAGGGTATTTCGTAAGGCTGAAGTCAGTGGGGAGGGGAAGGAAGAGGAAGGTTGAAAAGAATCTGGCTAATCAGATCTGGTCATCAAACACGGGTAAAGCCATTTAAAATTTTTGTATTTACTTAACTTCATGTTTATTTACAATATTGTACATACATTGTCCTCCACGCTAGCAGTTCACCTGTGATGTGGTAATTTCAAGCAACGTTTCGATTCTGAACGGTGGTCTTTCACCAGGGCGATACTTAGAGTATCTACCACTCTATCAGTATATATAGTATCACTTGTACCTGTAGATGTTTGTTGAGCTCCGTATCTACCTGCCATAGTATTTTTTAGCAAATATCCACACCATATTAGCATTGTATGTGAGTGCTCCATGGATTTATCTACAACTCATTCGAAATTTTAGGTAAATTTATAAAAACAAGTGTAGTAATATTTAGTGAATTTAAGTAATAACGTAGGTAGGTTCCTGCATTCACAATCGAAAAATTGGCTAAATAGATACCTACCTAAATGATTTGACAAGATATTTTTTTTGTCCCATGTATTGAAAATACGAACAGTAAAAATGTTATCTTTGCAAAAAGAGCTGCATCCAAGCCGTCCCAACACCAAATGAAAGTAAAAGTAATTTGCACAATTCTAGCCAGTTACCAACGAGTTCCTACCGACAGAATTGGGTATTCGCCTCTTCGACAGTTACTCGAGGTCTCTCTGTCCAGACACGATATGGTGGTCCTTGTTAAGTAATCGAGCAACGCTTCGCTTGCTTGCTAACGGTGCATCGTTTGACCTTGACAAAAAAACAACAATACTTATTTTTATAGTCAGCGTGAACATTTTGTCGCGTCATTGCCATGATGTTGCCGGATTTGATGTACCTACAGGATTGTTGGAAAATGATTACTTTGTGTGTCTTGATTTCTTCATTCGATTCATTATCATCATCGCCGGTGCTACAACTCTTAAAAATACCTGGTCAAGTCTAAAAAACAATTTTACTCGTATCCTGCTGTCTCCCTCCTGTTTCTTATGCCCAAAGATGCGGTGTTCGCTTCTAAGCCGGTCAACCACATAAGCTTGGGATTTAAGCCCGCGACCTCTGATTCGTAGTCGAGGAATAATTATCTACACATGGCAGTGGATTACTTTGTTTTTCATTTAATAATTTACCAGGAAAAGGAGCATGGGTTGAGTGTGACAAAAGAAAGTATGCGGCTGATGGCTGATGCGTAGAAAGTCGGAAAAAGTCGCCAGTCACCATTGTACGGATTGTCTAATTCCCGCTTCAGAACAGCTTCGGCAAAGCTGCACAGTAAACGAAAAGCCATCTGCAGTTTTTAATTAGTTGAGCTCTATCTATTTGAATATAGGAAAAGATGTAGGGCGAAAAATACTATTGTGGCAACGGAGAGCAATGTAACAAAATTGAAAAAAAATAATTCTAGAATAATATTTCCAATCAAACCATTGTAAAACTATTTAGGCACAGTGAGGCATAAAAGTGACACTTTCCGTAGATAGTGTTCTTGTTAATCCTGTATCGCAGTTCATTCACTACGAGACGAGCGCAATCATCAAAATATACTCACTTATAAACGTGCACACTGTCATTAATTATATCCTAACTCGGCCTGAATGGGTTCAGTTTCATACTAAATACGAACGCTAAACAAATTGACACGTTCAGTTTATTATTTACATTAGATGGGTACCAACGGAAATAGATAGGTATGCGTAGAAATAATTTAAAAAATGCCCACACAAATAAATATCTACCTACTTTAAAAAAGGTTTTCTTTTTTAAAGTAGGTACTTAAGCACTTGCATCATGAAGACACTAACAACTTAACGCACTAAACTTTGTAGTCGGTGACGTCGATAAGTAGATTTTCTAGATAGTGCCTACAAAAAAATGGATTTAAAAAAAGTAGTAGTTCCTCCGTTAGCCATCTGCAATTTAAATTTTAAAATTGTGTCGAGCTAGCTTGGATGTTTTCATCCTCAGTAATAATAAAATGGCCAAAGAAAATGTGACTATCCGTGGAAATTCAATTCAAATTAAGACATTTATTAACACTAAAAATTGTGTAGAAACCCTTCTTTCTGTATCGAGCTTCATTATCTTGTATATTTTTTTTATCAATTCAACGAAGGTGTATTTCAGAACTTCCATACTAAAATATTAAGGAAAATACATTACAAGCAGAAAATGTTGCGTTGATCAAAAAATTCCGGGTGTGAAATCAGTTTGAATTTGACGCCTGAGACTTTTATGGTTTCTGCTAAGACAAAAATACAGATTTTCCACTCTATGCCAAACATGTAGGTATTGAATATTTAAATTAAATCATACGAACGAAGGGGATTTGTAGAAAGTTCATTAAGGAGTAAAATACAAGAGTCAGCAAATTCGCCAGTGTGTTGTTAATTGCACTGAAGTTGGTACCGAAGTACACAAATATATCATATTCTTAATAACCAGATAAATTTGTCCAGTAGTCCAATATTAGGAATACGAGTATTTCCTGTAAACTCATAAATTTTCATTATTCTTCAATCACGTTGACGTTTTGTCTCCTTCAATTTATATTATCTGCCTCTTTCCTTTGTTATAATTTTAATGTTATTCTATTGGTTTCTCATTGTTCTGATATTTTATTTTATATTTTGTTCTCCCTCTGTCCTCCCCTTGATGATGCCTAGGCTAAGCGAAACCGGTCGGTCATAAAAAATAAATAATATCCGTGGTCTTATACAAAGTAATTTTTTAAATTTCTTTAAATATGTCAAACCACAAAGTGATATCTTTCTACGAAAATATAAAAATACAATTCAACTATTCGGCTCCCAACTCAATCTGTCCACGAGAAAAACCTACCCAGAATGTAGTACATTTGAAGCAAGTTCTTCCTACCTTTTAGTTAGGCTTTCACCCTCTACTCGCATTGTTTCTCGCTCCAGTACTTAGTGTTCAGTAACTGCGCCGTTTTCTCTCTGGCAACTTAATCGAAGTTAAATGAACAGTAGGACAGGCGTTTTAATCAAACTTTGCGAGAAACAACTGGATTTGGAGGGGAAGGGAAGGAGTTTGCCTAACACGGGTACTAAATTAGGATGTATTTAGTAGATTCTATCCACCGAGGAAATAATATATCTCCCTCATATGAAAAAAAAGTGTGCGTGTATTAAAAAAATATTTTTTAAAACTTTTTATTTGCTAAAATTTACTGATTTTAAGTGAATATTAGTTAACAATTTATTGTACCTACCTACGTAATAATAGTATCTACTTATACTCATTTCAATTAGTTACCCTTACCTAGTACAATCATTTATGTTGGTACCTCTACTAAAAATAAGTTTAAAAAACTGTTTATACTCTTTTTGTAGGTACGTAGGTAAAATAATGTGTAAGAAAATCCCATCGCAAATACGAAGAATGCCAATAGTAGGTACTTTTTGAAATCTTTCCCAAAAATTAAATGCGAAAATAAAGTACCGCCGCGCCGTGGGTGAGTTCGTTTTGGGCTTCAAAACAATATATTCTATTCGCTTCTTATATGAAATGATCTAGTAAACTACCTGAACATTCCACTTCTTTGCGTTCTCGAATAAATAGAATAAATAGGATCAGAGGGGCGACCGACACAACCACTGCGGTGGCAATGATGTTGCGAGCTGGAAATAGTTTTAAATTAGGAGTTTCAAATAGAAAAGCTGTGCTAATTTCATAATGTCTGACGTGTTAGATCCTCTATGAAAATGTTCGCTGTCTCATAAAAACAGGTACTTTTAGTTTTTTAAAATTCAATAATAAAAAAATTAATGTTAAATCGCAATAAAACGTTGGTATCTACCCAATTTTAAGATTTTTCATCTCTTGGGTACCTATCTAAATTATATTATTACAAAATAAATTATGCCACACCCAAAATGAAATATTTTAAAGAACGACGTTAAAGTTTTAAACGAAAAATATCCTCCACGCTTCAGAAGCGATCATGTACACGAAAAGTTTCATGAGTTCGACTAAATTATTCAAATTCGTTTTATCCAACGGCAAATCTCCGAAAAAGTTTTAATTGAGGTTTTATACTCGTATTTACCTAACCTACCCGTCTGCGAGCACAGTCCAACTTAACACAACTCTTATATATGCTTATCTAATATAGGTATTATATATTATGAGGTACTATATTAATATTCATATCTACGTAAAAATAATATATATGTATGTGTGTCAGTGTATTGGGTAGGTATCAAGATCTTTTTCGTCTACACTCTACACCGACGCAATCTACTCTAATAAATTTAAAACAAAAAAGCATTCTTTTATATCCCGCCGACTTCTATTTCTTTTCAAAAGGCCGCATCTTTCATCCCTCTCTTCATAACATCTCCACCCTCTCTTCACCCCCCTCCCCCTACCCGTCCACCCCATCGCAAGAGCCTGCCGAAATAATAACCAATCTATTCAAAGTATTTTTCTTGTCTGGGGGGCTTTATATATTTTAGAATTTATCCCGAGGTGGGTACTGCCTAGTTCGTATCCAGCTTTTGGGTCTCCGCCACTATACGAGTATAGCCATAAAAACTGGCCGAGGAATAAAAACAGCGCGTCAAGACATTTACTGACAGGCAACCAACCCTGCGAGCTGGATATAATGGGCCAGTCTCAGAGCCATTTTATTTAAATGTAATAATAACTCTTGTAGGTAGGTATAATATAGCGTCCTCTGTTCCTAACTATGAACGTAAAAACTTATTTTAGCTATATATATTAACCACAATCAAATAATACAGAAGAAAATATTGATTTTCATTCGGAGATGGCAACGTAGGTAGGTACTTTAATAATATTGATTTGTTAATGTAATTTTAATTTTAAATAAGAGATTTTCGCTAGCGAAATGTGCGTTGGTGCAGCTCGATGGCTCAAAATTAAATATCAACGGTACCTAAAAAAATGTCATCATATTTCCTAAACGCACTATTTCGTGAATTTTTGGTTCGGGGCACATTAAGCATATTGATATAAGATTTTAAGGGGACAAATTCTGCGTAGGTACCATGTAATAATATTTTCAAAATTGATTTTTCATTTTTTTTATTTCTTGAACCATTGAAAAATCTGGTACTCAATCGAAATTAAGCAAACATTTGAAAATGTAAAAAAAAACATCGGATTTAGCTGTGCCCAGATGAGAAATTAGTAAAATTTCAAAAATACTCGTTGGTGGAATAACGCCTTTCACCTAAACACAGCCGATATTAAAAATTACATGTTTTCGCACATCGCGTTTGATTTTCGTAGTAGACCATACATTGATCATGCGCCAAGATGTGCCGTTTTCTGGAAATAATATTAAACAACATAATTTCCTTGTGAGCACGTACGTTCGTAGGAGTGTTAATTTTGAAATTGAAAATGGTTTTCCAATCCAGACAAGTGATAAAGTAGCTAGCTACCTGTAATATATTTTACAAGAATTTTTTTTACATTTATGTGAAATTTTATTAACTATTTGAAACATTTTTGTCAACTTTAATCATATGAATCTCTTTTCTGAAAGCATGTTTTTACTTTTCAGTGGATGTCCCGATCCGATACACTCGTTCCAGTTTTTGTAAGTTATGAAATATGATTATTTTTATCGGAGCCTACCTAGTTAAAGTTAGTGAATATATTTTTTCATATTTCAAATAGGGCCACGATCCTTGCAATTGCGTCACGAATGTACACTTTGAAGCACAGTAATAGCTACACACATAGTTAAAGAGCGCCGCGCTACGAATAGGGGTGGCTTACCCTCTTCGGCAAACTTTCATCCCCTTGGCAACTCCTCGACTGCACAGAGTGCTTACCGATCTCAGATGGGTTGGATTACATACTCGTACGTATCTACTACCGCCGCCACCTAGTCCTAGTATCTAGCAGCCAGTACGGTAGCTTGTAGCTGTAGCCGTATCCATGCTCACCCTAACCTACAGATACACTATTCATATGTACGAATGTTTTTGTAGACGTTAGCGCCCCCACACGGCGATTGGACGAACCATGTACGACGCACGCTTGTCGTATTAATACTATAAGATATGAAATATCGATTACAAAAAGGCATACAGATAATATTTTAAGTTTATTGTACATAATATTTTTGAGAAAATGTTACCACAACAGATGCTCTATTTTCGTGGCCAATATCCGATCTAATATGATATAGTCTCATATTATTGAGGGGGTATTTCACCACCTCGAAAGAAACTGTTGAATAACTAGTCGTCAAGTAAATTTAATCATAGAATTGACAAGGCGGTAAACAGGCGACCGTATCGCCACCGCCAAATACTCTTTTACTAGATTGAGTACTAAGTAGTCTAAGCCATTTACTTTACGGTTAGCCTTACTCAGTGGTGGTAAAATAGATAGTTAGTTATTCGACGTATAGCGCTAATCTAAAGTTTACTCAGAGACAGGGATGGGGAAATATCCCCTTAATAATATGAAACTATATCGGATATTGTCAAAAGATATTGAACACGAAAATAGGGCATTTGTTGCGGCAAGTGATCTTATTTATTTTACTGCCATATATTTTTTCAATTCTTAAACTTTACATAATTTAACTTGACATATTTCTGGTAAAAGTTTTTAGGTTAGACGTCAAAAATAAGAAACCCTATAAAATAAACTCTTTATGTTTTTTTTGTGTAATTTTTTTTTTGAAGGTGTATTGAAATAATAGTCAGAATATCTAATATTAGATATTACGCACACACACACTTCGCTACATTGTCTACAGTGTACAGAATACCCTCCTTTATGTGCCCACAGCTTGTGTGAATCGCGGTTCCACCCTCAGCCCTCCGCCCTCCCCTTCTCTCTCACTCCTATAGCCAATAGCCTGCAGCTCTACCTTCTCCACGGCGGAACACTAAAGGAGCTGGGTGTTGATGCTAGTTATAGTCGTATGTGTCGAGTCTTCTCCCAAAAAATGTTGGACACGCTTGAGAGCGTTGGAGGAAAGGGTTGCAATGCATTACAATTATAATATGAATGAATGTTGTAATAATTATAAAATAAAATAAACTATCGCGCTGCATAGGTAGACACTCTAAATATCGTCTTTGTGAAAGACCACCAATCAGAATTAAAATGTTGTTTGGAATGGCAAGCGCCGTGTTAAAAGACTAGATATGAAAAGTCAGCTTCTTTCCAATCTTCTCTTTTCTTATCTCCTTCCCCTCTCTACTACCTTTAGCCTCACAAGATACCCGGGTAGGAAGGAGATGGGAAAGAGGAAAATTGGAAAGAAGCTGACTTTTCATATCTAGTCTTCACGGCGCTAGCCATAGTATATCACTAGCTTCTAAAAGTTGATAGGCACCCTCGTGCAGTATTCACAAAAAAATATAAAATATAACGGGGAAATAATTCACATTCAACTGGTAAGCCGAAAAACGCAAAAGAAAAACTAAATTATATACTAATCCATATTATCACCTAATTTATTTATTTATTTGCATTCAGATGGTTGCTATACTACAAATAATAATATCTATGAATAAGCAATCAAAATAACAATTTAAAATGATTGCAAAAGTAGGAGTATTTCACTTATCGTCCCTCGGTATTCTCACACCACCCCTTCTCAGTCTCCCCATCACGTGTCATCATCCCCCGCCGTCCGCCCCTGGACTCGAATCTGAAAAGAATTGCAGCGCCACTGCTTTATTTATTTATTTATTTTTGGATGATTTTTATAGCGCCGTTTTTGTGAAAAATCACCTCAAGGGCGCTGTACAAATCTTAATTTCTACTTAATATTAATTCTTAGTTTAATGGTCAGTAGTCAGAGTCAGGAGCCGAGTCCAGCGGTGACCAAAGGTAGCCGAATTCGTCGCCGGTGTCGGAAGGCGGCTTGGTGGTGGGCGGCGTCGGCTTGGGCGGCACGAACGTCGTCGTAATCGTGGTCGTCGGCGCTGCGGCGCTGGTCGTGGTGGTCCTTCTCTTCTTCTTGCGGAAAAACTTGCGCAGCTGCCCAGGCATGTTTGTTGCTGAAAAACTGTCATCGGAGTCCTCCAGAGTCAGAGTATGCTGCGCTGGTGCGGAGTTCACCAATCCGCCATTTTTCTTCTCGACTGCTTCAAACCCTGTCCCACGCTCTTCTTCCTCGTACCCATTGCCCCTGTCGCCCTGGGCTTGGAGCCGGGGAGGCGACGAGGACACGCAGACCAGGAGATCCTTGAGGCTGCAGAGGCCGATGAAGGAGCCGCCGGAGGACAGCCAGGTGAGGGCGGAGACGCACACTCCACTGGGGGGCTGGCCTCGAACCCCGCAAGTGGTGTTCGTAGAAACTTCATTGCTGAGCTGAAACTTAATTGGGGATGCCATAGTCCCACTGGCTCTAGAAAGTTGGACGCAGTTGAGACTCTTGTTCGGTATTCACTGGCAGGTCCCATCAGATAGACACAATTTTTAAATGATTTTTATTTTAATTATTATTTATTAATGAATTAATTTATTTTTTATTTTATTTATTTATTTATTTTATTTTTATTTTATTTTTTATTTTATTTTTATTATTATTTTTTTAATTATTATTATTATTTTTATTTATGTGTGAAGTAGTGGGAGGGGAGGAGTGTTTAGGAGCAGAGAGTTGGAGGAAGATGAACAGTGGACACAGTTTGCATCGTATGCAAGACTATATGGTGGTACGGTACAGGAATAGTGGACACAGTTTGTATCGTATGCAAGACTATATGGTGGTACGGTACAGGAATAGTGGACACAGTTTGTATCGTATGCAAGACTATATGGTGGTACGGTACAGGAATAGTGGACACAGTTTGCATCGTATGCAAGACTATTTGGTGGTACGGTGCAGGAATAGTGGACACAGTTTGCATCGTATGCAAGACTATTTGGTGGTACGGTACAGGAATAGTGGACACAGTTTGCATCGTATGCAAGACTATTTGGTGGTACGGTACAGGAATAGTGGACACAGTTTGTATCGTATGCAAGACTATTTGGTGGTACGGTACAGGAATAGTGGACACAGTTTGTATCGTATGCAAGACTATATGGTGGTACGGTACAGGAATAGTGGACACAGTTTGTATCGTATGCAAGACTATTTGGTGGTACGGTACAGGAATAGTGGACACAGTTTGCATCGTATGCAAGACTATTTGGTGGTACGGTACAGGAATAGTGGACACAGTTTGCATCGTATGCAAGACTATTTGGTGGTACGGTACAGGAATAGTGGACACAGTTTGTATCGTATGCAAGACTATATGGTGGTACGGTACAGGAATAGTGGACACAGTTTGTATCGTATGCAAGACTATTTGGTGGTATGGTACAGGAATGGTGGACACAGTTTGCATCGTATGCAATACTATATGGTGGTACGGTACAGGAATAGTGGACACAGTTTGTATCGTATGCAAGACTATATGGTGGTATGGTTCAAGAGATTTTACAATTTGGAAGGAGATGTGGTCTAATATCTTTGAATTTAATTCATGTGAGTTCTTAGGTGAAGTAAATTTTAATCAAAAGGTCAGTAAATAGCTAAATAAGATGTTTTATATGAATACCGCACAAGAGTCCCAAATGTCCGGAGCCAGTGAGTGAATGACATCCCCAATCAGAGAATGTTGTGAGGCAGAGAGAAGAAGGAGCTGGCTATTCAGATCTGCTCATTAAAAACGGCTGTTGCCATTTCAAACAACGTTTTTCACAAAACGGCGCCATAAAAATGATCCAAATATTATTAATAATATTAAACTTATTAAGTTGCCGGTATCTGAATGATTTTTAAGTGTTAAAAAAACGCTCTCATTAATTTTGTTCGTGGAAAGTAGTTACTTTGTGTTTTGATTTTTTTGCAAAGAATGTAAAAGAAAACCAATCACTTCGCACTAAGCCTATTGTGATGACATATTTGTCAATAAAAGATAATATCAAAAATGGCTCTTTAGTTCCAACATACGATCAGAGATATTTTTTCCCTAAATTAGTGTTTTTATACAAAGTAACTTAATTTCATAACTGTTAGTCTTTCGATTCGTCAGACTGTTGGTGATACTGCTTTCATTAAACTATATTCTTATATAAGTATATTTATAGGACACATATGGTAGATCTGTAGATTCATAAATCTTCTGACACAAAATAACACAAAAGAACTAAAAATAAACACAACCTGATTAGAATAAATAAACCTTTCACAAACATTTCATTCCAGCAAAATTCTTAGTTCATGGACAGTCTTATAAATATCAATTTCCTAAGCAGCATCCCTTCTCCCCGAGAGGTGACCACCCCATTTCGTCACCCGCTGCCTCCCCCCGGCCACCCTCAACCCTCGCCCCTCCCCGGGACACGGGACCATCAATCACTGGCGAAGCGCGACACTGCAATTCTCGACGTCTCTCCCTACAGCTGAGGAGAGTATTTTATATGGAAAACGAGGAGGTGGCTTTGAAAGGTCGTTGTGGATTTTAATTACGTTTATTTAACTGTTCAAAATATCAAGCACACATTGTGGCGTTGTGTCAATTTTTTGTAGTTCATAAAACTAGGTATGCAAGGCGTAGAGTAATGTTTTCGCTATTTAGTAATTTAAAATGGAGAGTAGTCTAGTAGAATAGGTTAATGCATAGAAAAAAGAGTAAGTAGTGAACAAGCGAATAGTGCACGTAGTGCCTAACTCACTATGAAGATAGCAAAACATATTTATTATTTCGATAAATACATTTTTGAAAATAATTTACCAAAATTTAAGGCAGAGAAATAAAATGACCATGAATCTAATTCAGAGGTTCCCAAACTTTTTTGTCCCATTGACCACTTGCGGATTTTTTTTTCGTTTTTTTAAATACTTTTCTTCTCAAAATTCGGAAAACAAATGAATAATGTTAGTCTCTGATATTCGTATTTATAATGGACGAATTAAACAAGTCCATGCCAGCACGATTGGTTCAAGCCTGCGCCATACTTGCAAAGCACTGGTACAAGTCTGGGCAAGCGTTGTTATTGCGCTATGTACGCAATACGGCCGCGGCGTTGCTAGTTGCTACTGGTATCAAATATGCAAGTTTTTACAAGTTACATGTTCTGCGATCACAAAACGAAAAGCATTACCTACTTTCATAATTTTATGAAATATACATATAATTATTGAAATAATGTCTATTTTAAGAGAGTATTACGTAAGTACCTACATAGGTACTATCTGTGAGGTGGATTATTACATTTGCGGGAAGCCAAAATTTTGGTGACGACTGCCTAAATGGAATCCACTCTCGTGGACCCCCGTTTACGTCTCATGCACCCCCAATGTTTTTTTCATTGACGTGGACCCCTTGCAGATCGGAATCAACCCCCGGGGGTCATTATAGACCACTTTGGGAATGACTGATTTAATTGATAATTGAATCATCGTAAGATTCTTTGTTTCCCAAATACTGCGATAGGCTGACCATGTCTAAAGAATGCCAAATTACAAGCCATCGAAAATCATCATCAAGCAGGTGCCCCAATTGAAGCGACAGACCAAAGACAGCGTAAAAGATTATTTTACTGGTTGAATAGGCCTGAGAGGAGACACGAATACCCATAGACCGGGGCCAGCGAATTTATAAAGGAAACCAAATTCCGCATCTGGATGTAGTGAACTTATGATGATTTAACGGTGGTCAGTATATCATGTGTAATACAATGATGTCTTCAGTATATTTATGTCCAAGCAAATGTTTAAATGTCAAATACATCTTTCAAAAATATTACTGTTAATTTATTGCATTATAATATTTCTATAAGCTTACTTATGTTTTTGGGTGCTTATCATTTACTCTATGTTATTTTTATGTCACTATTATTTTATGTTATATATAACACTGTTATGTAAAAGGCCATAAGGGCGTATATAATTAAATAAATAAATAAATTTTGAATCACTTGAGAACATGAACAAATTGTGTTTTTTACATCACGCACGAGATTACCATACAGTTATATGGAATTTTATCAAATGACGCACGTACAAGAGCACGTCAACTCTTCGAAAAAAGCATTTACTTCATGCCCGGTCGCTTCTTTCTTCGCAATCTTTCCCACTCTGGGGGGGCTGGCATATCAGACGCCGGGGGGCGTCTTTGGATTGGTGGTCGGGGGGACGTTTGAGGGAAGAGGGTGGTTGTTTTGGGACGGAAAGGGGAGGAGTGAGGTGGTGAACGGGCAAAAGGGGAATCTATCTGGCACCACTCTAAATTTGGAGGAATTGTCAATTTTGTTTTCTCATTTTTCGTCATTTTCTCGCCTGACAGTGTCGGAGGACGTATCGGAAATGTGAGAGATAATAGTGCGGTGGGTCGGAGATGAAATATTGAGTCGTTTGAGATTTGTGATTTAGAGGGAAATCTTACAAAACCACGACGCTTTGACTCCCGTCCTGTTTGATTAAGAGCCTCTACGTAATATGATCTTTCGAAGATTATTTATTTTATTTTTATGTTCTTCGGTACAAGAATGTTATTAGTTGGCGTTAGAAAATATTGAATATCTCCTCGGGAATTCCTTGAAATTTGACTGGCGAAATAATGACTTACTTGCTCTTATGAACGGCGTGATAATGTCATGTTTTGATGAAACAATTTCTCCTGTTAACAAGGGACCTTAGAAGTCACAGGATGGCCAATCAGTTTTTATAGAAAAGGGTAATGCATGGGACTTTTTGGTATTCAAGTATTTCCATATTTATAAAACAATTGTTCAACGACAATGCTTAACGAAGTTACACCAGTTTTAAATATTGAGTTTCCTCACACTGTTCAGAATACAGTTTTGTTTATTATTCAGTTAGAATCGTTCACAATATTATGCTTTATATAATTTCAATACATGATAGTATAAAGGTGGACATTATGCCAGGTGGCAATTTCTTCTAACTAACCTATATTTTTAAATAATAAGAATATAAACTACCACACTACTCTGTATTGACACACACTCCTCGCTTCATTCACACGCATGCATCGTCTCATACACACTGTTCTAACGTTGTCAATGTAAGCAAAAGCAACAAAATATTGCATTACACATCATTTCTCCATAATTGAACACAATATTCACCCCCCCCCCTGTTCGTGAACTATGAGGGATTACAAAAATAGCATTTCCCTCACTATGCTTCCTACCTCCTCGTAACACGACTCGACTTCCTCACGAGACATTTCTGCCATATACCCACATAGCCACATCGCGTGCAGTGAGACCATCAATTGTGACACACCCTGTAGGCTTTTGCCACACACAAGTTTCTTGAGTGTTAAACGTAATAAATAACCTGGGCTTGAACGATATTTTTTTGATACTGATCGTAAAAGTGATTTGTCTTGAACTTGCTTACGAAACGCTATCCTTTTGATGGTGATTTTCATGAGCATGTTGGTACATAGAAAAATAATGTTCAAAGAACAATTGGGAATAATATTTTTTATGTACGTAGGTACCATTTCAGAGAAAATTGAAAACTATTCAAAATTAAATTTATGGCACCTAGCAAATTAGTATTATTTAATTTGCGCCCAAAAATACCCACTTATTGATTGTCACTGTAAAAATTTATTTGTAAATTCTATACGAGTTGTTAGTTAGTGAATACAATTCTAAAATAGTAATATTTAAAAAAAAATGATGAAATGCATACTGGTATCAAAGTTTTTATTTAAGCTGTACCTCCATAAATTTAAGTATGTATTTCATAAAATTCAAAAGATTACAGTTTTAAAAAATTATTCACTGGAAACCTTACATATTTTCCTAAAGCTACTCATAGAAAATTAACAGATAAGTGTGCTGGATAAGATTACTATACTTGTATCCCCACTTCATAGCGCGTTATGCTATGCCGTAGTTATATTAATATATTTGATAATTTGAATAGCGTCGTTTTTTATTTTCAATCACCTCAGGGACGTTTTACAAATATTTATTCCTACGCTCTATCGTATTACTAACTATGGAAAATCTATCAACAACTTATAACTTATGGCTCACAGGTTGTATCCACCAAATCCAGTCAATAATGCAAAACCATGTGTGGAATACATTTGACTAATAAGCGTGATGCTGCGTAAAAATGTACATATTATTTATTATTACTAGTTGTTACTTGTTACCCCTGAAAAATCACGGGATATAACTTGACTTGTCTAGAAAAAAACCTTAGTATCTTTAATCCACCCATTTCAAATACAAAATAATGTCTGCTCAAAAAAATTGTAGGTAGATACTTTATTATGTAGGTAGGGATTTGAAAAAAAAGATAATTCCAATTAACACTAAATTTGAATAGATAACACGTACTGATGAAGGTACAAAGGAAATGATTTTTAGTTAATTGTGTACAGGCAGATAATAATCAGAATCATGCTAACCTGGCAGGTCACTTCAAATTGACACAGTTATTTGTAAAAATAATTGTTTGGAGAAGATTTAATTTTTCACGCTGAAACATAATATTGACAACACTGCAATATTGCCTGTTATTACAGATGTAGTTTTATCCTTCATTATTATTCTCTTTGTTATTATAACATGGGAACATCTATCAGGAGATTGGTGGCTTAATAACAGCTGGTATTTGTTTAAAATATATAAGTTTTTAAATGTTCTATTTTAGGATAGGATAGCAAATTGTATAATGGGCTCACTTAATTTATGGAACAATACAGGGATGTGTGTGTACATTCTCTATGGGATGCGAAAGATTGCACCAACCTCCCCACATTTCAGTAAACATATATTGTAATTATAAAAAACAAGGTTCACATTAAGATGAACGTTGAGCTACCCACAGCCACCCCCGGCTTTTGGACCTCTTATGACATATTAAAGATGTTCTCTCAAGCTGCAAACTAGTGCAAAATCAAAATAAAAATATGCAGAGTATCCAAAACTATTCAAGAAACGTAATTTACCTACTTGTAGGAATCTACTCACATATCACCTGAAGCACCTATCTAATATGAATAAGACTGCAATATATAGTTTGTAAAAATAAATTCTCAATTGAGATGAAAAAACTTTTTGACAATATTCTTTTTTATTGAATGCGCTGTCAACTTAGCAATAAAAAGATCAATTTTTAAGTTTTTGGAAATAACTCCAATTTTGTCGTTTACTGAGAGAAACGTTTATTCACCGGCTATACCAGATCGACGATCTAAAAATTGGATTGCAATCTTTGGAGCAGACGTCGGGTATGCGGTCCTTGTTCTATCGGTATTTCAATAGAAGATGCTCAGAAGAAATTGATCATTTCGACACCGGTGAATGGCCGGGAAACTCGCCAAACGCGCGCTAAAAAGTTGTACGCGGTTGACATTCGATAAATACAACGGGTTACTTCTACGACTCGTTCATGTGTTCAACAGCTCGGCTGTGAAACGATTTCCTAGCCTCTGTGTTTCTTTCCTCCTAACATGGCCTCTTCAAGATCAGGGTTCAAGCATTTCTTTCACCAAAAAGACTGATGAAAAAAAAACTTCCCCATTCTCACAACCTTAGGTTGTTTTGCTTTCTGATTTCCATACAACAATCTCTTGCTTGACGATTTTTCCCCAGAATGCTGGAAGTAAAAAATGCACGAAAAATTAAAATTATTAGTTTGTGTAATTTTCCTGCTTTTTGGTTGTTTTATTATTATTAGACCAATATTATTAAACAAATTTAAAGGCCGTTTTCGTTTGCATTCAGTTTACCATTACTATACGAGTATATGTAACGATTTCGTAGAAATCCTCCACAATTAAAGTAATCGTGAAGTGCGATCTCCCTCCTGTTTGATGGTAAGACATCTTATTCAATCGATTCTCCCCACCTCCCCTATTCCCGCCCTTTCCCGCCCTTTTCCAATTTTCCCGCGCTCCCCGTAACACGGTTCCGACAAGACAAGGAAAATAAACTAAGACACGAATCCCGGCTTCTCAAACTGTTGAAACAAAAAAAACAATTAAAAATGTTTCACCTTTATTATACTAAATTTTCTACTCGGCGTCGCTTAAGCTTTATAGGTGTATCGCCCAGTGAATTTCCAGTTGAACACAGTACTCATACAGATGCATTGCTTGCATACACTATGTTTTAAACTTATTATTCGACTTGGTAAAGAAAAGTCCAGTGAAATTAAAAAATAAATAATAATATGATTTTCGAATGATTATAAAAACTTTTCAAATATTCGAATACAATTTTTCTCTCAGACTTTTCGCAGGGACATTGCTGTCAGAAGTGTTGACATATGCATCAATACACACATTCGTCAGGTCAACTCTAATTGCGCTATAAAATCTTATGTTGCTGACAGTAATAAAGATATTATTTCAAAGCTTCTCGAAAGAAAAACTCTTGTATGTATGTAACCAATGGCATGTATTTTTAGCGAAAACTACACAGGTTAATGCAAAATAGTAATCATTATATTTATCAAAATTTATGTACAACTGTATGTTTTCCTAAACAACATAAAATAAAAAGTGACTTTATAATATTTGTAACACTTTCTGTGAGGAATTTATTCGCCAACGAACCTACTTTGAGCTAGCAACATCATTTTGATTATCAGCGTAGAGTTTTGAAATATCAATTTGACATATTTATTTGACGAATTGATGATGTTGCTTGAGCTCTATAAATGTATAAACTAACTATAAAAACAGAAACGTATCAAATACGCCATATCGTGTTCTTAATTTTTATTTTTTTCAATAATACCATAGATTTCGAAAATGCATTACGCGGCAGCTCGAGCGAAGCCGGGTGGTAAGGCAAGTAGATTATGCAAATTGAATTTTACCATATTGTTGAAGTTTATTGGTGAAATGGATTTAAGCATTCTTCAACTTAACTTACAGTTTTGATTGGCGAAAGACATTTTTTTTAATGGCATCGATCAGTGGTTTAAAAGTTTGATATTTGTGGAAAGACCGTTTCTGTTGTGCAGCTGTTGGTCTGAAATAACGAGACGTGGAAAACTTTATTTTCTTCGGAGAAAACTTTTGATGAGTTTATATCTTCTGGCAGTCACTTCAGAATGTCCGACGGGAAGCACCTACCTATGGTACACAGTACCCACCGTCTAGTTCATAAATACGCTTGTATCTAGATATACGAGTAGGTGTCTCAAAAGTCGTGCATAGGCTTCAGTCAACGAAGTTCTTTTCAATTTTTGAAATTATTATCTTTGTGATGGAAGATTTGTACAGAAAATACAAATAAGTATATACATTTTTTAAACTTTTATCAGATTTTTTAAAAATAGATATTGTGTGTCCTGATGATGATACGTGTAGTGTAAAAACTACTAAACTTATGTAAAATAAAAATAAATAAACATGAAAAAGTTACGTACGCAAAGTAGTTGAGTTTTCACGTAAATTTTTGGGTTAAAATAAAATAAGTATTATTATTAATTGTCAAATGTATTCAATACTGTTATTTCCACAATACGGTTAAGGGTCAGCACCCAAAAATAATCACTTTTTGGCTTTCTAATACAAGCAATACTACAAATGATTTATCTGTTTATTCGATTCGGGTAATCAGGAAAATGTCTGAGGTTTCTAGTGAATACAATTCTTAAACAGTAATCCTTAAAAATTCTATTTGAAATGCATACTAAAATTTTAGGTAAAACGTTCAAAAATGCGTTTGATGGTTTTTAAACTGCACCTTTCACACACATTTTAGTGTGTTTTTCATAGAATTTAAAATGTTACAATTGAAAATTTCCTTTCACTGGAAACCTTGGACATTTTCCTAACTACTCATATAGAATTTACAGATAAATAATTTGTACTTTTGCTTGTATTAGAAAGCTACAAAGTAACGTTTAGCACCAATGTTGAGTGCTGAGGCTTAAAGCATTTTTTTGCGTCTAATACGCTTAATTTTTCTTCCCACGATATTTTTGTTCTGCACTAAAATGTGTTTTTTCCAAAGAAAAAGCGGTAATTTAAATAGGAAAAATATATTTTTGTTATAAAATATATCCTCCACATAGCATCCCCAAAGACGAGTATAATGCGTCCATCATTGCGCCAACTAGCGGGACAATTGGTTTTGAAATATGGGTACTTATCAGTCATTTACAGTTTTAATTTCGCAAAAATAAATAATACCTAATGTCGCATACTTTTGTCTTCTAAGCGGGTGTAATATGTTACATATCGACTGTGTTTAGGTTTAGGTGAAAGCCGCTATTCCACATTTCTGCTAGGAAATTTGGGCCTCGGTGATAACATGACGGTCATGCTGTTATGCTTGCACCTGATCATAATTTAATAAAATCCTGAAACGGGCCGAGAATCGGTGGTTAACACGGGAGCGATTATTTAAAGTGGTAAAAACGGTAAAAAAATCATGGTGGCGCTAATCTTCTATTTGCGACAATGTCAAATATGAAAGTGGTTCCAACCAGGCCTAAGTTTGATTGTAAAGATATGTAGAATAATGTTTAAGACCTAAATAAGTCGATAAGGGTCAAAATCATACATGAAAAGGTAAGGTACACTACTCAATTTCGAGCATTTTAAAGAACATTTATAATGAAATTGAACGGCTCTATACAAATTATCCAAATACTATTATTAGGTTTGGTTTAGAGATGGTCGATATCAGAATTGGTTGTACCTGCGGTTCCAGTTACCGGTGACCGGCGAGGAACCGGTCATTTATCCAGTTCTTTTTGGAACCGGTTTCTGGTGCCAGAAAGTTCCTCTGAGAAAATTGATTTATTATATAAGAAAAGGGTTGCTAGAGAAATTCTGAAAACTAAAAGAACTGGAACGAATTTTTATTTGCGAAAATTAGGGACCGGTTCCAAAAATAACCGGTTATAAATAGGAATATTAACCATCTCTAGTTTGGTTAGATTTTTAAAAAGTTTTATAGAAAAAAGTATTTTAAATTCCCACACTCAGAATATGCATGGCTTATATTATTACTTTCCATCATATATCTATGTTTATATACATATTTTTAATACGTGGAGATCAAATACGTAATTTTCTGACTAAAAATAATAAGAAGGTAAGTGTCCTTAAATATTAATAATTAACTTACCACAGAAGTAACCATGACTTTTCTGCATCTTTAATGACTGAAAAGTGAAGTAAATAATAAAAATAATATTTTTTATAAGTTATCATTTGTTTACAGTATTCTCGGATTCAACAACTAAGCTTAAAACTAACAAAATGCCCACTAATAAAATAAAACAAATTCGTTTGAAAGGCGGCCGAAAATTGGTTAGTGTTGTAATAATTCCTTTTTATCGAAAGGGTAAGTTTTGTTTACGAAATCATTACGACCTTGGAGTAACAATGTATGGAGGGAGAGCTAATTATTTTTACCCAATCTATACAAACTTGCAATAAATTACTTTTCCGGGTTTTTACGTTGTACACCATGAGAGAGAAATAGACAACAAATATAATACACCGCTTCTATGTACTGTCACGATGATCTTGGGCTCCTGGGTCACCGCGGGACTCCGCCCACATTTTTTATTATGCCACTAAACTTGACACAACTTAACGGTTTTTTAGGTTATTTGCTATATTTTTGTTGAAAACAATACTGTGAAAAAATGGTTATACGAATAAACAAAAACATTATTTCGATATGTGATATGAATGGATGTATAAATACCCTAGCCTTAGTTTTAGCAACGCCCAGATCCGCCGAGTCAGGTAAAAATCATTAAAAACTGACTACACTGCCTTGGATAGATACCACTCTATGTACTCTAAGATTACGACTTTATATCTCGGGATAAAATAAATTATGAATGCTATGTAGTTATAATATAATCTCCATGCAACTATAGTATAATCAGTATTAAAATATGATTGACTACGGGTATAGAAAGTTAAAATTAACAGTATTACCTTGAAAATGTACAAGTAATTGTCTTTAACACTTTTTTACAAAGAATCATTTTTTGTCAATGTTCAAATAATTCAATTTCTCATTGCATCGTCGTCATATACAAAAGAAACTTATGAAATAGGTACTCGTGAATTTCACGCCATTATGAACTTTATTATAATGTTACCACAAGAACCATATTAGTTTGATAGGTTTGATAGCATATCTATATGATACGCCCAGTGGCGTAGCCGTAACGGAAGCAATGAACCTGGTAGTGAATCTCTTCACAATATCGATAGTATTTTTATTCAAATTTAAAGTCGATAATATCGATAGTATTTTTATTCTAATTTAAAGTAGGTAGAATTTTTTTCCATGTGTTCAGTACAATTATCGTACGGCTGGAATTTTTTTCTAATTTGCACTGTCAATGGGATATTTAAAGGCTCAATAGCTCAAAATAGAATGACGTTGCAAGCTGAATGTAAGCCGAAAAGATAAAATCCAGTCAAACAAATGTATGAAAACGTTGTGACAACGAACTTATCTTAACTCAAATTTAAAAAACACAGCGAGATTTGATGAACCTATTATTAATTAAAGCTTCTGTAATGATTTTTTGAGGACATGAACACATATCCCAAAATATCAGTGAGAAATATGATTTCGATACTAACTGCTAATTAATTCAAAATCAAAAGTGTTTGGAGTTGAACAAAACAAAATATGTACCTACTAAATGGTGACATCTTTGTTCTAACTCCAAGGATTTTTACCAGGATGAATCTGAAAATTCAATCATTGAATAAAAAGTCTTTTTTTATTTTCCATCGAATTTTTTGTTGTTTTCAATTTCACGTATTTTATTTACTAAAAAAAATGTTAACTACAAGTATAATGATGAAATTAATAAAAAAAATCTTCTTCTTCATTTTAATGTAGCGTTTTAACGCTTTTCATTCTTAAAAATGTATTTCAAAAGTATTTAATTTCATAATTTTTAGTTTACTGGCATAGTTATAGTATAATTTCAATAATAGAATTCTGTAATCGTCTCGTTTTTTAATCTAGTATTCATAACAAAAAATGACTGTACACAAATCGACCTCCAATGAGGCCTTTTAAAACTAATTGCTTTTTCTCCCTTTCTGTAAATAATTGGTTGAACCTTTGAAATGTATATATGTAGTTTTGTAAATTTTCGTTATTTTTTTTTCTATATTTGGAAACGAAAAAGGTGACATCTTTACTTTAGTCAAAATAATATTAAATGAGGAGTGGGCACAGACCGTCTCTGACAAATATCTATTAAATAGCACTTTTTTAATAAACCTACCGTCAAGAATAAGAGGCTTCCTCTTGGGTTCAATTTTTAACGTGTTGACATGGTTTCCTTAGAGTTTTGGCCCGGGACTGCCCATGCGGTCGCTGCACCACTGGCAATCTCACGAATGCAATTTTGCTACGTCATGTAGAAGCTGACAGGCAACAGTTGCTATTTCCTGCGGTAGCCGACTCGGGCTGGATCGGTTCAATCGGAAGACGAACAATATTTCATTGTGCAACAATAATATGTATATAGTACCTACTGGAGTTTCTGTAATGCGGCAAAAATTTATATTAAGTAAACATCACTTTATTTGTAAGTACGTACGATGTGAATTTTGAAAAAATTGGAACTAATGTTAATTGAAATTATTAAATATAAAAAAAATAATTTCAAATCCAATAATAAATAAAAGCGTAAAAAAGAGACAAAATAATGCAAAAATATGCAGTTTGAAAGAGAGAGAAATTGGCGCAAATTTAGTTAGGTGAAAGAATGAGATAGCTCTATACGTATTTATAGTGCTGTCACATACTTTCAGCAATACGAGACATTTTGATGATTTTTTCACAATGTGAATGCACACGAATTTGAAACGTATATAAAGTAGCGTTAATATGATTGTTGAATAAGCAATATAATTGTTATGTTAGGATATAGGAAACGATTCAATAGAAACAATTAGCTAATATGGATAAAATTTTCAAATTTGGATTTTGCTATTCTTTTTTAAAATTCACAAACGTTTTTATTTTGTTTTGTCATTCTTTTTTTCAATAATATATATGTTTTAAAGTTATCTCATATTTCAAATGCAATTAAAAAATATGCAAGTTTGAATTTAAAAAAACGCCAATTGTTTTTACTTCGAAGGGCGTTAGTGTTAGCCTGGGAATTTTCGGATCATTTTTTCATTTGATCATCTTAAATCTATCATTCATAACAGAATTCTAAAATTTCACTACATTCGGTCTCACAGAGCCTGAAAAAACGGCATCTAATTTCCGACCCCAAGACTCGCATTTTGCTCGCAAAGTAGTATTTTTTTTAACAAATGTTAATTTTGTAGGATTTTTTATGTGAGTGAGTTCATCATTCTTAACATAATTCTAAAGGTTTACTTTATTTGATCCCATAGAGCCTGAAAAAACGGCATCTAATTTCCGACCCCGAGGCTCGCATTTTTTCTATAAATATGAGAATTTTTTCACAAATTTTGCTTATGGTGAATTTTTTCATTTAATCTACTGCTATTCATCTTTCATAGTACAAACCAAAATATAAAGTTTATTTTTGAAGACAATTAATACTCGTATGTGGCAAGGTTCAAAAAGCTGCGGGAGCTTATCTTACATACGAGTACGTAGTGATTCACGTTCGAACCGTGAAATTCAGGGGGTATAATTAATGTGTTGATGAATGTAGAGACTTTGTCTAAACAAGAAAAACAAAAAAAAACTGCTTTAACTTTGATTTTAATAACAACGCCACTCCTTCAACTTTTAGGAATCCTCAATATCAGACAGTTATATCTTAAAATAGTGTTAAAAATAACTCATTCTTCAAAATCTTTAATGTATATCACACATAATTAAAATACAAGGGCCAAACAACAAGAAAGACTTTTAGTACCTAAATACAATACAGCTTTTGCACAAAGACACCATATGTACATAGCGCCTCACACTTAAAAACTCCCACCACAGACTGTAGCCATCACCAATATGTATTCTTTTAATCAAAACTTTACTAAATGGCTAATGAGTAAGGACCGCAAGGAAATTGAAGACCTCCTAAAATAGCACTTGAAATTCTTCACCAAGACAAACTAGAACATTGTGTAACAAATATCATCATTTTTTTTAAATTATTCTACTTGTACTTACTGTCACTTACCTCAGAACAGGTTCTTATGACCTAGTGAGGTAGGTAATGTAAAAAACAAAAAGTTAATATTTTACGATGACCAAGCAAATAAAATAATAATAGTGTTGGAGTCAAATATCGCATTGAAAGAATTTAAAAAATCCAGCATAATACAGGAATGCATAACTGGCGCCCATAAATCATCAACACGAAAACTGTAAATTAAAAAGATATTTAAATACCATTCATAGAACGGCGCGGAATAAAAAACCGCGCCTCTCTCTTTTATACTTGATACTATTTCTTAAAAAGAGACAATTCAGAAACAAGCGCAAATGTGAGAAACAATTGGCGCGAATTTAGTAATGAAATAATGAGACAGCGCTACATGAATTTATAGTGCGGTCGCATACTTCCAGCAATATAAATCATTTTTAACCAAAATTTACGACGTTTTTTTCAAAATGTAAATACACACGAATTTGAAATGTATTTAAAGCAACGTAAATATTGTTTTT
Organism: Drusus annulatus; assembly: GCA_022651775.1. Classification (NCBI taxonomy): domain Eukaryota; kingdom Metazoa; phylum Arthropoda; class Insecta; order Trichoptera; family Limnephilidae; genus Drusus; species Drusus annulatus. Next base: position 2,041,888 of record JAGWCC010000025.1, on the reverse strand, counting down.
GCACACTGATATATGCAATATAAATATCTAGCTACTTGTAAATCATTTTAGAAATTATAACGCAAGTAGCCGTTTTTAGTGAGTTTTGTTATTTATTTTAACAATTCACAAATCATTGTGTTACTCTGTTAATTTAAAATAACAAAACATTTAGATTTTAAACATTTATGTTTTTGGATCTGTTAGGGTTATATTTAGATATTAAGGGAAACCTGCTAAAAAGAAGTGGTTAACGGTGATGAAATTTCTTCAAAGTGATGTTTTTTGTGCGAAATACTTCAGTCCACGTAGAAAAACATAAACTTTATTGGGAATGCTATTATGCCACATTTTAATGGAATGTGCTTTCGTGCCGTGCTTAGCAAGAAAGAAAGTAAAAAAAGGATGATCCCATCAGAACACTAGGTAGGTGCTGCTAGGTTCCTTACAATTCGTACACTTTTCCCGTATACGGAAATTAAGTAACCACGTGGAAAAAGATATAAAAAACCGTTTTTACACACCATGTAATTCTTGGAAACATCATAAACTTCATATAAGTAAAATTAAGAATATTATAGGTTAAATTAAACAGATTTTGTCATTTCATATCTACGAAGAGGTAGGGAGATTATGTGGAACGCCAGTTTTTTTGGCCTGGCACATTCATTAACATTTATACTTGTCTACATATTCTTGACATGACCGGACTCAAGTATTTGTTTCACTCAATCGTGCCATATCTTCCTTAGACATCCTCCACTCCATCTTCCATCTATTTACGTGTCACATGTTTCCTACTCCCTTTTCTTCTTCCATTCTCTGTACGTGTCCTAATCAACGAAATTATGAAACATGAATTTTAAATTCTCGTGATATTTCCCTTTACTTGGATTAAACAATATTTGCTTTCACTCTAGTTGTAGGTACAGATATCAAGAAATCAAAGCGTAGATGATGCAAAAGTATTCGGTCTCCAAGGCGAGTTATTAATAACGCAGCATCCCTCAAATATTCAGATGCATCTGTCACCCTCAGCTGTTTTAGACGATACTCAGAATAAACTTATTATTACATCAGTTAAGAAGAACAGTAAGCCGGGCGAAGTTTGTGCTAATATCGCACAGCGAATCGCAGGCAATTAATCATTGACACAAAGTTGTAAGAGTTTGAAGAAATCAATGTGGGGGATGTAGGTCACTACCCTTCTGTTGTTGTAAATGTTCTGGGAAGGGTTGATTGTGCCAACTGCCCCCGGTTTACCGTTCTCTAACTTCTGTTTGCTGAATGCAGTCATTTGAATAGACCGCTGCGTTTTGACTGACAAAAGAAAACAAAGAATAGGCTTAAATGTGACTAATGATTTTGTCGCTTTTTAGGATGCATTGAAATTGTAAAGTATTTTAAATAGGTCGTTGCAGCGCTATCGTCATTTCTTTCAGACAGATGAAATAGTTCGGGCACAGTCGTTAGTATCTAGATGTATGCGGCAGTGAGACGGCAGATGAGACGTGAAGATACAATGTGTCCTGGACAGTGTGGATGGAGGGAGACAGCAGGAGGCGGCTAGAACTCTCGAGAAGGACTGTGTAAATAGTGTTTGTAACATGAAAAAACATTAGTTGCTTTAATTAACCCATTTCAAATATAGAATAATTCTGTGCACGAAAGGAAAAACAATATGAGTAAAACTAAAATCAAGTTTTAAGTTTTGCAGAATAGTTCCTTAGATACATATGTAGCCAGAAAAAAATGGAATGAGTCAGAAAATAAAACAATGTGCGATTATTCCAAAATTTTGTTTTGCCTGTTTTTTTTTTACTCATTCCGTTCTTCCCTTTGCACATAGAATTTCTGCTAAAATACATTATAGGTAGGTAGAGATTTTAAAAGACAAGTGTGCGAGTTTCAAGCATCTTTTATCAGCTTTTATTTGATAATCTACAAGTGACTATGTGAAGCTCAGTGTTTGTGATGTAAGAAATTAAGGAATAGTTTCAATGGGATTGAAATTCTAGTCTAAAGTCAAGTTTATTATTGATATTCGGCTTAGCCTCCATGTAGACACGAAATTAAATGAAATATTTTACAAAAAAAACAACACAAACAACATCATTCAGCCTCCGTCGGGACACGATGATGGCCGATCCCGAGCCGATGATATCCGAAGCCAGGCGCACCGTGATATAGGACCGCTGGTGGTCTCAATATCAAATGATAACCCGCCTCACGTCATACTGTTCCCCGTACACTGTGGCCGTACGATACCCGCCTACCGCCTACCCCCTACCCCCTACCCGAGGAAGGCTCGAGCTATCCTGAAAGACGACTTTCAAAATTAACGACATTAAAAATAAATAAGTTTAAAATGTATTAATTAATTTAAAAGTTAGCACACTCAGTATTAGTGCATAAGTAAACCACTTTTAACAGATGTAAACATGTATTCTTTTAACACATATTCATGAAAAACGTCACTGAGAAACGACATTTTGTCTTGCTTACGCGCCTTTTTATTGTTTTTAGTGAAAATGGGAAAACAAGTAGGTACATACTTGTATGTTATTTTTTTTATTGATAATTGAAATAATATCAATAATCCTCAACGTAAATATTTAACAGAATAAGTGAATTGACAGAAGCGTTACTCCCGGATAGAGTAGAGGTTCCGAGTTCGAGTCTCGGTCGCGACCGTTATATTTTTCTGTTTCGTATTTTCGTTAAGGATTATTGATATTATTTCAATTATTAATATACAAATAATGAGCATAAAAGCTTAAAAGTTAATTCTAATTTAATATATTAATTCTAGACTTTGTAAGAAGTCAAAAATCATCAGTAAAATAAAAATGAATGGTTTATCCAAGACACCATCTAGGTATATAATATGTACTCGGGTAGAGCTGTATACCATACACATATGGCAGCCAAATCGGAAGAAAAGTGAAATAAATTATATGAATTATTTTCAAATGAAGAATGGGATCGATTAAAAATTTCTGTTTCTTATAAGATCTCGGTTGCTGAATTGGCTGAAGCGTTATTTCCGGATAGAGCAGAGGCTCCGAGTTCGAGTCTCGGTCGCGACCATTAAATATTTTATTTTTCATATTTACGTTGAAGATTATTGATATTTTAAAAATTATTAACGTAGAAATAATAATCATAAAAGTTTCAAAGTTAATTCTAATTTAATATTTTATTTTTCTTATATCAAAAATTAACTTCTCTGCAATTCAACTGGAATTTTCTTTTTTGATTACGGATCACAAGTTTAAAAACATGGCGTATGCTAGAAATGTATTTGTGTGAACACTGTGTTACGTGTCAACTCTGGCTGCGATACTTGTAACAGAGTATAAAACCGTAGTTTAAAATGGTGAGAAAGCGTACGAAACAAATGTTAGTTAGTTTAATGTCTGTATTCTGTTGTAATTCATGTATTTCTTTAATTTACATTGTCCCAGAGTGAGTTTTTATATCTCATCGGGATTGCTTTATATGTTAGCAATATTAAAAAAAATGTGAATAAGCTGCAGGTAGAGTTCCACTAATGAATTAAAGCGGATGGGTTTTTGTTTACTGCGCAGCTTTTCCGAAGCTATTCGGGAAGTAGACAATCCGTACAACGGCGATTGGCGTTTTTTTCGGTTGACCCCGCCTCCTGTCAAAATGCGTTTCTGCGCATCAGCTATCACCCGTCAGCCGCATTCTTTCGTTTGTCTGAATCTTCCGTTATAAGAATACCTGTGTTTTAAAATCCAATGTAATAATGTAGATATTATTACTAAAAACCCATCAGTAAATAGATTGAACTAAGTTATAAAGGTTTATAATCCCTAGTAAATACAACTGTGCATGATTAAAAAGCTAACTACTTAGTTCCATTTATTTATTTGGAATAAAGATGCCTATGATCAGGTCTCAAATAAATAAGTTATGATGTTTTTTTAGTCATATAATGCAAATCGACAAGAATTAACAGTTTAAAAAATGGTTTAACCGCATTTGACACGTTTGTGATGGCACATAAACATGACAAGCGATGATCTTCAAAGGTTGGTCACAATTTGACCATTAGCGCCATTTCGTTTGTTTTTTAAACATTATAATATTCCCCGTTAAACGTCAATTCTAAGCCCGTTTTAGCTTTTAATCAAACTGTTATCAGCTGACAATCATAGCAACATGACCGTTATGCTTTTCAATTGTTCCCAATTTGTTCAAAAGCTGAAATTGAACGGTATTCGGGGTTTAACGGGGACCGGTCAAATGTAAAAAAACGAAATGGCTCTAATTATTCAATTGTGACGATGTCAAATGTGACGATAAGTTGAAACATAACAATCTTGAATTCATCATATATACTTATTAATAGTTCCTACTCACATTTCTTTAACGTTATAACAACATATTCACCTCTTGTGCGAGGAAACTATCTTCGCTGGAAAGGCAAAAGAGCCTAAGCGAAACTTTGGTAAAAAATGAGTTAAATATGCAGTTTTGATTAGTTCTTTCTTCTGCTTCGCATGCTCTGACTATTGTTTGATTCTGAAGATTTTTGTGGCCCTACAGCCATCTAAGATATATTTACCATTTGGGAGAAGGCTTGAATCAAGCAACACAAGTTTGAGACTTTTTTCGCTTCAGGTAACTCAGTGAGAGCATTGACTTAGCTGAGTTACCTTTTTTTTCAAAATCTAATCAGGTACTGAAGACTTATGAATTTTATTGTAAAAAAAAACTTTCAAGTGTAAACTTCCCAAAATGGCGGTTCGGCACTTTTGCCTTTCCGGCGACGATATAACAAAATCTATTTGTTTCTGTTTCTTTCTTGGAAACGGTGGGAACGAAATATAAAGTATCATTTGGTTTGATAAATTCATTATTTTTGTAAATTATTCAAAGACACGTTTCTTGCAACTTTTTTCTTTTGGTTATTTTTAATTAATTTTTCATTTTGAACATCCTTTCAGCCCAGATCGTCGTACAAGAAACAAACAGGTTTCCATGCTCTTCGGGCATTGTACGGACTCCGATAGAATCCTACTTCTTCCCGTAGTACCTACTACCTACTGCCTCTACTTACTACCTCTACCTACTACCCACGGCCCACTACCTAACTCACCTCCGCATCGTCAAGGTGGACATCGGTACCTATCCAGATTCCACTGACCGATCCGTCTATACACACCGAATCCATATAATTTATACTACGCACTTAGGTGGAAGATATAGACTCTAGTCTATGAGGTTCTAATGTATTTTCCTAGAGTCGTCGATAAAATTAACTTGGAAAAATGTAGGTTTTCTGGTATTTGCAACATGAACAGAAAGTTTCAAACTACTGAAACAAAAATTATTGCATACCTTTCCTCTCTTTGCGTACGTTTTCTGTTATGGCACATATTAATGAAATAAAAGTCATTTGCACACGCCGGCTCGAACCTGCGGCTTCTGGATTCGTAGCCGAGCGTCTTACCACTCGACCACGGTGGCCGTATCGGAGAATGGAAAAAAAAACTATAACTTTGAAATTTGAATTTATCTGTAAAATAAGTACTTATCATCGCTGGAAAGGCAAAAGGGCTAAAGCGACACATTGGTCGAAAATTAGTTAAATCAGTTTTTTTGCGTTGAATGCTCTGACTCTCGTTTGATTATGAAGGCTTTTGTGGCCTTTTAGCCATCCACAATATATTTATTATTTGGAAGAAGGCTTGACTCAAGCGACACAAGTTTGGGACGTTTTTTAGCTTTTTGTTGCTTCAGGTAACTCAGTGAGAGTATTGAATTACTTGAGTTAACTTATTTTTTTCACAATCCAACCAGGTCTAGAAGACTTATGAATTTTACTGTAAAAAAACCTTTAAGTGCTCTGGTGTAAACTATCCAAAATGGAGCTTCAGCCCTTTAGCCTTCCCGGCGATGATATTATTAAAGTTGGTACCTGCTAGTGAGCTATAAAGCTGTTGGGTTAAGAATAACACTATATGGTTCATAGGCTGGGCAGTTAGGTAGGTAATACAATATATTTATAGGTATCCTAAAGCTCTATTCACAAGGGAGTGGGAGTTCCCAGCCACTCGCAGTACTCGCGGTACTCACGCCGAGCGCTGAGTGTTTTTTTAAACACAAGCGCGCTGTCAATCTAATTCCGTATCATGATCGAATTCCATGTTTGTTTCCTCACATAAATAAATTCAACCGATCAAATATGAAATTTGAATAATTATTTTTGAGCTGCGTATATTCTGTCTGCATTGACTAAGTTAACGCAGACGGGGTAGGTAGGGTAGAAAGGGGCTAGTTGAGTATATTTTTTACCAAAAATGACATAACCTCGCATTGCTTTATCGTAGAATTATATTAAATATACAAAATGAAGTCTTACTATTCTAAAATCAACGTGATTGAATAAATATAGTTTTTATAATGCGCTAAATAATTAAAATGCGTTTATGTAAAGAAAGGCAGAGCTGCTCAACATACCCCACGCAAGGGGTAAGTTGAGCAGCAAAAACTGATTACTAAAAAAATATTTTTTGTTTTGTTTTATAATCTTTTTACTCCTATTTTCTATCAAGTTTCGTCACTTGTTCTTGACATCTTCAGGTCAAGTAAAGAAATACAGAATTAGAATTTACCGTAAGTATTTTAACGTAATATTGTTTCAATCTGTTGTTAATTTATAATTTTATGTTTCTTTGCTTCCCATGAAGATGTCACAAACAAGCTACAAAACTAGTAGGATATTTAAAAAACAAAAAAAAAAACATTATAAGCTAAGTAAACTAAGTTATTTGGAAATCCTTTATAATGTACTTTCACAAAAATCACATTAAAAAACAATAACATTTAGGCTATCACCAAAAAGTGAAATAAGTTCTTGATAATAAAATTGACGTTTATATTTTCCGACTTATTTTTGTTAATGTAGATATTATGCAAAGTTGTATTAAAAAAAACTGGCATAACCTCTATAAAAGACTTTTAGCGGGGAATATTAGTTTTTTTGAAATAAAATGATAAATTATTGGTACTATAGTATTTTTTTGATTTGCATAGGCTGGCAAGACTGTCTTTGATTATTGATATAATTCTCTTGATTCCAGATTAGCCAGGTTGTGACTTCAAAGAACGTAGGGGACGACCGACAATGACTAAGCAATACTTTTTTACACGTCGTTTCGCTTAATTGTTATCTGAAATACCTAGAACAGAGTAGTGTCCGGAAACTCCGTAGTCAAATCAAAGTTACGGATGTTGTAGGTACCTTCGTATTGAAGTCTTTTACTAGGGCAACTCAAATTGTTCTTCATTATGGATATTTAATACATAGTGAAAGTAATATACGCCGTAGAGTGATATGTTGTTTAATTCTTGCTATTCTATCCGCGCAGTCGGTAGGTATATAATATTAAATATGCTCGCTAGTACCGCCGCAAATTTGGTCGTGTCATCCAAATACTTGAGAAAAAGCTCGCGTATAGATTAAATCACGTTGGAATAAACGTATGTTTGAAGACAGTTTTATCGGATATTTTCTACAAATATCATTTTAAAAATTTTTTGCAGTATACAAGGATCGCCTTTTTAAACTCAGTGAGGATAAACGTTTATAATTTAATAATATATATTTCAGACGCATTTTAATACACATATGAACAGGCTATCAAAGATCCGTGAATGATTGCCTTATGAAAATAACGACAAATATTTGCGTGACTTTGGCTTGTTATCCCTGGTACTCATAGCTTATAGGTTAACGCAAACAAAACTTGTACTATCTCTTAGTACGCATTCGAATCTATCATTTTTTATGCATTTTTTGGTAGAATACCACCTCAAAATTTCAATATTTTTTCTCGAATGTAAAAAAAAGTGTTATTTGTGTAGAATATGAATATTCATTTCCAATTTCTACTGATATCACATCGCATTTATAATATATTCATCATTCATTTCCATCGAACAACTCTCGTTTACTGAGAACGATTGTAACCTTTGTTAGGCACATTACGAGTCGAGCATTTCAGATCAATTAAGATACTCGAAAGTCGCGGGCATCAAGATCACTCCGATCCGAATAACGACTGAGATATTCATTCATATTTGCATTGTCTCACACGACAAGATCATATCAAAATCTGTCACACAGCCTCACAAAATTGGACCAACTTATCCGCCGAGAGCCACCCAAGTGTCGCCGCTTATCTGCCTGCCCGCGTTTGGAACTGGAATCCGGTTGTTGAAAGGTGTCAGCTCATTATTGATTGTGTGTCGGAGGCAGTACAGGCGCACTGCATAACCCGCTGGAAACATGGACTGAATGTCACGCGCCGCGATTCAATTGATAATAATACATCGTGCAAAGGATTTATTTATAGATTTGTTAAAAGTTGAAAGTTCTTTGTGGTATTTTTAGCGTGAGTAATGCACGAATGTAATAAGTGCACAAGCCCTTGAGGTGATTTTCCCACGAAAACGGCGCAGTAAATATTTATTATTAATTACTATTATTAAAATATTAAAAATACTTTCCGGAGAAATTATAATTATTGTGAGGTGCTAAAACAGTTGTGCATTGAATTTGTTCTTTTTCGATGATCGGATTTTATTGCATGTCCTTATTATATAGAATTTTGTGAAAAAGGATTTTTGTAACACGTTGTTTTTTATTTTATGTATAAATATCACTGTGTTCAATGTCAGCATGTGTTTTGCTGTAGGTCAATTTAGCTTATTTTACATATTGGCTATTTAAAATAAATCTATTATAAGTATTATTCTCATTGCTATATTTTGGAAAATTGTTCACTTATTTTGTGTTCTATCGTTACACAAGAAAATAATCTCTAAGCAGAAGCTGAAATGTTGAGCAATAATGGATTAGTATATCTACCGTGATTATATTTAAGATTTGCAGGGCTTGAAACACTATTTTTTATAACATAGTAACTTTACATTGATTTATTCCAATAGAAGTAAAATATCACTTTATCTTCTTCATCTGAACCCTTTAGAAGAATGCGAAACCCCTTTTTCGTATCCGGCAAAAATCAGTTTCATCTTTTCAGACAAGAGCGATGCAGAACCTTCGTAATAATACGAGTACATGTAAAATATAGGTTGAACATTCTCATCGCAAGTAGAGTATACTACGAGTATATAACTCAAATGGTTTTTTTCCGGTCAAGCTATAATCAGCTCTAGGTGAAATGGATATAGGTATAAGTAAGTACAAGGTGAATATTGTTCTGCTGGAGACTTGCGAAAGAAGTGGGGGTGAACCTGGGTCTTAAAAATACCCATATTGAAGGAGCGAAGAACACTGTAGCCTTTAAGTTGAGCAGAGCTGAGCTGTTGAGTGCGAGGACTAGTCGTGTAAACGACCCGCCCTCGTTGTTTATCGGTACCGAAGAATTTATTGAGCAGGTAATTAAGATTCCGCTGTAATATTATTTCCGCTGCTATCCAACATGACTTCGCCGGACTTTGCTGCCGCCACACGGGTACTCAAAAGAGCCACACACCAACAACTGGACAGCTTATGGAACAGAGTTGTAGAATATTGTTGTTTCCAATCTCCATTGAAAATAATGATACTAATCAAATAACGCTACTTTTCTCTTTTGATTCTACTGTAATTTATTGCATTATATACTTTTACTAATTTTAAGTTGGTATATATACGAGTATAATATATAATATTTTAAAATTTGTCAAATATTTACAATTTTGTGTTGAACTATGAAGTAAAATCGCCCATGCACTCGTATTTGACTTTAAGATAGGGAAACGTTTGCCTAACGAATTACCCGCAAGCAGAGTGGAATTTTTTACATCGAATATGGAATCGAAGGTGGAAGAGCTTTTTACAATTTGTGTACTATATAATAGTATCTAGAGCCTGTAGCTATGTACAGATTACCTTTGGCTTCAATGCAGCCCTCCGCCTGAGCTAGTCACTTAAGGTTACACCGAGCGTAAGGATACAAGATCAATTAAAAACATGCTGAAATAACTCTTCGGAATGATAGCACTGATATAGCTATAGTATTAACAATTAACTGTTGACTTAATAACTATTTTATGTTCGTATTCATGTTTTAGTACTACGGGAAGTATGTAGTTACTTACAAATGTCAGCGACCTTATTAATGCATGTTGTCTTTTCATTGAAAGGGTTTTTGGGCGGTGATTGATATTGATGGTTCCATCAATGGAATTTTAACATCGAGATGAATAATAACTGCAATAAATTCGCTCTACCCAATCACAATAAGTATGTGAATTAAAAAAATATATATTCAATACAAACAGGAGGCTTGTTTGTATTTAATTTGTCATCTTGAGGGTTTTGTGAGGAGGGTATTTTCGAAAAAAGGAAAGATTACACCTGGGGCTTGAAAGAAACTCATATTTCAGGAGGTAGGAAACACAGAGACCGGCAAATCATTCCACAGCCTAGCAGTAGAATGATTTGCGTAAAAATGAAGTCGTACAAAATAAACATCGAAACAATGAATAGATTAATTCAATGCGTTACAATTAATAGCAAATCTACTAACGGTTTAAGTACCTATCTAGAAAAATATTATTGACCAGGAGATACAACACAGCAGATAAAAATTAGAAATAAAGTGATGAAATTAAAGAGGCTTAATATTTTAGAAAGCACGTTAGTACAATTATTATTATTAATCAACTATAAATAATTTGCTTTGTTAGTACCTACCTAAGTACGAGTGTGAATTTTTCAATTTTTTAAACTGATGTTAATTGAAATTATCAAATTTCTAATATGTATTTTTTTCTAATTCTTATACTCGTATAATACCCACCTAAAATGTATTCTAACAGGCATTATTCTATTTTTGAAATGGATAAATAGCAACCCTTTTTTTTCCTTGCTAAGTCAAATTACATCCCGTGATTTCTCACGGATAATAACTAATAGTATTCTATAATTAATATTCGTTACTATCGGTTTCAGATGTATGCTATAGTGATCTTAGTATGCGACAATTTCATAAAAAAATTCTAACATGAAATATATATTTTTAATTATAATCAAATACTTATCAAATAGGGGTGTTTAAATAACCAACATATTAATATTCAAATGTAGGCACAAACAATATAGTTTCCTTGTGCGTACGTACCTACGTTCAAAATTTTAACTGAAAATAATATTTTCAAATCCAGACTAGCGTTAAAGTAACAGTAATAATAAATTATTAATTTTACTAGACGATTATTATTTTTCTATATTTGAAATTAAAGAAAAAATAATTCTGAAGCGACAAAATTTTTCAAGTCAAGTAAAGTTAATCCTGTTATTTTTCACGGATAAATATATTAGTATATTTTTAAATTCCAACACCCACTTCACAGAAAATTATTTTATTTTTAAAATTACTTTGAAATACAGTTTCTCGATCGTTATTATCTCTTGTTTATCTCGCAACATCCCTTACACTCTTCTCCGCCGTGTTCCCCTGGTAGCAGGCTCGGACCTGGGCCTAACGGCGCCTGGCGCAAGTCATTGTTGGCCCCCTAATCAAAACCTAAAATTTGGTTTTTTGTTTTTGTTTTACGTCTAATAAAATATCGTATTGTGTAATTTATTAAAGTAGGTATCTTCACTTTTACATATATGCACGTGAATTCATCACGAGTATCACACAAAAAAACATCACTTTTATAGAAATGTCATTAAAAAAACGAAATTACGAGTGACAATCGGGTGCGGGGAGTAAGACAAGAGACGCTACGATCCCCGCAGCAGACATCAAGGAGCGAATCAGCTCGATTTCTCGGCTGGTACCCACCGCGGCTGTAGGACTGGACTGAATAACTCCGAGCACGCAGTTTTCGCTCGTTTTCCAGTATCGGTGATAATTAAACAATTTAGTATAATAGTTTGTCTCTACGGGTATCCAATCCTAACGTTATCAACCAAGTAAATCAAGCTTTTCCTGGGCGTAGAATCCCTATTCTCAAATATAATTCAAGAGAGCATTTGCGAGTGTACTATTGTTAAAATTCACAAAACCCTGCAAAGTATGGGTCCCTTTAAAACTAACTTCTGACTTTAACAAATAAGAAGAAGGTCTTCTCTAAATCAAAATAAACGAATTTCAAACACGACAAACCCGTTCTATCCGCTTGAGCTATCGGGAAGGCATTTTAAAAGTAAGTGGATCCTTGAGAACCACGAGTTTACCCGGACATTATATAGTTTGTGCCTATACAATGTCCGGTAACTTAAAAACACAGAGAACAAGAACCACAGATAAAAAAAGTTCAATATTTTAATGTTTTGTATTGTTAAATGAGTCACGAATGCCAAAATAATTTCCAAGTAGCTAGATTTTTCCATATCTTACATGAATATCACTTATATCAGTATGCAATCACAATATTTACGTTGTATTAAATAATTACAATGAAAAAAATCCACCACATGTAAAATTTGTAGAAATTAAATACCGTTTTCTTAGGCTTTATGGATTGGAGTGGACTCTTGAAATTCTGTTAGGAATGATGTAAAAATTCTTCAAAATGGATGGTATTGCTGAAAGAATGCGACAGCACTGTAAGCTCATATAAAGCTGTCTCATTATTTTACTTAACTAAATTTTCGCCAATTTTTCCTCATATTTGCACTGCTTGTTTCTGCATAATATTGTCTCTTTTTAACACCCAGTGTGATTTTTTTGTTCAAACAGAAGTAAAGTATCAACTCGTATCAAGTATTGAATGAGAGGCACGGATCGAAAATCCGTGCCGTCGGGTGGGGAAATTGCGGGTTCGATTGTCTAACATGATTAATTCTTAATTTAAAAAAGACAAGCATTCCAGGGTTACGAATAACCTGACAATATTTCAAAAACATCTACTTCCACCATAATTAACAAAAAATGTTGCTTGCGCAATGATGGAGGAAAAGTCCCCAGGCTAGCAGAGGAATCAAACCCACGACCCCCAAGTGGGAATCCGGCGCGTTTTTCCGCCCAGCTTCTAACCGGACGATATTTATTCATATATATTCATTTTATATAATATAAAGGCGCTGGGCGCGTAAAAAAACACTGCTCTTAGGTACTATAGGTTAGGCCTTAGCAATTCGCCATCTGGACCGGACTGCTCCAATTGCGCCCGCACAGGACCGGCCCTGCCGCAGGCACTGCAGACTCTAGGTAGTCTCGGAGAAGAGTCATCGAGGCGACAAGCGTTTTTGACAGGTTGACATTTTTGGCCACCTATCGCCGGTAGCCGAGATGACATTTAGTCTGACAACGACATCTATTGCGTTATCGACAAGCGATTACATACACAATAAGCGCATTATAAACTGAATACATTTAATGAGGATACACCCAACGAATGCTATTTTTATAATTAATCACAATGTCTGTTGTTTTTACAAAATACGAGCTTTACTATTCGGCATCGTTCGTGATTTGAATTTTTGTGTAGGGAAGTACTTGAAGTAATTTATGATTCTCTTATATTTAAAAAAAAATGCGGAAAAAAATATGTTTGTAGTAACCAAAAGAAAAAAAGCCAAAAAAATAAATTATCTCGTTGTCCAGTGTGTCGCGAGACATTTAAAGTTTTCTTAAAAATTCTAATAAAACAGGCGGAATAATTTATTTTCTTTCCGGGCTTTTTTATAGTAAATACCGCACAAGTGTCCCAACTACTCCCAACAGTCTAGAGCCAGGGGGATTATGACATCCCCAATTGGGGAATGTAGTGAGACTGAAGATGGTGGGAATGGAAAGGATATGAGGAAGAGGAAGAGAAGCGGAAGTAAAGAGGAAGAAGAGGAAGAGGAAGAGGAAGAGGAAGAGGAAGAGGAAGAGGAAGAGGAAGAGGAAGAGGAAGAGGAAGAGGAAGAGGAAGAGGAAGAGGAAGAGGAAGAGGAAGAGGAAGAGGAAGAGGAAGAGGAAGAGGAAGAGGAAGAGGAAGAGGAAGAGGAAGAGGAAGAGGAAGAGGAAGAGGAAGAGGAAGAGGAAGAGGAAGAGGAAGAGGAAGAGGAAGAGGAAGAGGAAGAGGAAGAGGAAGAGGAAGAGGAAGAGGAAGAGGAAGAGGAAGAGGAAGAGGAAGAGGAAGAGGAAGAGGAAGAGGAAGAGGAAGAGGAAGAGGAAGAGAAGAGGAAGAGGAAGAGGAAGAGGAAGAGGAAGAGAAGAGGAAGAGGAAGAGGAAGAGGAAGAGGAAGAGGAAGAGGAAGAGGAAGAGGAAGAGGAAGAGGAAGAGGAAGAGGAAGAGGAAGAGGAAGAGGAAGAGGAAGAGGAAGAGGAAGAGGAAGAGGAAGAGGAAGAGGAAGAGGAAGAGGAAGAGGAAGAGGAAGAGGAAGAGGAAGAGGAAGAGGAAGAGGAAGAGGAAGAGGAAGAGGAAGAGGAAGAGGAAGAGGAAGAGGAAGAGGAAGAGGAAGAGGAAGAGGAAGAGGAAGAGGAAGAGGAAGAGGAAGAGGAAGAGGAAGAGGAAGATGGGAAGTACCCAACTATTCAGAATCGGTCACCAAATACTGCAAAGCCATTTCAAGCAACGTTTCGAGTCTGAATGGCGGTCCATCACAAGAACAATACTAATAGTATCTACCACTCTGAAACCTACCGCAAATATACTAGATATACTCGTATATAATTTTATTTGAATTAAATGTCTTATGACACATATTAAATAAATAAAAAAATATTTGGGCACGTCGGGTTTGAACCCGCGACCTTTGGGTTCGTAGTCAAGGAGGATTTTTTCATTTCATTGTCTTTGGTTCAAGGTGCTTTCATGAGTGGAAGGGGGTGCATGGATCAAATTTTCTCATTGCGGATGCTTACAGAGAAGTTTTTGGCAAAAAACCAGAACTTTTTCTGTGCTTTTGTCGATTTACAAAAGGCGTATGATCGAGTTGATAGGAACAAATTGTGAAAGGTATTATCCATGTATGAAGTTAACAAAAATCTTATACAAGCAATCGCGTCCTTGTACGAGGGAAGCGTTGCATGTGTTAGAGTGAACGGTGATTTTACGAAGTGGTTTAACATCACAAAAGGTGTAATACAAGGCTGTGTAATGTCACCGTGGTTGTTCAATTTGTACATGGATAATTGTATGCAAGAATTGAAAGGTGTGGGCTTGGGCGCGAAAATGAACAATGTGAAAGTATGTTGCCTATTGTATGCGGACGATGCGGTGCTGATTGCTGAAAATATGGAAGATCTACAGTGTCTCGTGTCTAGGATGAACCAAGTATGTATGCAAAATGAGTTGATGATGAATGTAAGTAAGTCCAAAGTGATGGTGTTTGAAAGAGAGAGTACGAGAACAGCGTGCAATATAGTTGTGAATGATGAATACTTGGAGCAAGTGGATGAGTTTGTGTATTTAGGAAGTATGTTTACAAGAGACGGAAAGGCTGATAAGGATATTGAAAGAAGGGTGAATGCATGAAACTCCATTAATGGAGGACTGAACGCTGTTGGGGCAAATAAGAAATTGTCCAAAGAAGCGAAGCTAGCAGTCCACAATGGAGTGCTTATACCAACCCTGATGTATGGCAGTGAGGCATGGAACTGGCAGAGGAAGGATGAAAGTAGACTGAATGCTGTGGAAATAAGATCTTTGAGACGGATGCGCGGTAAAACAATGTAAAACCGTATTACAAATGTGGATACCCGGAAAGAATGCAAAGCTGATATGAGCGTAATGGATAGGATCAAGAAAGGGACGCTTAAATGGTTTGGGCATGTAGAGCGAATGAACGAAGAAAGGAGTGTGAAAAGAATATATGATGCGAAAATGAATGGAAGAAGAAGTCGAGGACGCCCGAGAAAGACATGGCACGATCAAGTAAATCAAATACATGTCATGTGAAGAGTCAGAATAACAGAAGAGTATGTTTGAGACGATGTATGAATGTAAATAAGGAAGAAGTGTGTGCCAAGACAGAGTTGTATGGCAGTCCGTCCTCTCTGCCTACCCCTGCGGGGAAACGGCGTGATGGTTAGTTAGTTAGTTAGTTAGTTGTCTTTAGTTCATCATTATTTTCATTTCATTCGGTCTACCCCAAGGATCGCATTTTACCTGTAAAATGTTATATTTTTAAGAAATGTTACTTTTCGAGGGTTTTTTTTTATTTAGTCGCTTAAAGTTTATAATTTTCCAACAGAATTCCAAAGGTACACTTAATTCGGTCCCATAGAGCCTGACAAAAGGCGTCTAGTTTCCGACCCCAAGGCTCCTGAATTTTGACCGCTTTTTGACAAATCTTTATTTTGGAAGATTTTTTCATTTAATTATTTTTAGTTCATGATAAGTTCCAAAAGTTCACTTCATTCGGTCTCATAGAGTCTAAGAAAACGACATTTTATTTCCGACCCCAAGGCTCGCGAATGTGGCCCGCAAAATAGTATTTTCAACGAATGTTAAATTTCTTAGGTTTTTAACATTTGATTATCGTTAGTTTATCATTACTAAGAGAATTCCAAAAATTCACTTCTTTCGGTCCCATAGAGTAATACGAAAACTAATTTCCGACCCTTAAATGATATTTTCTTTGAAAAGTTGCTTTTGGAGGGTTTTTTTTAATTTAATCCTTTTAAGTTCATCATTCTTGAGAGAATTCTAAAAGCTTACTTCATTCGGTCCTATAAAGACTTGGCAATTGGTATCTTATTTCCGACCCCAAGGCTCGCGAATTTGACCCGCAAAACAGTATTGTACGGGACGGTGTCCGTGCACGACTGTAATAGGGGTAGCCTTCTAGTGACCTCCAAGTACGTCAGGATGAGATCATGGTGATGATGAAGGTGAGGTTTGGCATTCCCTCTTCCATCTAGCAGGCGTAAGTTGCTAGTAGAGATCGTCGTTATTCCTGTCACTGGAACCATCAATATTATTGTGATATATATATTATTGATATTGTGATTATCAAAAAAATATTGTCTCGGGATCGGTGATAAGTATTCTCTTTTTTCCACCTTTTTGCCGTGTAATTGGAGATTTCGTCATTCAAGAGAATTCAAAACACCCGTGACGAAATAACAGCCAAAGCGGAGGCAAAAAGTACTCCGGACAGATTCCGAATCACAAGACTTGCAAGTTTTCAAGCTAGAAAAGCGATGTGATTTCTAGGTAAATAAATTTGTGTCGAAATTGAAAATGTTGGGAGAAAGAAATACACCAAAACGTTTATTTTTTCAAATTTAGGGTATTTGTGGTTTTTGTAAGTCGATGTTTTCCAGAAATAAAAATAGTTATTTATTTGCACCAAATTATTTATTTATTTATTTATATACGCCCTCAAGGGCTTTTACACAACATAGGTATAAAATAAAATAACAGTGACATAAAAAATAACAATGACATAAAAAATAACAATGCGCCCAAAAACATTTGATGCGACGATTTGATTACGCCCAAGAAAATTAACACTAGTATTTTAGAAAGAGGTATGTTATTATAGCCTTCTTGTAACTAGATTCAGTGCAGTTGAATATATCTACTATTTCAGCGATAGAATTACTCACTGCATGCAATCTAGGTACAAGCGAGTATTTAAATGACTCAGTCCTGATATTGTTGTTACATTTAAAAAGAATTTTGGATCGAGTGGATCTGTTAGGTACATAAAAGGTAATTAAGCTAAGTAAATCAGGGCTGTCTATAATACCATTAACAATTTTAAAAATAAAAGTCAAGTCGGAAACAAGCCTCCTGTCTGAAAGTTTTAGTAATTTTAATTCTTTCATTAAATAATTATAATTTATGGTTTCAATAGGTAGACCGAGTTTATAGTTGATGTATCTTAGAAATTTATGTTGCAATTTTTCAATGGAATCAGAGTGGATTTTAAAGTGAGGGGACCAGACAGAAGAATTATATTCGACTTGACTTCGAACTAGTGAAGAATACAGGATTTTCAATGTAGAAATATTATAAATATAAAAATGAATATCGCTTAGCACGACAAAGAGGGATCATAATGCTAACGACAATATTGACCTCTGGAGTGCCGGACCCCTGCAAGTTACAAATTTCATCGTACCTTACCGACTGCAATTTGGTAATAACTCATTTGTGTTTTACAAATTGATGTTTTTGTCAATTGAAGAATATTAATTAACTAGTTTAGTCTACTCAAAGATAGGTGTCATTACATTTAAATATGATCAATCTCTTACATTTGAGTCTCATTGGTATCAGGAGTACATAAAATAAGGAAGATTATTTAATTAATTTTGTCTACTCAACAATAGATATCGTTACATGTATAAAGACTATTTTTCCCTCACATTTGAATGTCAGGGACCAGGAGCACATACTCGTAAATCAAAGAATAATAACTTAGTCTACAATAGATGTTGTTACATGTAAATAGAGATACTATAATTATTTTTTTTCACATAAGAATCTCAGGAACCCGGAGCACATACGTTTTAAGATTATTTAAATTTTGATAAAGTTTAGAGAAACCGCATTTGTATGTTATATATGAAGGTAAAATCAAATTTTTGAGTTTTATAAGTTTATTTAATATGCACTTTAATGTTATATCAACATGCATTATAACATATAAACTTTAAATAAAAGTTTCATTCAGTCGTTTATAGTTTATCATTCTTGACAGAAATCCAAATGTTTGCTTTATTCGGTCCCATAGAGCCTTAGGCTCACATTTTGTCGCAAAATGGTATTTTCTTAACACATGCTGCTTTTGGAGAGTTTAAAAAATATATATATCATTTTATTTCATATTTACTAACATAATTCTAAAAGTTTGCTTAGTTCGGTACCATAGAACCTGAGAAAACTACATTTAATTTTCGACCCTGAGGCCCGCATTTTGCCCGTAAAATGGTATTTTCTTAACATATTATGTTTTTAGAGGGTTTTTTCATTAAATTGTCATTTTATTTCATAATTATTAACAGAATTCCAAAAGTTTACATCGTTCGGTACTATGGTATATGGAGCCTGAGAAAACAGCATCTAATATCCGACCCCAAGGCTCGCATTTTGCCCGCAAAATGGTATTTATTTTAACAAACAACACTTTCGGAGGGTTTTTTCATTTAGTCGTTTTATGTTCATTCGGTCCCATAGAGCCTTATAAAGTGGCATCTAATTTCCGACCCTAAGGCTCGCGAATTTGCCGGCAAAATTGTATTTTTTAACAAATGTTAATTTTGGAGATTTTCTACATTTATTTATCTTTAGTTCATCATTATTAAGAGAATTTAAAAAAATCCGTTTTTTGGTTTCAGAGAGCCTGAGAAAACGACATTTAATTTCCGACGTTAAGGCTCGCATTTTGTCCGCCAAATGGTATTTTCTTAACAAATTATGCTTTGGTTTTTTCATTAAATTGTCTTTATATTTCACAATTATTGACAGAATTCCAAAAGTCCACTTATGGAGGGTTTTTTCATTTGGTCGTTTTAAGTTTATTATTCTTGACAGAATTCCAAAAGCTTACTTCATTCGATTCCATAAAGCCTTAGAAATTGGCATCTTATTTCCGACCCCGAGGCTCGCATTTTGTGCATCAAATCGATGATTTGTTCACAAATTTTACTTATGGTGGATATTTATTATTTAATCTGTTGCCATTCATCTTTTGCAGTACAAAAAATTGTGAGTTATCCTTTTGTGACCTATTAAGTTTTTCTGGATTTATTTCCCCTTTCGTGCTAAAAATAGATACATACTTAAATAGGTACCTAACCTGACAAATGTTCGAAACGAGCTTTTGTCAGTTTTACTTCGTCGTGACGTGTTCTGATGGGGAATTGAATATCAGTTAGTTTTGTTGCATAAGTTAGCATTGCTTTGATGGTGGAATCATGGGCCGATCTTATGCCCACTGACAATGTACTGACAAACGAGAATTAATGGTTCGCTTTTAATTGAAATATTTTCTGGTAAATAATTAAAATCTATCCATAATATCCGCTCTTCGTATGAACAGTTGTTAGGTTAGGTTAGGTTGTACGATTAGCTATCCCGGAGACGTAAAAAGAGCGGATATAACGCAAATCTATACACAACACACTGCACAAATGACATTGCATCTACACTACAGGATTTAAAAATCAACATGGAATCATTTTATTAACAAATGAAAGCCCCCTAAAAGTGTGCACAGTGGTTTTAGTGGTCGTCATTGGCTTGCTAAAGGCGTCGGGGATTTTTTATTTTCATTTTGAATAAGCCACATAGAATCAACTTTTAACGAAAAAATATATACAACTTATCATCACAAGCCGTTTTCCATGCTCTGCCGGACGAATTCATATTTTATATTCCTTCTTATCATGGGGACTTTGCATAATATTCGAGTAAATATGTACTTTCAAAAACTATGCACCATGCTGCCAGGAGATGTATATTTGACATTCGTAAGTTTTTCCTTAGAAAAATATACAAGGATGAGTCTAAACATCGTGTTTTGTCTATGCAAAGTCGCCCTTTATGGTGAATTCTCACCAACGTCCGGATCCGCTCAGTGACGATACTGTTCCGCACGAGAGCTTCAGGAAGCACGGTGCCTCCTATCCTAACATGTCCGTGTTCCATCAGCACGTTTGTGGTGTGGTTTTAAAACTTTTTTATAAAAAAGCAAATTTAGGGGCAAGTATTTTATAAATAAAAAACCGTTCAAATAAAGTATATTTCTGTTCATTATTTTTATGTTGAATTGAAAGAACTCAAATCAAAATAATTATTTAACTAACTAAGTAGTTAAATATCACAAGAGAGGATATACTGCCACACAACTTTGTCTTGACACCCACTACTTGATTGATATTTATATCATATCAATAATATTTGGGTAATTTGTATAGCGTCTTTTTTGTGAAAAATCACCCCAAAGGCGCTGTCGTCTTATAAATACTCACTATTTTGTTATTCTAACTCTTGACATGACTCGACTCATATATTGATTCACACGATCGTGCCATGTCTTCTTTGGGCGTCCCCAACTTATTTACCGTTATTTTCCACGTCATATATCTTCATCGTTTTAAAGTAACAGCATTTATTATTAAATAAATTCATTAAAGTATATTTATATTTTTTATGACAAAAAACATTTATCGTCATCATCTGACAATGGTTAAACAATGAAAAGATTAATAAATACAAAAGTTGTTAGAAGACGACAATTCTAATAGCGATCAGGAAGATTGTGATAGCGATTTCGACTTTGGATTGTACGATTCCGGTAATTCGGAAGTAGATGACAATATAGAAGCAGAGTCGGATGTTGAAAACACAAATTCTAATGATTATAACAAAAATGAAAAGATAGAAAATTTTTAAAGGAAACGAGTATTTGACTTAGATATCCAAATCAGGTTTTATTTGGAGTTTTATTCCTCGCACCAAAACGAGAACCAGACCTCACAACATTTTATTTTCTTCTACGGGACTCAGAGAAGAAGCAAGAAACATTACTTCGATAAAGGATGCACTCAATTTATTATTTAAATACGTTTAATTCGCAGAACTCCATTGATTTATTTTTCAATTTAAATTAAATCAAATTTAATAATGTTATTATTTAAGTCTACAAGTATTTTAGTTTCTTTAATATTATTTTGATGGCTGTTCCGAAGTTCAAAGCCGGAACAGTTCGAAAATAGTTTTGGCGTTTAAAACAGTTTTAAAATGACTTTTGTGTTTTAATTTATTTTTGATTTACTTTAAATTGAATAGAAAAACTAAATTGAAAATGTAATATTATTTTTCATAAAAATATATGCAAGGGTTATTGATATTACGAGGTTATCCGTTGTTACGGTAAAAATACTTTCGTTATAAATTTATTCAAATCAAGTTTCATTGAGAAATATAGAATGCCGTAATTTACTATAATTGTTTAAAAAAAAATAAGGATTACAAAAAAAATTCACTGTGTAAAAAGCACTGGCGAGTCTGAGTTTCGGATTTAATATACTCAGACAATAATCCCAATTCTAATAATAATAATACAAGAATAACAATAAAATTGTCGACGATGCCGGCACACCATATTCCAAGCTCGACCTTGAGCGACGCATCACCCACCCTCCAAGATCTATGTTTTATGATTTATTTAAATACGAGCTGAGTATTATCACAGCCCCCTTGGGGACATGCAGAATTTTCGGATGCTTTATATAATATTATGGTTTATTAACTAAAAAATTAGATTTGTATCTGGGAGTATTTTAGTTTTTTTATTATCTTGACAGCTGTTTTGACGTTCGAAGCCAGATCAGTTTAAAAACAGTTTTACAATGACTTTGATGTTTTAATAACAGTATTATTAAATTTGATTTACTTTAAATTGAAAAAAAAATCTAACTTGTCGGCGTAATATTATTTTTCAAAATAATATTTGCAAGGGTTGTTGATGTTACGAAGTTATCCGTTGTTATGGTAAAAACATGTTCATTGTAAATTTATTCAAAATATTGTCAGTTTCATTGAAAAATATAGAATACCATGTACTGTAATTGTTTACAATCTTTTACGTTTTAAGAATATATCTCACTATTTAAAAAGCACTGGCAAGTCTGTGTATTGGGTGATATGTACTGAGGCATTATAAAAAATAATAATATTTGTCGTCGGCCATACCACGCTCAAGGTCAACTTAGCGGCCAGAAACCCTTTTTATGATTTATGACTTAATCCCTTGGAGTAAATATATAGAGGTATAGCTAATTATTTTTACAAATAGTGCCGCAAATATAATTTACATTATTATTTATGAATTTAATTTGTCAGGACACATATTAATTGATCAAAAGTTATGGGCGCACACCGGGTTTGAGCCCGCGACCCTTGGATTCTGACTGACTAACTGACTGACTGACTAACTGACTGACTGACTGACTTACTAACTAACCATCACGCCGTTTCCCCGCAGAGGTAGGCAGAGAACATGGACTGCCATACAACTCTGTTTTGACACACACTCCTTGCTTCATTCACATTAACACACACTCTTCTATTATTTTAACTCTTCACATGGCCCGACTCAAGTATTTGGTTCACTTGATCGTGCCATGTCTTCCTCGAACGTCCCCGAATTCTTCTCCTTCGTTCACTTTCGCGTCATACATTCTTTTCACACTCCTTTCTTCGTTCATTCGCTTTACATGCCCTAACCATCTAAGTTTCCCTTTCTTGATTCTATTAATTATGCCTACAAGTATGTTCCTGTATATTTCAACTGTACTTAATTTAAATAAGTATTAATAAAAACAAGGAATTAATATTAACCGGAAATTAAGATTTGTACAGCGCCTTTGGGGTGATTTTTCACATAAGCGGCGCTATACAAATAATCAAAGTATTATTATTACTATTAGTCGTGCATTCTTTCCCGATATCCATATTTATAACACGGTCATACATAGTTTGACGGCACATTTAATTCATATAAAATTATCTATAGTATATTTGCGGCATATTCCAGAGTGGTAGATACTCTAAGTATCGCCCTGGCGAAATACCACCATTCAGAATTGAAACGTTGCTTGAAATGGCTTAAGCCGTGTTTGGTGACCAGACCTGAATAGCCAGGTGATGGGGAAGAATAAGGTTGGAAAGTACCTGGCTATAACAGATGACAGATATTAATCAAATAAAATTTATTTGCGTACGCCGGGCTTGAACTAGCGACCTCTGGATTCGTAGTCGAGTGTCTTACCACTCGACTACGGAGCTCAATTGTGTGTGTGTGAGGGGGGGTGTTATTTATTTATTGATTAAGAAACTGTTGTAATGAATTTAAAAATTATTTATTTGAAGTTTTCAGTTTTAGTTTTTAATTAGATTTACATTTTTGACTTTTGATCTTTTTGACACTTTTATCTTTATTTTTTTAGACATGATAAATGACTTATGCCAACCCTAATGTACGGCAGCGAAGCATAGAACTGGCAGACGAAGGATGAAATACTGAATTCTGTAAAAATGAGATCCCCAAGGCGTATGTGAGGTACAACTATGTATGACCGTGTTAGAAATATGTATATCGGGAAAGAATGCATGACTGCTAATAATAATAATAAAAATATTTGGATTATTTGTATAACGTTGTTTTTGTGAAAAATCACCCCAAAGGCCCTGTACAAATCTTAATTTGTAGTTAATATTAATTCCTAGTTTATATTAACACATTAATAAACTAGGAATTAATATCAACTACAAATTAAGATATGTACAGGGCCTTTGGGGTGATTTTTCACAAAACAGCGCTATACAAATAATCAAAATATTATTATTATTATTATCAGTCACGCATTTTTTCCCGATATACATATTTCTAATACGGTCATACGTAGTTTTACCGCACATACGCCTTAAGAATCTCATTTCTACAGCATTCAGACTTTCATCCTTCCTCTACCAGTTCCATGCCTCGCGTCCATACATCGGGGTTGGTATAAGTCATTTATCATGTCTAAAAAAATAAAGCGAAAAGTGTCAAAAAGATCAAAAGCCAAAAATATTAATCTAATAAAAAACATAAACTGAAAACAAAAAATAAATAATTAAAAAAATCATTACAACAGATTCTTAGTAACTAAATAAATAACCCCTCCACCATACACACAAACACAGTTTTTTTATGATGGTACATCTTTATAATGAAAATTTGGGTATGAAAAATATATTATATCACGCCTATTTTATTCAATTAAATTGTTTTGTATTTGGCATACAAGTACTTTGCATGAGACAAATCGTACAAAACAAACAGTTCAATCAATCGCTAATCTTCTATTTGGCTTCCGACGCGTCTGTCGCCCGGTAAAAAATATCGTTGGCAAATATGTCGTCCGCACTTGGCGGTGGCTAAACTGACTCTGTGAGTTCTGTGACAGAACTGTAACGGACGTGTGTGGATGAGTTCATAGAGAATGTATGAAACAATACTAAAGTGCAGATTCGGAGCGGAACCGTCACGGTGCCGTCACGTCATGTCTGAATAGAGCTTAATATCTTACAATGAAAAAATAACTCTAATAAAATCAAATGTTTTTACTTATGAACTACAATGTGGATTTTTTTATTAGCAAATTACATTTGATTAAGTAATTGAATAACACGGCGATGGTGGGTGGGTTGAGGGTACAAGTTTCTTAAAAACGATGTTAATATAAGTTATAATTTTATTTTAACTTATCTCCTTATATTTTACTCCAAAAATACATTTACATTTTTTTTTCGATTTGACAAGAACAGGAACCAGTATCTACTCAGTAATCGCTTATGCCACTTAGTCACGGATTCCAATAGAATTGTAATAATCGCAACAATATACGATTTAACTAATAGCAGTTATGATGTTTAAAGTTAAAAGATACATTGCTTTGGATGACGGTAGATCTTGTCTGAGAACTTTGCCTATCCGTCGAATAAATACCTGTATTTCAGTTTACTCGTAAATGTGATACTTAGCTAAGTAGGACTTAAGTGGAACTTAACATGTAATCCGTATTAAGTTTGTATCACTACCAAACGAGTTGTCTATGATTATTACCGACGTGGAACCGGTTATTCATCACACCTATTTCTATTGACTTGAGTTCTGCAAGGCCGGCATAAATGGGCTACAAAGTTAATGTCATCAACAACCTAACCGCTCTATGAATAATCGAAGTCCCCACTAATTGAGTTAAGGGCAAAACATAAAATATTCGAAATCAAAGCGAGCAATTTACGTAAACTAATGTCAAAAGTGGCAACTACTAGCGCCGCCGTGTCCAAAAAATGTGTTTCTTCGGGGGTAACCTCGGAGTAAGAATCTAACGGAGGGATAGCTAATTTGTTTTACCCAACCCATCCGAAATTGTAATAAATCACTTTCTCCGAGTTTTTACGTCATACACTATGAGAGAGAAAGAGACAACAGATTTCATAGACCGCTTCAATATACTGTCGCAATGATCTTAAGGTCCTGGTTCACGGCGGGACTCCGCCCACATTTTTTATTATGCCACTAAACTTGACACAACTAAACGGTTTTTTAGGTTATATGCTATATTTTTTTTGATAAAAATACTGTGAAAAAGTGGCTATACGAATACACAAAAACATTAAGTCGATATGTGATATGAATGGATGTATAAATACCGTAGCCTTAGTCTTAGCCACGCCCAGGTGCGCTGAGTCATGTTAAAATCATAAAAAAAAGTCCAAAACTGACTTCACTGCCTTGGATAGATACTACTCTACCAACTCTATGGGGGTTACATTGCGGCTTAAGCCGTGGTTTAAGTAACTCATAAATACAATCCAGGATTCGCATCTTGTTGACAGGTCGCACTTATCTTAAGCCGAGCTTTAGAAATAACTGAAAAATTGGCCTAAAAGTACTAAAAAACAACGCTTATTAGCTCCGCTCTACAAAAGGAATTAATTGCCATCATTAAATCGAGCTTCTTCCTACATTCAAAACACGAGTGACGACCGGACTCCGATTTAATCGCAGAAGCAATATTACAACAGGCCCGGGGACTTCTAGCCGACTACTGTCTTGGGCTGCAACTGATAACGAGAATATACCATACAAGTCTGCCTATTAGCCGATGAGGACGAGAAGTGGGGTCCGGTGTGTCGATACATCAAACTTGTTAACTACTTTTTGTTTCTGGACGGTTTTATGTTCAGTTTAAATTATTCACTTGGAATTTGTTATGACACTTTTGATAATAACATATTAAAAATGATTATAACTGTTCAATACTTGCGTATTGTTGTCATAGAGAAAAATGAAGGTTTTAAAACAATATTTAGCGTGAGACAGCAAATTTTTTTAGTCGATTACCATGCTTTTTACTTTCTCCTTTTCAATTCATTAATTTAATGTCAATTAAAAAAAGTTCCATTATGTTTGTTAAAATGCGTATAGGTCACGCAATTAGAGTAGATGCTAACAACACAAATTACGGATAGTGTGTATTGGTGCATACATATGCACTTCCGACAGCGAATATCCTTGAAAAAAGTCACTGAGATACAGCTTTTTTGTCTTGTTTACACCTAATTACTAGCATAAAAGACATAACAAGTAAATGAATTAGTATTTGTATTTCGAATACTCAATTTTTTTTAAAGCATATTATTTTAATAATATTTGGATAATTTGTACAGCGCCTTTTTTGTGAAAAGAAACCTCAAAAGCGATGTTTTATTTATTAGTTTATTTATTTTAATTTTTCTTTAAATATCGTGTAATTTTCTTTTTTGAAGTAAAAAAACAAGCCGGACATATGCTGTATGCAAGCAATCGTGAATACTATCCATAACTATTACAGCTGTTGATTATTGTCACTGAAGGGGATTTGTTACGAATGAAGGTGTTAAATCTGTAGTTTTTGCACAAAAATACCTTATATGCTCGGCCTGTGCCAAACGGCGCCCTTTGCCGAAACCTTAATTTTCCGGGAATCAGTTCCAAAAGTAACTGGGTAATATCCGAATTGCAAGTAGCTAGATGTTTCTACTGCATATAACACGTTTCAAATTCATTTATATTCACATTGTAAAAAAACGTCAAATTGGTTTTTCTTAAATGAATGCACCTATATATTCGTCTTTTTTTATAATTTTGACTAACGTTTGGTTTGATAATTACGCGTTTGAACAGCTAAGCAAGGAAATAGAATAGATAAATAATAGCAGATTGGAAATCTACGACCGGTGAATCTCCCCCTTTTTGCCCCTCGCCGGTAAATGTCCCATTTATGTCTGAAATCAATATGGTCACGTAATAATGTACACTAGATATTATGCACCAGACGAATTTCAAAATGTTGGCTAAAACTGCACACTGCACCAAAAGGAAAACGGTATCAAACATCTACCCGTGAATGTTTGCTGCCTCGCCGTGTATCGAACCCGTGCCGCGTTATATTACCCTGAGACTGGCAATGTGGCAATGTGGCAATGTGGCAAGGTGTCATGACTCAGCCATATCGCCAACAGTAACCAGCAACTGTTTCCATGGTGGATGGCGGCACCGTGGCTTGTACAGCCGATACCAACTTACATAATAGCAGATTGAAGAGTTCCAAGGGATGTGTTGCCAGTACCGTCGGTCAAACGGTTAAAATAATTCATTTTATCCACGTATACTTACTTACACGCCTGGTTTTACGCAGGCGCAAGTAATGGGAGTAGGCTGCTCCGGACGGCGAGTCAATGAGGCGCCATATTTGTAATAGAAAAGATTTGTAAGAACAAATCAATAAAAATCTATTTTTGGGTTGTGTTGGAATCAACCCCGCAAGTGTCCATCAAACTGATAGATAAATAGTTAGTTACTATGAAGGGCATAAGAGATCTGCTCGCTTGTCACTAGCCACGATTTCAGAGCAATAATATACTACAGGAGGGAGCGCTTCATAGCACATGTCAACATAATGTTTTTGTTTATTTGTATAAGCGCTTTTTCACAGTATTGTTATAAACAAAAACATAGCATATAACCTAAAAAAACCGTTGAGTTATGTCCAGTTATGTCGCATATCAAAACATAGCAGGCGGAGTTGCCGGAGACGTGCGAGACGGAAAACATGCTTAGATATCGAATGGTGATGCCATATTATTTGAGAATTTTTCTTGTCTCTTTCTCTCTCACGGTTTACGACGTAAAAAACCCGGAAAAAGTGATTTATCGCAAGTTTGTATAGGTTGAATAAAAATATTTAGCTATACCTCTTTATATTATATTATTCTATCTTCCTGCCTGTAGGACCAACCTGCTAATGGTTCTGCCGGTGGGGAGAAGTATTTTGCTCCTGAACAAAATCTCTTCCGATATCGACTTATTTCATGTCAGTGAGGAGAGATTCAGAAGTGAAATCCTATTGATTCTTGAAAGAGTTTCTCCTCATTGACCTGATCATCACCACTGCCTGAAATTTTATTTTTTTAAATTTCATCTTTCTTGTGTATCTATATGGTACTATAATTTGTATTTATTTTGTAAAAAAAATAATTTGTTTTCTTATATGCATTAAATTAAAAAAGTTTGTCATGTATAAGAAAATTAATAAAAAAATATTATTATTATATTGTTGCTTCAAGGTGGGTATCTATTGTCCAGATAATTGGTTAGTTGCTCTTCTTCCCTTTTCCCGAGTTGCCAAGCAACATGCCATACTTACCGGAAATATCTTAAATTACTACTGATTATTTATAAATAGTGCAATGCATACTTTAACATGACTTTATGGCGTTACCTACCGATTGTGTAACCTTTACATCTGTATTCATATTAGGAATGGTCGGTTCCAGTTGCCAGTAACTGGCGAGGAACCAGTTAATTATCTAGTTACTTTTGGAATTGCTTCTTGGTACCAGAAAGATTCCAAGAAGAAGATATATATTAGGAACCGGCTTAAAAAATACCGGTTCCTCGAAGAAATAATATTGACGGTTCCAGTAACCACCTTGAAACCGGTTCCTTGTGACCGAGACAGGAATATCGACTATTCATTTTATATTATTTTTCATAATAGTTTTATAAATCCAAGTTCACATTATTTTAGGAATATCTTTTCATTTGAATTAACTTCCCCTTATACCTGTATATTGTTATTTTCGTTTTTTATATTATTTTTGCACTCTCCTTTTTTTTTTTTATATTTAAGTGTTTTAAGTGTATTATGCAGATAATTGTAGAAAAATTGCACAACTGGTTACGGCACGATTAGTTAGATTGAACAGGCATCGGCCTAGGTAGAAACTAATGTTGACTTGGCTATAATGTATTCACACTTGTATTGCAGCTTACTCTCGAAACATTTATTTTTATACTTTGTTTAGACATGGGTTATTTAAAAAAATGTATTCTGTTTTACAAATAAATACATATATCTGAGATCTGTTAAGACATTTAAAAAATGGCATTACAAATTGTGCAAAGTCTCTACATTTTGGAGCTAAGCTAATGCCGTGAAATACCTATCTGGCAAACCGGCTGTTGTACAGGAATGAGGTGTATACCAAGTAATGAATAGAATAAAATAATTCGTGAAAAACTGAATTCATCGCAGTGAATCGTCCTCGCAAGTTTATAATGATTCGGAGCACGCTACATGGAATGGTACAACAATAAAAACAGTCATGTCCTCCACCCGTTCTGCTGAAGTTTTTATTTTTGATTTGTTTCAAAGGGTCTTCTCGGGTCGATTTGCCTGTGTGAAAATATCAACAATATTAGAATGCGAGGCTAGGATGTCGATATTGTGCAAAGGACAACGATTTTAAAATACAAATGCACGTTTCTTTATTCGTTTCAGTTGTGTTCATGTTATGAATTGTTTTTTTTTTTTTTAATTCTTGTTTCACAATAATAACTGCCCGGCTTAATAATAACTAACCAAGTTCGTGTGGAATTGAAAAATGTGACATATTTTGACAGTGAAATTGATATTTCACCCTCAGTGGCTTAATGTGGGAATTATAATACATTGCGAAAATTGATGTATTACCCATAAAATCCAAACAGAATATCAGTACAAGTTTCATTACTTACTTCAATATAAAGGGATGAAATCTTATAATGCTCTGCCGGAAACCATCAAAATTATGCCTATTAATAAATTCAAAATAGTTCAACTGTAAAAATTATTCAAAATGCATATAAATCAAAATAAGAAGTAGTATATAAGGTAAAATATTATAAAGTTAAAAAGAAAATGAAATAATTAGCTACTTGTAAACTTGAATGTACAAAGTACCTAATATAAAAAAATAAAACTAAAAAAAATAAAAAATTCAGCATATTACAAAATTCATATAAACAGATTTCCGGTTTTGTAGTTAAGATAGGTATCCACGGCTATGTAATTTTCACTTGGTCATTTTTGAAAGAATAATAGCATTGGATTCTTCGTTTTCAAAACCAGCTTGTGCGAAAATTGGCTTAAATTTAATTATGTATGGTTTCATTATTTTTTACCGGGTACACCTCCATACAACATATAAGTCTAGTAGGCCGGAAGCCGCTGTTCTATCACGTGCACAGACATGGCTAGGGTATATGTATGTATGGGTGTGGGGAAGGAAAGAGGGGGGGGCAGGTGCGTAAACCGGAGACTACCTTTTGTATTCTGGCTAAAGGTAGTGTGCTATTCTACAATTTAACATAATATCTGTGGCATTTAAGTGAAGAGGCACTTATATGTCGCGAAATATTCAAAAATCCGTTCAGTACGTAATTCTTCCTTAAAAGGTCCAAAGGGAGGTCGGGTAAATAGATGCAACTCGAGCATTACATTTTGTGCATTTATAATTTATACATTCAAAGTATATACGCAAGGTGTTTTTTTAAGAAATAAAGGGGGTGAGAAATTAACTTGGCCTATCCTGAAAAATTGGAGAATTGTGACATATACCTCTTTACCTAAATGCCACAATATCTGTGTTACACTTACAGTATCTGTGTTATACTCGTTGAATTTATTTGGAATAGCCCACAATTTCACAGAAATTCGTATTTCCATTATTATAAATTAACTCGAGCTAATTGAAATTAAGGGTTGAATGATAATACGCTAGTGGCATCTATGAACAAGTAGATCTGAGATGCGTTATTATTATTAGTGTTCGGAACTTAGATAATGACGAGCTCGTTTGATAAACAAATATAGTTACTGCGCAGCTGATGACATAGATGGCGTCAATTTTGGAAGACTTCGAAAACCTTAATAATAATTTTATCTCCGTAAAATTAATGCAAGTTAAGCAAAAATGTTTTATTTATAAGCACAAAAAAAAAAAAATTCCAATTTTACTTCTTTATACTCTGTAAAAGGCTTTCTAAAATGTTGTTTAAAAATTGAATTTTCATTGGATTTATTTTTAATGTCCCTTGAAAATGTCCTAAGACGTGTCTAGACGTTTTTTTTTATCTATAACAAAAATTAAAAACATGATAAATTGTAATAAAAGTGTTAAAATTATCACTAAAAACGTTTTAGAATTTTAACGGTGTTTGAGGCGTACGAGGGTTCACTATTTTTCGAAAGGAATGAGATTCTTGAAAGAATCGGATTATGAAATGCAATTTTATTTTCCAACAGAGATTAACAGTATTTAGCTTTTAAAATACACATAATATTGATTATATTGACTTTCTGTTACTATGTATATTTTGAGTTGCGAGTTTGTATGCATTATACAAAATTTCACATTTAAATGTTTACTATTTAATATTGTTCTGTTTACCTACCCTCATACAGGTAACGCTTTTGTAAATTCCAATTGGTTTTATTTTTCAAATTAATGCTTTTATATGAACGATATTATAAAAGAGTAACTCGTCCAAAATGGTAAGATTCATACATAGAATATCAAAGCCCCTCAAAAACCTCAACTTCATTAAAAGCATTAGTCAGAAGTAAATTAAAATATGAGAGTGTAACCTGAAAAAATCACATTTATGTTCCCCATAGATGTTATTTAAGGAATCATAAGTCATTTCATCTTGAGGTTTTTAATAATGATATTAACTACTTTTATCCACTGTCTCGAATGTGTCGATTATACAATGCTGATAGTGACAATATAGACATCTATATAAAAACAGTTTTGCATGTTTTAAAAAGCATTTACGCCGATGACGGCCTCCATAGTTGAGTGGTAAGACGCTCGACTACGAATCCAAAGGTCGCGGGTTCAAGCCCGGCGTGCGCCAATAACTTTTATTTAATTAATATGTGTCATAACACATTTAATTCCCATATATTATTAAAAAGTATATTTGCGACACGTTCCAGAGTGGTAGATACTCTTAAGAATCGCCTTGGTGAAAGACCACCATTCAGAATTGAAACGTTGCTTGAAATGGTTTTAGCCGTGTTTGGTGACCAGATCTGAATAGCCAGGTACTTCCCAACCTTCCTCGTTCCCATCGCCTTCCCCTCCCCACTACCTTCAGCCTCACAACATACCCCAATTGGGGATGCCATAATCTCACTGGCTCTAGACGGTTGGGAGCAGTTGAGACTCTTGTGCGGTATTCACGTAAAACAAAAACAAAAACGCCGTAAACTAATACATCATGTAGAATAGTGGTTTTTAATTTTAAAGTATATAAGTGTTATATTTTTTCTTCTCTTCTCTTATATTTATTCTTACTTGTTTTCTTTTCATTATTATATAGCTTCTTCACCTAGTGATAAATGATAACTTTACATTGTGCATGCTGTTAACATTTATCCAATTTAACAAATTATCACTGACGGACATACCAATTTATATCTTATAACGTTAAATACTTTATAAATGTTTCAATATAATAAATAAATTATGACAATGTAGGACCGATGAAAAAATATGTTATGTTATTAAAAACTGATTTTGATCGGGTTTAATTTTTAAAGAAAAGCTAAAGCCAAAATAACACACAAAATATTAATAGTAACTGACCTACAGGTTGACACACATATCTTTGCAGTTGCAAGTATAGATTTTGTGGATACAAAAAAATATTAACTTAAAAAATAGTTCGTTCGTTCC
This sequence comes from Drusus annulatus, assembly GCA_022651775.1. Taxonomy (NCBI): domain Eukaryota; kingdom Metazoa; phylum Arthropoda; class Insecta; order Trichoptera; family Limnephilidae; genus Drusus; species Drusus annulatus. The sequence goes on along the minus strand of JAGWCC010000025.1, from coordinate 2,008,360 downwards.
TTAGTTCCTCATTTGGCTTCTTGCAAAGTTAAAAAAGTAAGCGGGACCCACTGATTTAACCACATTGTTTGCATTGGGTAAGCAACAATTACTTTGTAGGTCTTCGTTTTATTTATATATAAATAAATATATTTTTTTAAATATCCAACAATTTAGTCACAAATTAAACTTTTTTATATGATGTGGAGCAAATCACAAAAATACATATTCGTATTAATTATACGGGTTTTCAAAATCTAAGCGGAGGATTACGGGGTGCGGTAAAAACCAAAATATTTTTTCTTAATAAAAAAATTGGTTTTGTTTTATTTTTTTAATGGGAGTGAAAGATAGTTATTTTGATTGAAATGAAAATAAGTTTTTTTTTTTTAAAAATACCTGCTTAAGATTTTTGTGATTCACCCCATCTAAAATATTTAAAAAAAAAATAAAGCTGTCGTCTTTTACGCACACCATAAGTCTTGGGGAAATTATCAAAAGCAAGACTGAGTAGATAATCTCAACACGACCGCTGAACAGATAATCCCAAGAAGTGTAGACAATACCGATCTAAAAGAAAACGGGCACTCCAGACATGCAAACAACATCCTTCTATTGGTTGATCTCTTTATAACCCTTTTTTAAACTAAAACTTACCTCCTTACCAGTATTACCTACCTTGATAACTCTCTGCTTTCTGGATGGTGTCATCTGCTTTCGTTGACGTAAATCATAATAAGGGGGTACTTCATCACCCCTGTTGAATAACTACTCGTCGGGTAACTTTAACCATAGGATTAACATGGCTTTAAAAACAGACATTTACTTGTAGTGTTTCCACCGTTGTGAAACAGATCATATGAAGCTTTGCTAATGGGAACACATGGTTATAATGTCACATGGACACACTTTCTAAGTTATATGAAGAACTGTTTTGTAAAATCTTTTTGTATATTTAAATATATTTGATAAGTAAAGCATTTCTTATTAGGTATGTATATTTAAATATTTATTTTGAGAAAATAAGTGTTTTTTTTCTATAAACAAACAGGCCTCAGGGTAAAAGAATTTAATTTTCTAGTTGGATTATAAATAAATATTTTTTTTGTCAATGTTTTTAGTAACTATTCAAGTAATTTTTACAGTTTATTTAATCAAATGCATTAAAATTGTGGTTGAGAATATTTTTCATTTGGAAAACACTGAATCAGGTGATTTAGTCGTAATTGATTTATGATTGCAAAAGTTAATATTAAAGCGAATGCATTTTTATTTAATTAGTCGTCCCCTTTAAGTTTTTTTTGTTAATACTTACTCTTTTCTGTTCTTATAATTTTAAATTAAACTGTTTTATCATCAGGTTATAAATAAGTTTGTAGCATTATTCTTGAGAGTTTCTTTATTGCAGAATGAGATCCATTTTTCTTCCGACAAATGAAAATAAAAATAAGATGAAGGATCATCTAATAATTATTATGTATACATAAAGCTGAAGAGAAATATTGCATTAAAAGTTCAGGTAATTATTATTCATCCTCCTGGAAATATGTAAATTTGTTGATGGTATAGACGGCAAAAGTTAGTGGTAATCAGTAGTATGTTTTCTAGATAATTTGAAGAATACAAACCAGGAATACATGGAGACATTTAAAACATTCCCTTACACAGTAAATATGACATTTGATGATCAATTATTAATCAGTAGACTAGGAACTCTGAAGAAACAGCAAACAGCAAACATCCAGAAAGCCCGAAGCGTAGATCAGGTGTTAGGGACATGAGGATACCAGGAGATCAGGAGATCAGAAGATGATAGATCTGTAGAAGTAGCAGATCCAGCCGTGTGGTCTTCCATCCGTGAGATACCTGTAGAGACGAGCTTCTGATATCCAAAGACAAAACTACAAAAGCCCGGATCTACAGGGTAGATCACGGATGTGCCATATCATTATCTATTATTTGTTATGGATCTCTGTTTCATCTCCTCAGGATCGAGCTGAAAGAAGAAAATAACTGGACGTTATAACATTTAAATACTTGTGTAATAATTTCCTTTCTCTAATCATACAATTTATTCTAAATATGTATAGTGTGAAGATACAAGAGATGTAACTTGTGTTCCCGTTTGGGTTTAGCTAGCAGGCCTTTCATTTTGTATTTATCATTGTTTATTAACTCAATCGATTACAACAAACGACGACTACCATACCAATACGAATCTAGTAAATTCACAAGTATATGTGTGACCAATTGTTTTGTTTTTAGATATAGCAGGTTGAAAATAGATTTTGTTTTTCATTATTTATAAATAAATTGGCCGATTCAAATTCTGAAGCACACAAATATATTTTAGTCTATTTAGAAAATGGTGTAATAACACATTTGTTCCGTTCATTTTCAGTTTGATCAAAAAGCTGAATAATGTTTGCCAAAATCCCAAAATCAATATGTTGCCAAACACGTTTCGGTTCGGGGTGGTATCCACAGCTCGCCGGGGTCGGGGGTCGGACCGATACGCCTCGCCGACAGCCAAAGGCAAAATTAGAAAAGGCGACATCATTAATCTTGTATGGTTCAAAACCAACAATGGCTTTCTCTGCGGCCGGCGATGGGGGATTATTTCTGATTTAATTTTGCAAGTTTCACGAACTTATTAAACCGAGGTACGGAATAGAGCGAAACGTTGATCGATAGTTCACCATGTTGTATTATTTCAACCAGCATTGCATCTTTCTTCAACATTTCAATATTATCTAGTACAGTGTTTCCCACTTTCCCTTATTATCATATAGTTTATACCAGATATATGCAGTCGTAAAATTTTATTAACAATTTACCGACCAGTATTAGAACAAATGCGGGTGGGTACTTAAGATTCAAGTAAACCTACGAGTAGTCCACATCTTGATCTTTGCTTTAAACGGGCATTTTTTAGGGAGTGTTTTTATAAGCCTAGAAAAAAAGGTTTTAGACCTGTAACCATTCTTTGAAGCTAAAGTCTTCTACTTGTAAACACTTTTTCTGATTTGCCTTTATTTTATACTAAAGAAAATAAAGTTTTTTAAACTCAGAGTGGAAACCATTTTGATATTTGTGCCTGAGTGTCTCAAAATAAAATAATACCTGCTTTCTGGCGATATATATATTTTTAGCATAAATCGAAGCCGGCGTCATGTGGTGATTTGAACCTTATCCACCAGCAAAGGCGTAATTCCGTTCGAGTTGGTCCGTTTGGGTCGCCTTACTTCATTCGTGAAATTATCAAGTAAACAGGACTGTAATAATTATAATTTAATTTTGTTCGTTCCGAATGTCAGCAAATCATACAAATCTGAGTCTTGTATGAAACTCCAAGTTTGTTGTGAAGATCGGCCTGTTTACAAAAATGGATTTTTTCCTAAAGTGTTTAGTTTGTATGCAAGTGTTTCATACCATTTTGAACACATTCGAGAATCAACTGACACACCAGTGTATTTTTTGGGATGGGGTGTAGAAATTTCAGTTTTTTGGGACGAAGGATTTTCACTACTTAAAATACATCCTTTCTTTGATTTGCGTTCTAACTTAAATGGTTTTGTACATGTCCTTTCATTTCACCATCCGCTTCTCAGATTTTCTCCGATTCGAGTGTTCCGTGGGAGAGTAGGTTGCTTTCGAAGTGCTGTGATCCTCATGGAATAGTTAGGATTTTCGAATAACTATTACTATTTTTTTGTAAAAAACTATAAATTAATATTGACCTTGAAATTAGAATTTTTTTCCATCTGCGATCATCAGTTTATTGACGTGAACCCCTTTCTTGTCGAAGGGATAAAAACTATTTGTGATTTTGAATTATATTTAATACAATAAATACTTACCTGAAATAATTACTAATATACCAATTATCACTATTGCAGACCAAAGGATGAAGGTAAGCCAAATCTCATGATGTCAAAATCCAGTTGTGAATTCTGAAAAGTAAAATATGAACATGAATTCTTTTTTAAATCACTCATGAATGAGAAACAAACTAATTATAATTTAAAATAAAAAATAATTTTGTTTTAAGCCACTTTATTTATACACATATAACAATTCGACCGGTTTCGGTTAAACTTAACCGGTCGAATTGTTATATGTGTATAAATAAAGTGGCTTAAAACAAAATTATTTTTTATTTTAAATTATAATGTCAAGCTACAAAGTTATTGCTTCCTTCGATAAACTAATTATAATTCGGATATTACGCACCAATAAAAACATACAATTTTGATACAGAAATTCTTCGCAGGTACCTTGGTTGTTCGACGATCAACTATAAATAATTTCTTTTGTGAGTACGCACGACCGTGCAAGTGTGAAATTATCAAATTTGGAACTGATGTTTATTGAAATGACAAAATTTTAAAAATAATCTTTTAGATCCCTACCTTAAAGTACCTTACCCATGATATATTTTAGCAGACATTATTCTATATTTGAAATGGGGAGATTAAAACAGCTTATATTTTTTTGTTGGCACGTCAAGTTGAATACATGAAAGCTATTTGTGAGGTAACTGTATAATTTGACATATTATGTTGGTACTTTGTGTTCTCGAACTTGTTGAAAAGAAGCCAACTTTGTCATAGATGTATCTTGTATCATTTGTAGGTCAGCGGTTGTTCAGAAGTTAAAGAACTATGTTGAGGTAGATGAGGACCTTTGAATAACTATCGGGAAAAGCTTTCTCATATTGTTTAGAACAGAAGGAAAAGGGAAATTTCAAGTATTTGGAAATCTGATTTTGCAACTTCTGAGTAATTGATTATTACAAAGAGGCAATGTTACAGAATGGCTTAATTCAATTTACAGGATTTACTTTATAGAAAAAAAGAAAAGCAATGTGGGAAACGTAAGTGCATAAGGTAATATTTAAAAAAAAATGACCTGAAGAGTATTTCCACGTAACACATTTTACAAAAATATGACAATCAGGCCACGCTGAAAGGAAACGAAAGAAAGGAAAGGGTTGTAAATGAAACTACCCGTTATACTAAAAAAGGCCAACTGGAAGAACGTACCAGAGATGGAGCTATGATTCAAATAGATTCGGAAGGCCAAAATGGGACACACTACCCAAAAACAGCGGAACGACAGAAAACTGGGAGGAGGCTTATAGCCAGTAATGAGTAGGGCAAGTCTGAAAAAAAGAAGACAACATATATGTACACACATTATATCTCAAACGAATTCTTCGTTGCACAGCAACTGAATAAAATATGGTACAGTAGATGATCTTATTAACATTGAAACCCTGTTTTTTTAGTAAATAGCTAACTAACCAACTAACCATCACGCCGTTTCCCCGCAGGGGTAGGCAGAGAGGACGGACCGCCATACAACTCTGTCTTGGCACACACTCCTTGCTTCATTCACATTCATACATCGTCTCACACATACTCTTCTGTTATTCCGACTCTTCACATGGCCCAACTCAAGCATTTGATTTACTTGAACGTGCCCTGTCTTCCTCGGGCATCCCCGACTTCTTCTTTCATTCACTTTCGCGTCAGATATTCGTTTCACACTCCTTCCTTCGTTCATATGTTCTACATGCCTAAACCATATAAGCCTCCCTTTCTTAATCCTATTCATTACGCTTGCATCAGCTTTGCATTTTTAGTGATCTCATTTCAACAGCATTCAGTGTACTTTCATCCTTCCTCTTCCAGTTCCATGCCTCGTTGCCATACATCAGGGAAATAGCAGCTTCTGAATTATAAAGGGTCGTTTATAAAATGACGACAAAATAATTCTATTAAGGATTCTAATTTGGATTTTACTCCAAATGGCATGATTAGAAAAAGGAGAAACCAGAAATAAAGTTTTCGCTGGCTAATCCCGTCCCTTCGCTTAAACCTAATCTGCGTTCCTTTAACTAACGTAGGTATGGCAAGTATAAATGCAGATTAACACCGCGGTACGAACGCCCAGGCAAGTTGGCTGAACCAATTAAAACTTTCGGAAGGTCGGGTATTAAGTGTGATTAAAACATAAATACTACAGTTCCATTTTATTTAATTCCACCCTAAAACCGTGTGTGAATCTAACGATATTCTTGTGGAATGTTTCACTGAAAACTTGTTGAGATAATCACTTGTTTACGAAAAAGTAGTACCTACCTATTCTTTTAAATGAAAAAAAATATATATTCATTAAAAAAAAAAACGAAAAAAACCTACAAAAATATCAATATTGATTAATTTTACTTAAAGCAGAAAAAAATTTCGTATGAAGAGTTAAGAAACAATAATTTTCGAACGGTGAGCAGTGGCGTCATTAAACTTGCACAGATCTTTCCGTCTTCATTTCTGAGTCACGTCACGAGCAACTGAGCTTTGAAATATCAATTACCGCAATAACAAAAAAAAAATAGACACAATTTTTCCTTCTCGCTATTTTCCGATTGGTTAGAAAGAAAAAGTTGTTAGAAAAATAATGTTTTGTGTATTTTAATAATGCCTCGGTAAAGCAAAACAGCTGTTATGCGTTACAATAAATCTTTTAAAAAACGTATTTACGTTAAAATAGTTTTGAGCGAAGTCGGGTATTTATATATTCATTTTATAATATACAAAATATAAAATAATAGTGACATAGAAATAACATAGATTAAATCATTAGCACACAAAAACATAAGTAAGTTACTAGAAATATTATAATGCAATAAATTTACAGTAGAATTTTTGGAAGAGCTATTATAGCCTTCTTGTAACTAGATTCAGTGAAACTGAATATCTACTATTTCTGGGAAGGAATTACCCACTGTATGCAATCTAGGTACAAGCGAGTATCTAAATGACTCAGTCCTGATATTATTGTTACATTTAAAAATAATTTTGGATCGAGTAGTTCTGTTAGGTACATGGAAGGTAAATAGGCTAAGCAAAACAGGGCTGTCTATAACACCATTAACAATTTTAATAATAAAATAAAACGTTATTAAAATAAATCAGATATGTGTATGGCCATGGTTAAATATTTTTTTTCCCTGATGTTATCTCGAATTTAATGTTGCAGATATTTTGTTTTCCGTGCTCACATTCTGTGTCCTAAACGGAGGCACCGTAAATAATCATTACTTTGTGACGCCGTTAATACTGCGTACATTAATACAGGGGGTAAAAATTGCCATCTGTAAGCCGCGACACTTATTAAAAAGGCAATTTTAATTTAAATAACAAGTAAATGTGAATTACCGCGCGGCCGTTAACACGCCGGGGTCCGGCGGCTAAATACACTCGCAGGACATATTTCGGGTCGAGTTTTAATAGCCAGCACATACCGGGACATACCGGGACATACCGGGACATACCGGGACATACCGGGACATACCGGGACATAACTAGCCCAGACATCAAACTGGCATTTACCCGGGAACGCTGCCAAATCGGGCCGTTTTATTCGCTTCTGTCGTTCTGGTTTGGCAAGCTAAACTGCTGGTTCACGAACCGTATCATTAAATGTGTTTCATTCAAACAGGTCTTATTTTACCTTTAACCCAACACAGTTGTTGACATCAAAAAAAAATTCAGTCGTGTTGCAATAATAATAATAAAATATTATTTATACAAAGATATTTAAAAAATAATTTTACCTCTTCTGTTCCCTGGGCGATGGATTTTTTTTCTTGGTGATGGATGTTTATGTATTTGAACCGTATAACTCGCAAACGGTGTTAGCCTTAGTAAAACATAAAGTTTAATTAAGAACCATCGGGTTATTTTAGTCAAGCGGGGCTAGTTTAAATGAATGAATTAATAAATTTAAAACTGTTTAGGCAATAAAGTAGCCGTATTAAGAGCTTATATTTATTAAGAAACAAAGACAATATTACGGTTTTTGAACTTTGAATGAAATCATTATAAAACTAAAATAAGACCGGTTGTTACCCACGGTTGTGGGACATGGTGCCAACATTAAAATGAACAAACCAAGATGGTGAGATAAATCAAATATGATCAGAATATTTAAACGAATTAAATTTGCTAGGAATTGAAACTTCGCTATTGACTTGGTAATTTCGATATTTCGACAAAGTTTTGGTCAGTTACATCTGTCAGTAATTTAATTTTATAAATGTTTCCGATCCCTGTCATGTATGTTCACTTTCTTTTCCAGCCCCTGCCTATGTGAATACCTATGTATATGTGGTATAAATACTCGTTTATGAATACCTATGTGTATGTGGTATGCATACTCGTATGTACATTACGGAGTACTAATTCAAGAGCGACACTTTATCTGGCTGGATGATAATTTGTTTTTTTTTTTTTATATCATCCCCTTTTGGGGAGGGTAGAAGTGTTATTTTGCCCATCCCTTAAGCCCGGGTCACATGTTCTGAATTTACGAGGGTGGTTTGGAAACTTAATTATTTAAAATCGATTAAAAATATGTGACGGCCTCTGCTTAGGCTGTTTGCTGAATTATTCCCTTTTAGGTCATATTCACGTGTAAACATTTCATTTAAAAATAAACAATTAGCTGTTACGTTATCGTACACGGAAAAATATTACCCAAAGGGGTAAGAAGTAAGATGCAATTTTGGAGTAACAATATATGGAGAGAGAGCTAATTATTTTTACCCAACCTATACAAATTTGAGATAAATCACTTTCTCCGGGTTTTTACGTCGTACACCGTTTGAAAGAAAGAGGCAACAAAATCTCTCAAATTATTACACCGCTTTAAAATATTGTAAGAATGTTCTTCGTTTGCCGCGTCTCCGTTGACACCGCCCACACGTTTTGATGTGCGACATAAATTGAGATAATAACTCAACGGTTTTTTATGTTACATGCTATATTTTTGTTTAAAACATTACCGTGAAAAAGTGGTTATACGAATAAACAAAAACATTATGTCGACATGAGCTATTAATGGATGTATAAATACCCTAGCCCTACTCCTAGTCACGCCCAGGTCTAGCCGAGTCCGGCAAAACTCATAAAAACTGACTTCAGCAGCGCTCCCTCTTATATATAATTGCTCTGAGGATGCAATAATATTATGTAAATACCCCCAACAATTTATTTTGAAAGAATAAAAAGGTATCCATTTGTTTATTACGAAATACGATTGAGCAGAAAAAGTCCTTCTTTTCTTAATTTTCTAAATCTACAATTAGACAAAATCCAAGTTTTCTGATAGAATAATAAATAATCGACGAAAACTACCTAACGTTGATCACTTTACACTAAACAGGTCGCTGTCAATCGTAGCATGCGTTGGGTTACAATAAATATTTAAGAAAACAAACTACAAAACACGGATCCTGATTTCGAAAAGCATATACTATATCTGGCATGAACTTAAGATCATATGTGTGTTGCATCAGCGCTTACCAGGTTATATACTGTGATATCAAGGAATACTAATATTAATGGCATTTTCGATCCATTTTTAACACGTCAATTAATCATTATGAACTACAAACAAATACGTAAAAAAACGATCTTGGGAAAAATACACAAAACAACTTCGTAACCCGATTCAATCAATAATCATGATCAAAGGTAAGCCGCCGACAGTTTTGTATCAAAGCTAAAAGTGGCCAATCAACGGACTAGGAAAATAAGTTTACTGTGGTGAAGGTAAATAGTAAATTAATCAGCAGATAATCGAACGGATTCAACGATTCTGACTAACGCTGAAAATCGCCGAACGTATTAATCATTGATCAAATTAATACCTAGCAGGGGCGTTCCGTAACTTTCAAACATACAAAAAATAAGGTTTTACCAACTCAAAGGGCTGTTTAATATATAGTTATGAAGGTGTACGAGTATGTACTAAATTTAAGAATCGGATTAGATTTGTATTATTATATTGGCAGAGTAACCTTGACACTAAACCAAATGTTTACAAGGGAGAAACTTTGAAAATGTGAATCCATAGGGGCACCGTCAACATTTCCCGGACAAATTATGCGATTTTTTATACAATGGATAGTCAAACATTGGATGTAAAAATAAGAAAAAAACCTTTTACATTTTGAGGGACGCAAATACAAAGAACTCATCGGATATGACATCAAATGGAATGTTTGGGACTGCACTAACTTTCCAATAAGTATACTGAAATAAATACTCTTTATTATTATTATACCCTCGGGGCAATTATATACAAGAGAGAGCGCTGCTGTAGTCAGTTTTTATAAGGTTTGCCGGACTCGGCCAGACCTGAGCGTGGCTAGGACTAGGGCTAGGGTATTTATACATCCAATCATAGCACATGTCGGCAAAATATTTTTGTTTATTCGTATAACCACTTTTTCACAGTATTGTAATAAACAAAAATATAGCATGTAACCTAATAAACCGTTGAGTTACGTTGATTTATTTCGCGTATCTAAATGTGAGGGCGGAGTCAACGGGGACGCGGGACACGAAAAACATTCTAATAATACTTTAAAGCGGTGTGATAATTCTGGAGATTTTGTTGTCTCTTTCTTTCACATGGTGTACGACGTAAGAACCCGGAGAAAGCGATTTATCTCAAATTTGTATAGGTTGGGTAAAAAGAGTTAGCTCTCTCTCCATATATAGTTCCATCAAGATTGTACCCATGTCGAAGTTTGTCCATATTTTTATTTTTTTAAATTTTTTTATATGAATACCGCACAAGAGTCTCAACTGCTCCCAACCGTCTAGAGCCAGTGAGACTATGGCATACCCAAATAGGGTGTGTTGTGAGGCTGAAGGTACTGGGGAGGGGAAGGAGATAGGGAAAAGGAAGGTTGGGAAATACCTGGCTATTCAGATCTGGTCACCAAACGCGGCTAAAGCCATTTCAAGCAACGTTTCGATTCTGAACGGTGGTCTTTCACCAGGGCGATACTTAGAGTATCTACCACTCTCATATGGAGTTGTAAAAAAAACGCTGGTACGAATCCAGTTCCACTGCAGTCTGCATGGCGAAAATAGCCCCGACCATAGCCGACCTCGAATATGAGAAGGCCCCAAAAAAGCAGTAGACAAAAAATACCGTGTTAAAGTAATTTCAAGTAACATTTCAATTGTGCAGGGTGGTTCGGAACGAGTTCTAAGTTTGATGACATTTTTAATGAAATCTCTCCGCCGCAAATCTCGTCAAGAAGGTTATTTTTACAATCGAAAATAATTTGTTTAGACAGAGAGACTAAAAAAAATTTTGGAAATTGGAACTAAAATCTCCGTAATGTAAAAACCAATCGAATATTAATTCTCTACTTTAACACCTAGTTAAATTTGAAAGCGCAAATCATATAATTATTAGTCCCAGGACGCTACAGATTCCTAATATCAACGTACTGGGATTTTTCAATTTCTCACTGCTCAATGGAATGAAAATACGACTAAATAATAATGATGGGCTTTTAAAACACCAGCTTTGAGTACCTACTAGTATACTGTGTGAAAACTTGGTTGATTTATTTTAGCTCCGTGGCAAAGTGCAAAAAGCTGTATTTTTTCAGATTAGAATTATATTGAATGGACTTTTTGAGATGTGTTTAACAGATAACTTCACTCGCAAACATGCCTGTCAGGAAGGTGTACAATTTCTAAATAATATCTTCCACAATTAGAACGATTGGTGAATTTTGGGTCCACAGAAGTGAGAGAGGTAGAAAAGACATACGAAACTATACTTATATTTTTGTAGAAAGCAACCACTTTGTGGTTTGACATATTTAATGAAAATGAAATAATAACTTTGTAAAAGACCACAGATTTAATTAAAACTTTTATGACCTACCGGTTTCGCTTAGCCCAAGCATCGTCAGGGTACAAAATTAAACTAAACAAAAATACAAATACATGCTTTGGCCAAGCGAAACCGGTCGGACATAAAGATTAAAATAAATATTATTAAAGATTAAAATAATCTATAATAATATGATAATAGTTAATAATTTAATTTTCATTAAACTATACTTAGTTTATCCACGTCATATTTGAGATTGCTGTGTTAAGGGAGAAACAAGTGAATCTTGATCCCAAACTCAAAACCCATTTTTTCAGAAAATCATATTCGTAATCAAGAAAAAACTTTTCTGACTCTCATTCCTTAGAAGCTTTTCGTCATTATCATATAAATCAGCTAAAAATTTAGGTTATTATAATAAAGTAATTGTGTCCTCCCAGAAATGACCTGCTAGGTAAGTATGTTGCTGTATATTTATTTAAACTAGGAATTAATATTAACCAGAAATCGGGGGTGATTTTTCACAAAAACGGCGCTATTCAAATTATACAATTATTATTATTATTATTAAAAGAAACCCATTTTTAAACCCCAATGACCCATTCCCTTTAATAATACCAATCGTGGACGACTGTTTCTCGCGAGTTTGACATGTCTTCTCTGGTTATACACCGATGCCGAAGGGATCAATGTCGTTGTTTCGTAGAAGCATTTTCCATTAAAATACCGAACGAATGAACATAGCCAAACCAGCTGTCTAACTAACTAACTAACCGTCACGCAGTTTCTCCGCAGGGGTAGGCAGAGAGGACGGACCGCCATATAACTCTCTCTTGGCACGCACTCCTTGCTTCATTCACATTCATACATCGTCTCATACATACTCTTCTGTTATTCTGACTCTTCACATGACCCGATTCAAGTATTTGATTTACTTGATCGTGCCATGTCTTTTTCGGGCGTCTTAGACTTCTTAAACCAGCTGTCTGTATTCCAAATATTGATTTCCGTCTTTTAATTTAATCTTAATGCTACAATTATGAACAGTACTTAATTTCCTTTGTTAGTACGTACAACTGTACGAGTGTGAACTTTTCAAAATTGGAACTGACCTCAGTTAAAATTTTAAAACCAATTTTTTCAAATGTGTAATGTATTTTAGCAGACGTTATTCTAAATTTGAACTGATATTTAATCTTGGTCAGCCAAGTTACATCAACTTAAGCAGATATTATTCTAAATTTGAACTGATATTTAATCTTGGTCAGCCAAGTTACATCAATTTTAGCAGATATTATTCTAAATTTGAACTGATATTTAATCTTGGTCAGCCAAGTTACATCAATTTTAGCAGATATTATTCTAAATTTGAACTGATATTTAATCTTGGTCAGCCAAGTTACATCAATTTTAGCAGATATTATTCTAAATTTGAACTGATATTTAATCTTGGTCGGCCAAGTTACATCAATTATCACAATTACATATGTATTTAATACATTGTATTTGTTTTTTTTTGTACAGCTTTTGTTATAGAATTGCGGGTGTATTTAATATTCAACTGTTATGTTAGACAAACCAATGTTTAAAAAAATCTGCGCTATGGACATCCGTTTTGCTTTACAAAGTTCTAAAAAAAGCAAACAACCGAAACGCGTGAAAATATAAAAAAAGCTGTCAGAATATTTGTAGACTATAAATATGTAGGTAATGTAAAACTTTTAAAATAATTTAAAATTGTCTAAACAGTAAAATAGTCGGTTTTAAACCATTTATGATTTTGGGCACAATTTATGACTTTTTTTGTTGAACTCGGAAGCATTCAGTTGATGATTTATGAAGAGAGAAATTGAAAGAGCTGCTGACAAAAGATTATTTGCGAAAGGTAAATGTAGCAATATGAGAAAGCTATTCGCTAATTTTAACAAAATGTTATGTAATGCTCGTTGCAAAACGTTTCTTATATTTGAAAGAGAAGGCTGTATGCAGAGACGAAGTTGATGTTAAGAGTTTATTTCTTATTTGATTTAAAACAACTTTGTTTGATATTGAAATAAGTTTGCATTTTATTTATGCAAGTAAATAAGAATAACAACGCTATTTTGTTAAGTTTACATATAAACTAAATTTAGTTCTGTAATTCTTATTTTTGATGCCAAATAATTTCGGATAGATTTTAAAGCTAATGAGTGCTGTAATTAGCTAGTAAATCTGTGCATATAGGTGTTGTCTCAAAAAATATATAAAATATACTTTCTAATAGTAATCCATCTAGGTTTGATATTTTGTATTCGTGGTTGACAACATTCAAAGGTGTCAAATATTTTTGTAACCCGATAAATCAAATATAGTCCAAAATATAAAAGCAAGTAATAACACTGCGATGCAAACAAACTAAAACGGCGAAAAACTTTAATTCTAAACTTAATATGTAAATATTTGGACTCCAGAGTCCATATTAGTTGCATAATTTATACCCTAAGTAACAGCAGCGCAGCAGGCTACAGGAGCCACTAGCGACTGGCAACTAGCGACTAGCAACTAGCAACTAGCGACTACTGCAGCTTGTGGTATAGTTGAAGCAGCTCTCCGCGGCGGGTGGGAGTTCTGCCGGGGTCGGTCGGTAGGGAGGTAGGGAGGTAGGGAGGTAGGGAGGCCGCTGCTGCATCCGATACTCCCATTAAAAGTGTATTGACCCAACAGATGGGATAGGGCTAAATGTACCCCCGCGAAACGATTTGCACGGTGGTGTATTCAAATATTAATACAAATAAAACTACCTATACTCGTATATGTCACCTTTTAAAAAAAATAACGTGACTGGTTATTGTTTAAATTAATAATTTAAAATTTTTGTAGAAAGTTATCACTTTGTGGTTTGACACATTTAGAGAAATGATAAAACAACTTTGTATAGGTACACTACGGATATTAAACATATTTTTTTCTTTAATCACCCTCTCTGTCGACGTTTTGTCTCTTTCAATTCATACTATTTGTCTCTTTTTCTTTGTTACTTTGTTATAATTTAAATGTTATTCAATTGTTTTCTCATTATTGAGTTATTTTATTTTATATTTCGTTCTCCCTCCGATGAATATATTACAGAAAACTTTATTTTTTGTTTAGTTTGATTTTTTACCCTGATGATGAGTATTTTTTTTCCCTAAAATAATAGCCATGGTCTTATACAAAGTTATTTTCTCATTTCTTTTAATAATTTTAAGCTTAATGTCTATGGATTATATTATCTTCGCCTATCGTCATCTACTCACACAACTAAATTTGGAATAAACTCATTACAATACATTGTATATACATAAAACAACGCATTACCCAAAGAATTGACTCCTAGTTGCGAACAAAATATATTTTTCAAAAACACCTAAAGTATACATTCTCGTCAATTTTGCTAATCAGTGATATATCCCATCTGTAAAACCTCTGTGTGTGTAAATATTTGTCTGTAAGTTATTAGTTATAAGCTCAAGTGATAAATTATTATGGTTATAATTATAGGTAAGTTAATAGTTATAAGCTTAAGTGATAAATTATAGGTTAGATAAATTAATTTGTAAAGCGCCCTTGAGGTGATTTTCCCACAAAAACGGCGCTATAAAAGTAATCCATTTATTATTTTTATTATTATTAATCTCTACTTCTATGAGTTTCTTTTTGATGTCCTTATTGGCTTGTTCCCTATTATTTTGAACTCTATTTTTAAAATTTGTATGTCTTTGTAAAAATATTATTCCTTTTTATTTTATCAATTTGTTCTTCCTGAAATGATATTTTTAAGCTCCTTGGGAATAATTTACCAAGAAATGTATTTATGTCTGTACTGTATGTAATCATTTTAATAAAAAAAACTTATATTCTTGGAATTACACACCAATTAATTATAAACAAAAACACTACAAAAAAAATTCAAAGTGAAAGTTAAAAAAAATTAAAGTCGAGAGCTAAAATGTCTTGGAGTGAAAAATATTTATATTTTGTTTTTGGTCGCATGGTTGAAAGATAATCTTACATATTACAAATAAACCACGATACGGTTCTGCAGGTTGCAAGGGCTACAAAGGGTCGTGTTTCAATCATCGATCTCCATCATCTTGGACTGGACTTGCTTGGCTTGCCTAGCTCGCCTGGTTTGTGATTTGTTCGAGATTTTCGTCTGTCCTTGACAGCGTGCCTAACCAGCGCTCTTTTTGACACAGAGACTTGCCGGAACTGTGTGTCAAAGCACGGTCCGGCTCGATTCTGCCGCGCAAGCGGATAAACTGCCTTTTTCAAGGCATTGTGTTCATTTTACTTCGCCCAATTCGATCCCGCCTCAACTGCCTTTATAAAGGCAAACCTTAACCTTTGTATCTGCTTTCAGCTCCATCCTGGCTCCACCCGGGATGGATCCCAAGTCGGCCCCCCGCCTGAAAAGGAAGCAGGGGTATTCGAGGCTCCTGGGCCGTATGCGCCCGGTTGCAGCCTCGGAATCGCCGATAGAGGTGCCGTTCGGTGCCCACCAGGTCTGCCAGGACACAGAACTGGGGACGGTGACTTTCACCATACCCAAGATTGTGTCCCAGCGTAAACCGGAGTCTGCGCCTGTGGCCGGACCCTCATCGGCGCCCCAAGGCAGGCCAGCGGGAGCAGGACCCGCCTCGGCCTACAAGGCTCCCCCCCGCCCCGTCACGTCGATGGACACGACGGCCGCGCGAGATGGATGGCAGACGCCATCGAACCCGAAGAGGTGCCATTCACCTCCAGTTCCCGCATTCAGCGTGAAATGCGGGAACCGTTTCACGGCGCTACCGGAGGTAAGCGAGGGCGGCGGCCCGAAAACCAAACGTACCTACCTTAATCACCCTAAACCTCTGTCCACAGGTGCAGCAGCCCCGAGGACAGCCAGGGTCCCTCCAGTGGTAATGACCCTGGGCACCCAGACTCACGGCCAAGTGACAGACGCCGTGCAGAAGCTCCTCGGTCCGGGGAAAGTTTTCAACCTCCGGTACAACCGGGGCGGCACGGCGAACATCTTCGTCAACTCACTGGAGGACCATAGGACCCTCACCAACGGGCTGCGAGCGGAGGCGCGCAGCTTCCATACGTTCACCACCGAGGCGGAAAAGATGAAGAAGGCGGTGATACGAGGACTGCCCAGGGTTGAGGTGGACCTCATCAAGGAGGATCTGGAGGCCCAGGGTTTCCCGGCCAGTAAGGTCACAATGATGACCTCGGCCCACGCGGAGTATCCGCTATACCTGGCACACTTCGGCCAGGATATCAACATGGGGCTCCTACGAGCGGCGCTGCGCTATGTTTGTCACTGTAAGGTGACGATCACGCGCTACAGAAGCAAGCACCTGCAGCACGGGACGCAGTGCTACCGCTGCCAGAATTTCGGGCACGGCTCACGGAACTGTAGCCACGCAGCAAGATGCGTGAAGTGCCTGATGGAGCACGCCTCGTCAGAGTGTCCGAAGGTGACACGGGACGAGCCAGCCGCATGCTGCAACTGCGGAGGCCCCCACCCGGCCAACTTCAGAGGATGCCCTAAGCGTGTAGCGTACGTCGCGTCGCTGCAACCGCGTGCCAAGCAAGCGCAGCGCCCGGCCAACAGGCCCGCCGCCCCCCGAGCCGAAGCCACGAGGACGGACTCCCGCTCGTGGGCCAACGTGGCAGCAGGCGTATCCGCCGCTCCCGCCCCTCAACCCATGCCCTCCGCCCGGCCACAAGTCGTGCGAGAAGCGCCCGCGTCTGCCGAGGATGACTTGGACATCATGTCCCTCCTTCAAGGACTCCTGCGCGTCCGCTCGCAGCTCGCCCGCTGCACCTCCCGTACCGAGAAGATGATGATCCTGATGGAACTCATCACCTCGACCATCGATGGATAGTGAAGTCAAGTGCCTCATCTGGAACGCTCGTAGCGTTCGCTACAAGATCGACGAACTGCTCGAACTGGTAAGTCGCTTACACATTGACATTGTTTTAGTTACAGAAACACATTTAGTTCCGGATACTACATTAAGAGTGCCCGGCTTCGAAGTTCACCGAGACGACCGCCAAGGAAGAGCAGGCGGAACCGCCATCTTCGTTCGTGATACCATCTCAGCCACAAAGAGTACCTACCCGAGACTGCAGCATACCGAGGCCACAGTCATCAGAGTCGACATAGAGGATAGAGCGCACACCATCATCGCTGCCTACTGTCCTTCCCAAGCCGCGCTCAACAGAAGGGACCTGAGCGCGCTCACTAGTATGGGCCCAATAGTTGTAATTGGAGGCGATTTGAACGCCAAACACAACTATTGGAATAACTATCGTGGGAACGCGAATGGAAACGCGCTCTTCTCACATATGCAGACTCACGACTATGACGTCATGGCGCCGGATAGACCGACTTACTACGGGAAGCACTCGAAGTACCCGAGCACGCTAGATATAGCGCTCGTGAGGAACGCGAGATCGATCTCGCCACTTCAGACGCTGGACGAGCTGTCGTCGGACCATCTACCGGTGTGCTTCACATTGGGGGTACCACAGTCAGGAGCCAGAGGAAGCAACGAGACTTCAGAGCGGCCGACTGGGATGGCTTCAAGAGAGATATCAACGAGCGGATCTACCTATCATCGGACACTCTGCGCTCGGAACAAGAGATCGAAGAAGCTGCGGGCACTCTCACACAGATCATACAACAAGCTCAAGACACACGTTCCCCTCAGGAAAGTGACACCATTCACGGTCAAGCTTCCCGACTACGTCTTGTCGCTCATCAAAGAGAAGAATCGCCTGCGGCGCACCACCGGACCCGAGATGCATTTTCAAATCGGCGCACAACGTCTTGCAGCGAGAAATCAAGCGGCAAATAGCGGACCTAAGGAGCCAGCTCTGGACGAGCAAAAGTTGCCTCGCTCACCTCGAGACAACTCCTATGGAAGATGGCAAAGGCGCTAAGAAGCCAGGATAACGCGATTCCTCCCGCTCAGCAAGCTAGACGGCACGGGGCTCGCCCTGTCGCACGAAGAGAAGGCAAATGCGCTCGCGGACGGATTCGAGAAAACCTACACAGCCACGGACGGGATGGAAGACGAAGAAACCGATCACATCGTGGCTGAGTCACTACGAGAGCTGAATCTGTCCGCGCAGACCGACTTGGCCGATATGCATCTCAGCACGCCGAGCGAGGTGGCCGGGATCATCAAGCGACTCAAGACAAACAAGGCGCCGGGAAGTGACCAAATACACAACATTTTACTCAAACATCTACCTCAGAGAGCCATCATATACACTACAAAGCTGTTCAACGCTTGCATCATTACCGGACACTTTCCCTCGTTATGGAAAGAGGCGACAGTTTTGCCCTTCAACAAATTGAACAAGGACAAAACCAAGCCGACGAACTACCGTCCGATCAGTCTACTATCGACGATGAGCAAAGTGTTTGAACAGGTTATACTCAACCGGCTCGTACCACATCACGACTCCAACGCGACTCTGCCAGACGAGCAGTTCGGTTTCCGGAAGAAGCACTCCACTACCCATCAACTGACCCGAGTAGTGGAATTCGTCTCGCGAAAAATTCAACGAAGATCGCTACACCGCCATGGCGCTCCTGGACCTGGAAAAGGCTTTCGACACTGTGTGGACGGACGGTCTGATACACAAGCTGTACGCAACCAAGACACCGGTCTACATAGTACGCCTGATAAGAAAGTATCTGACAAGCAGATCGTTCAGAGTCGCTTGCAGGGGCGCCTCATCATCACGTGTGGGATACCTAAAGGAGTGCCACAGGGAAGTCTTCTCGGCCCGTACCTCTTCAACATCTTCACGCACGACGTCCCTTCAGACGAGAGATGCAAGAAAGGGATCTACGCAGACGATCTCACTCTCTACGTCGCATCGCGAGATATCAACATGGCGGCTATATACCTACAGCGCGCGCTCGATCAGCTGGCGGCCTATTACAAGAAGTGGCGCCTCAAGCTGAACGCCGCCAAGACGGAAGCCATAACGTTTACAAGGAAACGTGCCATCACAACACCTGATTTCCAGATGCAAATGGAGGGACACGACATTGAGTGGAAGGAAGAAGTGAAGTACCTCGGCCTCACCATGGACAGAAGACTGAACTGGAAATCCCGTGATCAACACGCAGAACCGGGCGAGGAAAGCGATCGGGGCCATGAGGCCAATCTTCAACAGACGAAGTCCACTACCTCCCAGATCCAAACTCCTGGTATACTATACACTTATTAGACCTGTCATCACATATGCTATTCCCGTCTGGAGTAGCATATCACACTCTACACACACCCAGATCCAGTGCATTCAGAACTGTTGCATTAAAATCATTTTTAACACTAGACTCAGAACAAATCTCAAACGATTACACTCTGAAAAAGAAATACCTACCTTGTTCGAACACACACACCGCCTGACCGAGCGCTTTTACAGTTCACTCAAACACAACAAGAATCCACTCATCAAATCAATCGGTCAATACGATTCACTTTGCGATTTCACCTTCCGATACAAACACAGAATGCCGAAACACATTTTGTTAGATTTAAATTCAGTTTGGCATATTCCAGACATGGACAGTATTCGTAATAGGTACTTTCCTATCCTAGTTTCAAGATTCCGATAGGTAACTCCCATTACCTATCACAATTCCAAGATTCCGATAGGTAACTCCCATTACCTATCCACCCATGTTTTGCTATAAATATTTATATGTATGTATATTACTATATTCCCATAATTATCTATGTACACAAAAACAGACACACCCAACACCACACAATGCAGGGCGTCAGATATGACGTCACTGAAGGCTACAATGTCTTCATGCTGGGCATGTGGCCGTTTCCACCTGTATAGGGTTTTCTATGGTTTTCCCTATTACCGCGGCGAATGCGGTGGAATTCCTAAACAAAGGCCATAGCCGACCCCCCCCCATCCGCACTCAACACGAACACACTTATGTATTTATGCCGTAGTGCTGTGTCGAGAGGGAGAAGACGATGATGATCCATTAATATCATGCAATTTTTTGTAGGGTTTTTACAAACATATTTTTTCCCTACGTAAACTCCTGAACTTAAATTCAATAGTCCGTAAATGCATTTTTTCACCCACATGAGGTAGCAAAGTAAGGCGCAATGCGCTGTCCTATTGGTATAAGGGACAAGAGTTAGAGTTAGAATCAGTAACTTTAAATGATTCATCACTTAATGATAAATAAGAATCTAGAAAATGAAAAAAAAAAAAAAAAATTCAAGAGTGGCAGCTGTCAGGACAGCAAAGTTGGGTCAAATAATCAATGTGGGTCGTCTACTTAGACGGACTTCCACCAGGACTTCCTGGAGACTAAAGAAAGAGATGAGCTGACTGCGAGGAAGACGACTGCAGCAAAATGGTCAGGAGCTGGTGTAGAAGAGGCCAAATTCACAGGAGGTATACCAAAACATCCAGCTATATCTTACAATATTACGCCAATAATATGTCTCAGGTAGGTATAATTATTCTTGAATTTGAAGGGTTAGCTTGCGTTAGGAGGTTATGAAAAACAAAATACAGGAGGCTTTTATTTAAACTAATAAATATCGGTTGTGTTTAGGTGAAGACAAGCAAACTTAAGCTAGTGGTTTGAACCACTGTCACGAGTAAGAGTCGGTAAGACGCTCGACTACGAATCCAAAGGTCGCGGGTTCAAACCCGGCGTGCGTTAATAACTTTTATTTAATTAATATGTGTCATAACACATTTAATTCATACAAAAATAATAAAAAGTATATTTGCGGGACGTTACAGAGTGGTAGATACTCGCCCTGGTGAAAGACCCCCATTCAGAATCGAAACGTTGCTTGAAATGGCTTTAGCCGTGTTTGGTGACCAGATCTGAATAGCCAGGTACTTTCCAACCTTCCTCTTCCCTATCTCCTTCCCCTCCCCACTACCTTTAGCCTCACAACATAGCCTATTTCGGGATGCCATAGTCTCACTGGCTCTAGACGGTTGGGAGCAGTTGAGACTCTTGGGTGGTATTCATATAAAATTTAAAAAAAAAAAAACATGATTAGCGCTATTTTATTTATTTATCGATACTGCCCCCGTCAACCATCGATCCTCAACCCGCTTCAGCATTAGATCAAATTATGATCTGGTGTCAAGCATAACACCACGACCGTTATGTTATCACTAAGGCCTAAATATCTTGCGAAAAAATGTGGAAAAACGCCTCTCACCCGAACCCAGTTGATATACGAGTATATGCACGTTTGCATTCGGAAAGTGAAACAGCTGTTTATAACCATAAATAACCAAGCCTTAATAATTGTATTTTATAAAAAAAAACTATTTATTAAAAATTAAATAAAAACACAAGGCCGTGTTCGCATACAAATAATATAATTGACGTGAATTCGATAATCCAATTAATGCTATCAGCTGTCACCATTCATCCACCAAAAAAACTGAATCCCTTTTTAAAGTTTTCAGTTAGAAGCTAGACATACGCAAATACTTACTCTTTGTAAGCCCTGGGGACATTCCCATATACCATATTAAGTACCTACCTACGTACTAAGTAAACCAACAGATAGGCAAGTAGCTAGTATGTGTTTTAGGATAAACTAAGAAGGTACTTGCCAATTTAGTATGCAGATGTTCTCACTGCCTACTTAGTGTTGTTGGATATACTTTGTAAGACCGTGTATAGACGTCCGCAAATACCCAGTATGCAAATGTATGGGTGCATTTAATTTAATGGCTGTACCCCGTACCTAGTCTACGGGGAGATGTATGGATATGCAGGGGCGCTTACTTATGTAAATCCGCCGCTGGTAGTCGAGATCATACTCGAATAAAGCTATAGGTGTGTAATATATATGGCTGTCTGGACTCATTCCGTTGTGCAGAGGATCCTGACAAGCAGGGGGGGTGCTTTGGTCTAGCATTTAGTTAAGCTTCGTTAGATCCTTTATGAATAAGGAAAGCAAAATTCATGATACGACTCCTTGAAAGCCAAATGGTTATAATATCATGATTGTAGAGGCGCTAAGACGTTTCGTACATTATAATTTCAAGGGTGCTTACAAATCTAGAAACTCACTAAAAATATGAATGGACTACCTTAAAAGTAATATTCACATTAGGTCCTTGCACCTGTGGTACAAACAGTGAATAATTTAATACAAAAATACTCGGAAAGTATAAATTTGCGTAATATGACTGCGAAAAGAAAATATTAAATTTTCGCTTTTAGGTAGGACGGGCAAGCTCAACAATGAACGTTTTCACTTATATATTTATGGATTCGATTTTGAGTTGAGACTAAGAATAACTTTGGTACCTAATTTCATTTGTATAATAGTATTTCACGCAACGGTCGGTAAATTCTCGATCTACTGCTAAATCAAAATTTCGAAATTTTTTTACAGTGCACGACATATGTAAATGTATATGTTTTTCTGTTTTAAAAGAAATAAAAAACATTCCCAGGTTACGAATAACCTGACAATATTTAAAAAGCTCCTATTGGCATTATAATAAGCGGAAAATTTTGCTTGAGCAATGATTGAGGACTTAAATGGCTAGCAGAGGAATTTAACCCACGACGCCCGGTTGGGAATTCTACGCATTTGTCTACTCAGCTACTAACCGGCCAGTAAATATTTGTAATTTTAGCTATATTTTTAAGTATTTTGATAATTTTAAGCTTTGTTAAGCGCCTTTGAGGCGATATTTCACAACAATGACGCTATTATTTTACGAAATGCAATCTTGAAAAGGGAAAGTGAACCTTTATATATATTTTTTGAATGAAACAAAGTTCGTGATTGAAACACGCCAAAAATGTAATAAAATTATGTTTGTTTAAAAAAAGTCTCGCACAGAGTTCCAGTATGGTTGAGGTTCCCTGCTTTTGAACTTCCTACCATTCGCAACCACCCCTTTGTCTATCCAACTATACATCTGTCTGTATAGCCATCTTGGGATTGCATGTCCTGTACAACTACACACCTATCCAGCCGTACACGTGTACACACGTACTGAGCTCCTACCTTAGTATGTATATAACTCGAGGCATTTCTATACCCACCCTTGTCTGGTCAGGGAGCGAATATTGTGATAACACTCGCACTGTGGAGGTGTGAGTAAAAAACTCTTTGAATGTATTTGATGTATGCGTGTGGTTTTATTCAAATGCTGGGCTTAGATAGGGGTGGAGATATTGTATCAGTGTTGGTATGAATCTAGTATTCGTGGGTAAAAAACTACGCCCACAAATAGATTCAATTCGATGGTGCCTCAGGTGCAAAAAGTGTTCAGATCTGCCATTGCTTTTTGCAATTCTAAATAAATACATTATCCACAAGCGTATTTGCAGGTATTTATTAAATTCAATGGGAAAGAATGTGACGAATTTAGAGTGACAAACCCGTCACTCCCCATGAATAGTTGTTTAATGTTAATTATTGCAGTGGAACAAAATTGACCAAAGATTACAACATAATGAAGGCAGAGGATTCTAGTGGAGTAAAAATAAAATAAGTGTTAGTAAATCACGGCGGGTCTGAAGGATGCTGCGTCGGCTGGAGGTCTCGGGGCTCAAACGTTGGCCGCGGCAATATGTATTTTTCATTCGTCTAACTTGCTCATTAATACTGACCAGTTTTAGAGGTTATCGTCGAATGGTTACAATCGCTTAGCGAATAATATGCACGCGTTATGTTTCCTTGGTGCAGCATAAATCGTTTTTGTTTTTAGAGTAGGCATCTAAGATTACCACCAAGAGATGATATGGATACCAAAAATACCTTCAAAAGTATTTAACAATATATATATTAAAAAATATAGTGAATACCGCACAAGAGTCCCGAATGCTCTCAACCGTCTGGAGCCAGTGAAACTATGGCATCTCCAATTGGGGTATGTTGTGAGGCTGATGATAGTGGGAAGGAGAAGGGGAAAGAGATAAGAAGAGGAAGGTTGGGACATACCTCGATATTCAGATCTGGTCATCAAACACGGCTAAATCTATTGTAAGAAACATTTTAATTCTGAATGGTGGTCTTTAACCAGGGCGATACTAAGAGTACTGGGTGTAGACAACCATTACCGCGGTATTGATAATAAGCCAGTTAATTAATGGTTTGATTTTTCGTGTGAACGGCGTTATTTAAATAAGAAGCCATCAATACTGTTTGTATCTAAATATCAAAGCTACAAATAAATATTTGCGAGGACGAGATGAATTTTTATATAAATTCTACCCCATGTTTAAGATATCCGCATTCTTAAAGATCTTCGCCCGAAAAAAATAAAGAATTATCTACTTAATTAAGGAGGTATTAGTAATAATAGATGTTCTATTTGCAATAATTTATACCGTAGACGCATCACAGTCATCTATGGCCCCTGCAAGAAGAAAAAACAGAATGTGTCGGATTTAAAATGTTGCATCCGCTAGATTTTACGAAGAATCAAACATTTCGAAAGCTTATTTGAAATATTATTGCATTTACGTAATTCATCGATATTGATTTTGAATTCGAGCTTTTCAAATATAAAACTGCTATCTTTTATTAAATTTAAATCTAAAGATCGTCGTACGGGCCAATTTTGTGTTGAAATAGCTTAGTAGAATTGTTGATATTTTATGATGGAAACTAACTTAAAGCTTAAGAAAAAACAGAAGTAAGGAAACTTAGCTCATAATAGTACAGATTAGGTAAACATGTATCGTAGGTAAATACAAACCGCCCACGACTTGGAAACTCTAACCACTGGCTCCCAAAATGTGACCAAACAACGTCATTGTATTTTACAAAACACTTTATTTTGTGAAGAATTTTATAATGCATTATTGA
Organism: Drusus annulatus; assembly: GCA_022651775.1. Lineage (NCBI taxonomy): Eukaryota > Metazoa > Arthropoda > Insecta > Trichoptera > Limnephilidae > Drusus > Drusus annulatus. The sequence continues at coordinate 1,982,795 of JAGWCC010000025.1, read as the reverse complement.
ATACTCGGTAAATCGAGGAATATTTCAGCCAAGGTACAAGATCCAAATATTGCAGAATACATTTTTTTTTAAATCTGCACCTCTAAAAATATGCAGGATGAAAGGAAGATTAAGATAAATTGATATCTTCGTTATTTAGAAAGATTGTAAAATGAACATTTTATTTTGAGTCGTTCTCGAACCTCCGGTTGAGAAGCGCTGTATTTTATGGATTCAGTCAGTTATAAAATTTGAACAAAGCCAAGCCAAAATACGCCCGAAATCGATTTTAAAGTATTCACAAACAAATTTAAATTAGGTGAATTTGTTTGACGAATTACATCAGATTTCAAAATATGCATGTTAAAAAAAGTTTTTTGCCATCTGGTTAAAATTCTTACATGACTTACGAAATTTATAATCAGAAGTTCTACACAGAAATGTTTAAAAGTAATATTTAATTAACATTAAAAAATCTTATTTTCTACATGCCATTATATGCGTCATCAAAAAGGAAAATTCCACGTTCCGAGTATTTGAATATTCTCACTTACCCCCTCTCCGGAAATGTCTCCACACTCTCAGACACGGGATTATAATAGAATAAGGGGCATCTCGGGGGTCTTCTTTCCCGGGTCACGCCGGGTCCAGTCCCGGCGACGAGATGCAGATACAAATATATGTAATTTTCCCCAAAGATGATGAAGGAATAAGCGACATTTGAGAGAATCGGAGCCGACAGATGAACACCGGTCCGAACCGCACCCCAGTCTTTAAACTAGTACGCAGAATCAGCCAGAGTAACCCCAATTCTCTACTCCTCCGGCTCGGAGGTCCACCCTAAAGAGCGCAACCGCCAAAACCCACCCTAACGCACACCGAGCTCTCAAACAATGAGCACCGCGTTGATAAGAATGTAATCCGCTTGAATTCTGCGAGAGTTGGGGCGTTCTGGATGCTGGGGGCACGAGACGTTCCCGGGGATGCTGCGCAAAATAGGTGGTCGAAATATGAACGAGACTGCACGGCGCTGGATGTAGGCGGGGAGGGAGAGGGGGCTGGGGCTGCCGGCGAGGGAGGGCGGAGGGGGAGGGAGAAGAAGGATGGGCCGCTCTCCTCGCTCGGAAAACGTGGCTACAGAGTGTTTCGAGATCTAAGGAAAACAGGGATATATTTTTATAACCCTAAATAAATACTGGGATAAAATAAAGCTGGGGTGTTTTCTTTATTTTTCAGGTGACACCACAAAGTGCTTCCCATAAAAATATGTATCATCACGATATTGTGATCGAAATCTAAATTGAATATTAAAAAATACTGTCTCTTAATTGTTCCGCCTTTCGAATAAAATCCTAAAGCAGAGTAATTCAGTAGGTGGTAATACATACGCAGAGGTGGCTAATGTGTTTAACTCCACGGAATGTAGATACAAGAAAGCTATTATGTCATATATTTACAATCTTTACTATTTTACTACTATTATTTCTTTTCATATAAGCAAAGAAATAGCTTTTATTAGTGTTAAATATACCTTTGTATATGTAAAAACCCACTTGGGCGTATGCAATAAAATAATAAAATAAAACGTTGTGAATAAGATATATAAAAAGATAAATATAATAGATAAAATACTTATTTTAATTAATAAGTTTGTTCATATCTAATGACAAAAAAAATAGCTAGCGTAATGTTTTTTATGTTTAAAATGTTGATTTGTTTAAGCCGGTCAAGTACTACGGGACAACCCTACCGCAGGAATGCACTGAGCTCCCTCTCTGGGATATTTGGCATCGAAATGTTTGTTCAATTTGCTCTACCATGAAAATCTCCACAGCATCCGGGCTCCAGCAATTCCTCTCAGCCACTTGGGCTCTAGATCGTTGAAACGTTTTCCCGAAAATAGACAGAGTTTCCCGAGCTAGATGACTCGGCGAAATCACATTTGGAGTGCACTTCGCCAACACGTAGAAACGAGGTTCCAATAAACGATTTTCACTTATTCTCTCTTCTGAGAGTTTGAAATATTGCTTGTGTTTGCGGAGTATTTTAATATCACGCCGCTCTTTGGAATTCTTCAAAAACACTTTGCCCCTCTTTGATATCGATGACACTTCTTCAAATTATTTTCTGTTACTTGCATGAAATCTCGAAGCCCCAATTGGTGCTGATAATATTGATTGTAAGATACTCAATGTGACTCAATCCAAACTCGTGAACGTTGAGCTCTGACGTAGTGAAAAATCGTAATTGATTTAAAAGGTAAAGGCAACTATTTTCAGCTCAAATCACCATTCCCTTTATGGGTTATGCAGCTTTGAAACCTCAATTTACTGTCGTAAAATAAACGTCATATTGTTTATTCCATATATTTCAATAAGGAAATATTTTTAAGAAAAAAATGTTGAAATACGGGTTAAGCGGGTAGCACTACTAGCCATTAATATACTCTTTAGATACATTTTGAAAAAACTTGTTGTAAGGCCAACGGTTATATGGATTTAAATAGTTTAATACTTTTTTTTAAATGAATTAAATGGGATTGTTATATTGTAGATAGTGTTTAAGAAAAAAAGCCTCAACTAGTAAAATTATTAAATGAATTAAGAATCTCGGAAAGAAGTAACTTCTCGATACCGCAAGGCACAGATTTGGGCCCACTTTTGTTCATTATGTATGTAAACAACATATTTGAAGTCGCTAAATATGGAGAAATTGTCCCGATGACACGGTACTACTCCTAAAAGCAAATACACGGTTCGAACTAAACAAAAAAGCTAGCACAGACATTAATGAATTAAAGATGTGGTTTGACGAAAATTTTCTAACGTTAAATTGTTAAAAAACAAACAAATTGTGTACTATTCTGTATTCAAAAACACAAACGGTACTAATATCGCACAAAAAATAATAATTAAAATAATCTAAAAAAATCATTTTTATATTCCTCAGAACTCTAATTCAAATAATTTAAAGTCATAACATTAAATTTCTTTTTTATATTTAATATAAAAAAGAAATTTAAAATAAAACCGAACCATTCAAAAATACAAAGAATCTCAAGAAAAATGTACGTTCCTGATTTCGACTAATAAAAAACAATGGGTCAGAAAAGTTGCAAATATCTAAGAATAAAATTCTTTGATTGTTTACCGGAAAAAATAAGATTACCTAGTGATGATCTCAAAGAATTCAAAATACACTGAAAACTTAAAAAAAAAACAGTTTCTTAGCAACTAAATAAATAAAACCTCCGCCCCTATACACACAAGTACAGCTTTTTGTGTGGGTAGATCCTTATAATGAAAATTTAGATATAAAAATTATATATTAGTATGACACTCTACAATTTTATTTACTTTTATGTTTGATAAATATAAAAAAAATCTTAAATTTAAAAACGTCTTGGATTTTGAAGTATATCATTTTTCACAGCCCATTAAAAGCATTTCAACGCAGTTATTTAAAATCTTTTTAAGATGTTCCACTGTTTTATTTTTCTTTTTGTGAACCCACTGACAAAATACATTTAAATCTGACACTTGTGATGGGTACCAACTACCAACATAGACATTATACGCTTTTGTTCCCCATGAAATGTCTTTTTTTACAAGGTATATCCAGTGAGCTCTCTGATTCTACAAGAGCGATAAAAAAATACAAAAAACTTATGCTTGTCGTAAAAATAAGTTGCTCATAACACCAAAATATTCAGAGCTGTGACTTTTCATGACGCGGCGAGGGAAAGCTAATTTTTAATGTTTACAATCATTATTTTTCCCAAATTATTGAGTTCTTTATGCTCTTACGCCCACATAAGATGGTAAGCGTAAATTTTAGACATATTTTTACGGTTTAAAAATGTTGATATCGTTTCGCTATTCTAATTGCAACCAGGTTCGGGCAATTTTCCGATCATCCCCCATGAATTGCCCAGTTTCAGTGCCAGAGTTCTACCGACTCCAGCCAGTTGAGACTCTGAGATTATCACATCTCGTCTCATCTCCCCCTCTCTCTCTTCTTATTCAGTTGACTAGAGCGGCCAAATCTTCTTCTACGCAGCGAGTCTGTTTCTTCCTCGGAAAGCCTTCGGACTGCTTCCTCGGAACACCCAATCACACTTTTTGTGACCTGCATAATCTAATGATAGTGTTATGTTTCATTAGATTCTCGAAATTGAGATTTGATTCATCTGTACGATCCATTTTCTATTATGGGTCCAAATCTGCTTATTTGTTTTATATTTATTACTGATTAATTAATATTTAATCAAAAATGGCTATTTGATGCCTCAAAAATACAAAAGGTGTAGAAATAACACAGACAACATTCTTACTTAGATGAATATTTTTACTTGCAGCTTTTCAAAGTAAATCAATTAATTCCCAGTATTCAATAATAATACTGCATTGAGGAAAAACTACACGTACAGTAAGCATTCTTCGTCATTCGTATGAAAAAAAAACACAGACATACAATTTTCCATTGCCAATCAGTCAAAGTCATGACTCTGAATGAAACCATTCAATCTACGGGTATTTGAGATGCGACTTTCCTAAGCGACACGTACACGTATACGTACAACGTACATGTGCGTTACAACACTACGCGCCCATTCTCTAACTCACAGACAGGAATAAACTTAGACAATCAATGGTGAGGTTGTTTTAAGAAATATGGAAGATACGTCCAATTAAATAAGATAAAAAAGAGGTTTCGTTAAAGGATAATTCCTCGATGTTTCCAATTTCAATACGTCTTACTAAAACCAAAGGTTTGCAGATCGCAACCGACGCAAAGTTAAACAGTTTAGTATAGAAGCAATTTTTTTTTTAAATTGCCGGTGGTCGCACACAAAGTACAGCACATCGGACCGACAGGCAAAAACATCCTTTGCGCGTTTACAATGATGCAATATGGAGTTAACCTAAACACATTGCAAGTGAGTGGTTTTGCGAAGCAGCCTTTGACTATTCGATTCAAGATATATGTTGATTTGAAGAAGTCTACCCACCTACACTCCTAAGAAGGAACCTTTACATAATATCCCACAACTCTGTTTTAAGACAATTTTTACTAAATATATTTGAATTATCTTTCCTAGAAACTTACAGGGTTATTGATAGGTGGGCTCTATCTCAAGAAACAAGGGTTTGCATTGGAGTAGCTTGGAGCATCACCCATAAGTTGATGAAACTTCTGTACATGTGATTGAAAACTTATCGTAATGGTTTGATGTTATGTTTTCTTATTTCGTTATTTCTGGGTATGTGTATATATACGAGTATACTAGACCAGGCATTGTCATGAAAGAGATACGGTTTTAATTGGACCATCTCCATGTGCACCCCCAGTGAAGAGCTTAGTATCCGACGAAGAGGTTTTTCATCAAATGGAAAAATGTTGGGAAATTGTTTTTTTATATTAAAAGAAACAACTCCACGATTTTGTTCACATCAGGAGCCATAAATGCAATTTTATCAAATAATAATCCAAGGGATGATTCACGGATGACGTTGTAGAAGAAGACGCCGTCTCTAATGTATTCGAAACATTTGTTACTGTTGCGAGCGATGCTCAGACGAATTTTTCCGGGGTTAAGATTGCCCAGATCATAATCCTCTACGATTCTATAGTATCACTATCAAAGTTGTATCATCTATCTGATGTCCGCTATGTCAAAGTCACGGTGGCGTGTCCATGTTTCTACTGCCTACCGTCTACTGTCTACTCGTCTACCCTGTCTAGTCTCCTGCTAGATGTCTAGTTGTCTACACCAAGTTTGGACAGATCGCTGCTGGCCAGCTTCAGACAAATAACGTGTTGGATGAAACCAAAGTTAAACTTGTTTACGGTGGCAATCTTTCACCGTGGCGTGTTTATCAACGGTACAATGCCTGTGCTGGGAGGAACATTGTGCTAGGAAGACCATTATTTCACAGAAAAAATATTCTTAATGTAAAGTATTTTTTTGGGATTATGAAATTAGGTATTATATTTAAAAATACATTTAATCGCATTTTGTTTCCTCATATATTTTCTACTTATTGTTATCACTATATAGTCTCTGGTCTCAAGAATCATGCCTTTTCATAAAAAAATATGTTGAAAATACAATAAACCATAACAAAATTGAATAATCGATGAGTTAAAAAAAAAAACCTAATATATCGATGAAATCGATATATATAAGGTTTCGAAATCGAAACCCAATTTTATCAGACACCGTATTGCGATTATGAACAAAATAAAAAGGTTGCAAGGTGGATCAGATACAAAAAGCCCTTCAAAACGTTTTGATGGACCAAATCAGGCTCCAGTTTCCATGACTCAGCGGAATATTCTGTGACAGAGGGTGGTGTGGACTTCCTTCTCGGTGAAAGTAAAATCATCTCACATATAAGTTGTACAAACACATGAAATAAGATATGATTGGGCTGACGCAAAAATAAGAAAAGGTTCTCAAACGTTTTTTTATAAGAATACGTTTTGATAAATAAAGTAATCGATCTATGTTATTAATGTCGTAAACTCTCTGCCGTATGTACTCGCCAAATAAGATAAACGTGCCAATTTTGAAAGGGTATTTTTTATCATTTGTAAAGAGTCTGAAATTTAAATTACATGACGCTACTGCGCGATGAACTCACTGGTTTTTTTTTAAAGTTAGCTAGCTCAGTGAAATTCGATACGGCTTACGCCTTCGCATTTATTTTAGCGACACACTGTCCGCAACAACAACACGACAACGGTCACATGATATGTGAACATAAAACTAAGCTTTTGGAGAAACCATATTTGATAAAATTAAAAAAAAAAAAATAAAAATAATTTAGTATTCTGTATGGTTGGCTCCAAAAAAATGAACAGTTTTCATTTTCACAAAGAACTCCCGTGGTTTGGAGGTATGAAGTTGTCAAACTTGTGATAGATTGGATAGAGAGCCGAAAATATGAAAATTTGATAAAGGCGAGTAAGACAGATGCGTAATAACCTGCCGACGAGGCTCTTGAAGAGTCGCTTTTGTAATGTCAGCATCTAATGATGTCAGCAACAAAACAATGACTCTAGCGGCCTCTAATGCCCCAACTTCTTGGGTAACCTCAAACAAAAGAATATGAAAGATGTGTTCATGATTTTTCATTACAAAAATCTAGAAAGGTGAGCTCTGGCGTCATGAAATTTGAATAAGCTTATCTGTCTGGATTTTTAAGGTCAACATAACTTACAGCTAGGGTTGACATAACTAACGTAAATTCCATCGTAAGCTATAGAATTTTAAAGAAGCAATTGATCTGTTATAAGATTTAACACAATGGAATTTTATTTGCTCGATGTTTTTCTAATGTTCAGTTAGAAATGAGGGTGTTTAATTTCATGCGAGGCCAGTTAGTAACGATAGACCAGAAAATACTACTGCAAATATTGGAGCCAACAGTGCAAAATGATTAAGTTCGTTAGTTGTGCTCAGTCATCAGTCAGTTTCTATTTTGCGCCCCCCCCCTGCGTAGGTAAAAGTTTGTACAACTTTTCTATTAAGTTTATAGCACCCACCAAAAAGGAAACTTTCTCAAAACGTTGGTCACAATACGAACACGTGATCGATCCCGGCCAGTTCCGTGTTTTGGGCCACGCGGCCCGGGCTCAAGTAGGCCCCGGAGACCGATTGTTCCCGTAAATGGAAACTGTAGGCTTCTGAAAAACACGATTGGGCCTCCGAAGGTTGCCGGCCCTGCTCCTCGAGAATTGATGGGAAGCGAGAGTTTCGGTGACGCTTTACACTTTGCGGCCGATAAAAGGATGATGAAGCGAGGATTGCATATAGGAAGACAGTAAAGTTCAAGAAAATCGCTGAATCACTTCAGGAATGGTAGTATTTTGAGTTAGATAATCGAAAAATAAGGCACTCGTTATTATTACCCGGCTTCGCTCGAGTATAAACATCTTTTTTCGTATTTTTTTCTTAACCAACAAAAATTATTACATAAAGGTCATGACGACCTCTGTGGCCAAGCGCTTGTGATTCTAGACCTAGGTTCAAAACCGGCTCGCGCAAAAATATAAAAAGACCAATGTTAAAAAATGCTTGAAATGGTATAAGCCATGTTTGTGGACCAGATCTGAATAGCCAGGTACTTTCCAACCTTCTCTTTCCCATCTCCTTCTTTTACTCACTCCCATCAGCCTAACAACTTACCCCAATTGGGGGTGCCATAGTCTTACTGGCTTCGGACAGTTGTCACTCTTGTGCAGTGTCCGCATTAAAAAATGATTACATTTTGTATTAAAATTTTTTTACTTGTTATTGCGTATATTACCTTTATTGCTTTATTACCCGATTCAACTCGAATAACGGATTACAAAGAATGGAACAGATAATATTATGGGTTTTTCTTATTTTTTAACAGTAACATTGTTATTTTAAAGTCAAGAAATACATTTAAATAGTTTTTTTTAAGCTTGCCAGCATCATAGCGCCAGTGTTTACGATTGAACTTTTTTTGTTGCTATGGTAACAGATAATTTTTTTTTAAAATATAAATTTGTTCATTTCAGTTTTTATTATTTTTTTTTATTAAAATGTTAGCATACAAAATACATTTGGTATATTAATTCCAAGGAGTTAAAACAAAAAAAAAACTCATTTTGGGAAGGGCAACATTATATAACAAAAAGGAATAATATTTTTATAAAAACTTACAAATTCCAAATAGGAAGCACAAAAGAAGAGGGAACAAGCGAAAAAACACATAAAAAAGAGACTCATAGGAGTAGAGACCAGCTAGATAAAAATCACAAATACAGCAAGAAAGACATTCATACACACAGAGGTCTCACAGATAGGACACATCACTGATTTATAAAAATGTCGAGAAAATATCCTTTAATTGCTTTTGCACTAGTCTTCTATTCGAAGCCTTGCCTGTGCATATATTTATAAAACATTTTCATTTTGCTACTAAAAAACCGTCTGATAGATTTTCCTATATTAAGTGATGTATGTTTAACCACTATTTTAATGCAGCCTGCTGTGCTAATCTGGTTGTGATGATCTATTTGATAACGGCACAAAATCGACAGACACGGCAAGCGTGTGTTTGTGGAAAGACATATGTTTAATACGTAAGCTATAAATATATATCGTCACTCTTTAAAAAATGATGTATTATTCATTAATTTCTCACTGAAATAATAAGTAATTAAAATAAATAATTTTTGACGAGCAGTGTTACAATTTATTTCTTATTGAATTGAATTATTCTCGAGTTAGTCAGACCATTTATTAAAACTCGGAATAAATAAATAATGTTAGTATTACTTAATACGTATTAATATAACGAATTTATGAATGTAATTTTACCGCGTTCTTTCCAAGGTTTATAAAAATTAAAATATCTCGAGCTAAGAAAAAAACATGTCCTTTATATGTCGTTGAAGTTTAACGGAAAGCAGACATCAATTTCCAAATAATACTGGTGTATGTGAATTAAGGGATGAAGCGCGTAAATGGATATCAAAGCATAATCACCGATTGGGTAAAATCCTTTGAATCATTCCCACTGCTTATGACCTTTATCAATCAAAGCCCTATTATATTCCCGCAAGAGCTCCGAGAGCGGTACGCGGCTATTTTAGAAATGCATCGCAGATGAATTTGAACCTAATCGCAAAAGCTTTCATTGCTACAGAATGTGCAACCGTCGAACCATTTTCCTTTGCCATACGTCATTATGACGTCACGCTGCGAAATCATTATGGCCTCCGTCGCGAGAGAGAGACGCGCCTACATAAAGGAGTGAGACAGATATATAGTCTGGTACGAAATATTGATCCTTAAGGGCCGCTTTGTATGGGGCGAGTCTATCTCGCGCCGAGGGGTGCGCGTTTTCATTATTCACGAAGGGGGTTTACGCGTGTTACTGGCGTAAATCTCGAAATAGCGGAATAATTCAGGGGGCAGTACGGCGTTTTTCGCAGCTGACTATGAATAAATGCGCGGCGCGCTCCTTCTGGGAAAATTGTCGGGTCAGGAAAAACGTGTTCAAAATGGCGGCGTCCTACATAAAACAGCGGCTTTCACGGCCGTTGTGTGGCCATGATGAAACGCTGTCCGCTGCCTGCGATCGTAAACGTATTTTATTACGATATATGTTATCATTTCATACGACAGAGCTCAGCAGAGGAACTCGTTCAGTTCCGGCCGAGGAAGATGGCGGTAGGGGAGATTGGCTTGAATTACGAATACGGCTGGTTGAAGCTTGTTGAAACATAATTGTACCTTTTTATAGGCGTTATTTGACTTAATATTGCGGAAGAAATAAGACTAGTGCAAAAATTTTATCTAATTGACTACGTGGACACGTTTAATTTACGATAGAATAAAGAAAAAATGAAATTCATATAACCCTAACTAACTAGCTAACTAACCATCACGCCGTTTCTCCGCAGGGGTAGGCAGAGAGGACGGACCGCCATACAACTCTGTCTTGGCACACACTTCTTGCTTCATTTACATTCATACATCGTCTCATACATACTCTTCTGTTATTCTGACTCTTCACATGACCCGATTCAAGTATTTGATTTACTTGATCGTGCCATGTCTTTCTCGGGCGTCCTCGACTTGTTTTTCCATTCACTTTCGCATCATATATTCTTTTCACACTCCTTTCTTCGTTCATTCGCTCTACATGCCCAAACCATCTAAGCGTCCTTTTCTTGATCCTATCCATTACGCTACCATTATATCAGCCTTGCATTCTTTCCGGATATCCACATTTGTAATACGGTCATACAAGGTTTTACCGCACATCCGTCTCAAAGATCTCATTTCCACAGCAGTCAGTCTACTTTCATCCTTCCTCTGCCAGTTCCATGCCTCACTGCCATACATCAGGGTTGGTATAAGCACTCCATTGTGGACTGCTAGCTTCGCTTCTTTGGACAATTTCTTATTTGCGCCAACAGCGTTCAGTCCTCCATTAATGGAGTTTCAAGTGGAGTTCAAATTCATATAACCCAATTTTTGGAAACCAAAAACACGAAACAATTTACGGTTATTGTTTTTTTAAAATTTTTTTTTATTAGTGAATACCACAGAAGAGTCCTAACTGTATGGAGCCGGTTGGACTACGGCTTCCTCAATTGGGGTATGTTGTGAGGCTGAATGCAGTGAGGAGGGGAAGGATATAGAGAAGAGAAACGTTGGGAAGTACCTGGTTATTCAGGTCGTTAAGTTTTTTTATGTAATCTAATAACAATACTAAATTATTATGACTTCGCGGGTGCGATTCCTGCCAAAGTGTAAATAATATTTTCACTAACAAAAACATAATATTTCAAATACAAAATTTGACAGCCACCGTAGCCTAGTGGTTAAGACCTTCGACCACGAATCCAGAGGTGTTCGGTTAAAATATCGGCGTGCGCAAATAAATTTTATTTAATTGAAATGTGTTAGTTCACATTTGATTAATATAGAATAATGTATAATATATTTGCGACACGTTTTAGAGTGGAGAAATACCACCATTCAGAATCGAAACGTTGCTTGAAATGGCTTTAGCCGTGTTTGGTGACCGGATCAGAATAGCCAGGTACTTCCCAACCTTCCTCTTCCTCATCTTCTTCTCCTCCCCATTACTTTCAGCCTCAAAACATACCCCGATTGGGGATGCCAGATTCTCACTGGCTCTAGACGGTTGGGAGCAGTTGGGACTTTTGTGCGGTATATTTTTTTTTACAAAGTGAAGCTTAGGTTTTTTATACTAACTGTATAAAAAACGGTTTAGTTGAGTATTAATGGTGATTTTAACTCAGCTAGGCACAGTCTGTACATGTGAGCATGAAGCTGAGATACACGCAACGAGATGAACATATCACTAAGAAACGTTGAGAAATATTAGAAATATGCAGTTAGCAACGCACACAACTAAGCTGAGTCAAGGAGATAATACTGGGTCGAGCAATACAGAGCACAGTTCTAAGCTGAGAAAGGCACAAATATATAAACAAAGCACAAGGCAAGTACGAACACAAAGCCGAGCTTTGAAAAATACCCATCGGCGCCTACAAAGCAGAAAGCTGAGCTGTGACGTTTTAATACATTATTGTAACGGTACGGATTTTTGTTTACAAAAATAACACATGTAAGTAGATGCATAGTGCTTTCGGAGCGAAGAAATGGTCGACTGTCTGATAGTAGGTACGTTCAGCCGGCTGAGGGTAGATCGAGATCGAACCCCACAGCGGGTACTGAAAACTAAGATCCTTTCAATTAACGACATCCGAGCCGAAACCTTTATGTCCAAAACTTACGTATCTCAACCATAAAGCTAAACATTTGTATATTTGAGGCTGCAAAAACTCTCAAACGTTGAAAGTTGGGATGGTCAAATTTGCATAGCCTTGTTCAGAGACGGCAATGGATTCTCATCGTGAACGATCGAGCTTTGAATTACCTATTTAATTGTTGAAAAATAAAAATAATTGCTTATTTCATATTTTCCCTGATGTTCTACAAAATAAAATATTTACAAATAAATGTTAAAAACTCCGGTAATCACCACTAGCATAACAAAAAGTTGTTATTCATTTAAAATTATTGTTTTTTTTATTTTTTTATTTTTTTTTTAATGTTTGATAATGCCCTCAGAAGGCAAAACAGCTGTCACGCGTAAAAATAAAAATAATTACTGTTTAAATAAAAGTAAAAAACCTAAAAATTAAAATGGAGTTCTACAAAATAAACTTTAAAACCATAAATAAAAATTATTTTTATAAGTGAAAAGCATTATTAATTACCGATTCGGCAGCAAGACATGTTTTACATATAACTTTTTTTTAATAATTAAGTTACCCCTTGTACATGTTTTTCATGGTTGGACATGCTCGAGCATGTTTTAGGCAACCCCCTCCAGCATCCCTCGCTAGCCCTGGCCAGGATAGCGAGCGCCAAACACGAGCAGCTAATTGGCCAGCCTCCGGAGGGGGGAGGATGGAGGTCGAGTTCTACCTACCATACACCTATATACCCATTGCGTACTGTAAATACTATTTGGTACCGCTTTGCAGAGATTTAAGCTTCGATAGACATATTTAAATACGTGTAATATATTTTAGGGCCATACTTAAAAATGTATAGTGGACTTGTCACCTCACGACATCGATACCACGTAAACGAAACGAATTTAATTAGACGCAGTTGTTTTGGCCTGCAGCCTGAAGGGTGAAGATTTCCTCGATTATAGCCGTCCTTCGATCTTTGAAAGGAGAGAGTTCCACAAAAAGAGGATTATGTGTGTTGTTAAGATGATAGGCAATATGAGGGGCTTAGAAGCAAAGGCAGCAATCTCCAAAAACGGTTCTGTAGCATTGTCAACTTTTGAATGATTATTATAAAGAAATGGAGAATGAAGTGTACAAAAAGTGCATTAAACGTTAAATCAACTTTCCAAGAAATAATTTAAAATGAAAGAGATTGCTGCCTTTGCTTCTAAGCCTCTAATATCCTACTTTGGACTATTTTCGAAAATAATTGTGTAGGTTAGGTCTAGATAGCCCACTTGTATCAATAACATCAAAGAATTTCTTTAGATGAAAATTAAAACGATCAATTTCAAATGAAGTAGGATAAAATCAGCCTTACTTAGGGAACAGAGACGTCTACATCCCAATTCTATCGGTTTTTCTCTTCAGAGGGTATTACTCGGTTACTGCTTTTTTATTTGTGATATTTTCTTGTGATGTAAAAAATATCTACAAAATTGCTTCTTTTTTCACCTGTGATACTCAGTTTGATAATTAAGTCGTTCATGAATATTTATGTCTTCGATAGTGGTATTCCATGTAGTCTGTAGTCTGCGCCGAGTTATGCAGTGATCGGATGGGGGAAAACTTGTGATTTACCTCTTCACCGTAAACACGTTTAATCCCGGCGTTCGGAAATAAATTCCACGTACAGATATGCATAGAACTGTGTGCTGATGTTTTTATCACACGAATTATTTTAAACCATCAAACATATATTTAGGGGTCTCACTGAGCAGAATACGTAATGACGGAATAAAACTGGAGGGAGACAACAGGACACCGACGAAGTGGTGGCGTATTTAAGAGGCCAGAAGGACCCTCTGAGGCTTGTTGTCATAATGATAAGTATACTTAATCTCTACTAAGAATTAAAAATAATAATTAATTATTTAAGACACATTATGATGCTTTGAATTTCAGAGCATAGCTAAAAATATGAGCTTATATATTAAATACCTTTATTGATGTTTGCGCAATTAAACCACTTTTATCGTACATAAATCCTTTCGTATTAATTTATTTTTTAATATTATCCAACCCGTAAAATTCTCTTTAAAAAACCAATAACTGGAATCAATAAGCTGAAATAAATCAACGTAACTGTGTATTCAATTGTGGAAACAACAAATCGAAAATGTTTTTCGTTTATTTTAAAATCTTTCAGACTACAAGAGGGTATGACGAAGTATATACACCAGTAAAAAGTTGGACTATGATAAAAAAGGTTGAACAATTACTAACTACATAAAAAAACTGTCATTTTATTTTCCTGCTGTTAGAGGCTTGGATTTTAAGCTCAAAGCTACGTGTTTTAAATTTCGAGCTTTAATCTTCGAGCTTTAAGATCAACTTTCAGCTCAGCTTTATGCTCAGCTCCCAGTTAAACTTTAAACATAGCTTTAAACTTAGCTATAAGCTTTGAGCTTTAAGTTCCTAGATTTATGCTTCAAATTTCATGCTTAGTCAGAGCTTTGAGCTTAAAGCATTGTCAGAGCTTTGTTTTTGAGCTTTGAGATAAGAAAGGACAATATTTGCAGCGTGTAAAGTTATTGGCCACCTACTTTGCAGAATTTGAACAAAAAATTACAAATAAAGTATTTAGTATAAAGCGCCTTTGAGGAGATTTCATAGTTCTAAATAAAGTCTACTATTTATTATTATATAATAATAATAAAGCATGTCATACGAGATGAGAAATAATTTTCCTTAAACAAAATCTCTGTCTATTACAGGTAGATAAAAAAGAGGCTATCCTTATCAAGATGCAAAGAAACGATAGCAAATTTAGCACTCATTTCGAGATAAAGCCATTAAATACCCTAGCACTGAAAAAGGGTCAAATATGGAACACGAGGATAAGACGATGTGCTGATTGACAATGATGACATTATATTTTAATGGCGAGTATTGTAACATTAAGTAACAACACTTTTATAATTTCGTAACCAACATAAAAGGCCGATAACTGTTTCAAGAATGCTAATTATATAACCACCCTACACGATTTTACAAACATATATTTCATTTCTTCTTAATTCAGTCTAATGTCTTAATGTACAAACAGTATATTAGAATAATCAATTTGCCACAGTGAATTTCTCAAGCCCCTGGGAAAAATTACACCCAATATTCCCACAAATAAATAATAAAGGTAGGATTTCAGCCAATGTTATTAAAAAAATCTTTACGCTTCACTGTGGTATTATTTATTATTCATTTGAAAGAGTATTAACAACATTCAAAGAATATGAAATTTTAAAAGTAAATAAGAAAAAATGATTTGGTAAGTAAGAATTCCATCCATGACGCTACTTACATGTTTTCAAATATTTTCGGACACAATTTTTCTCACTATTATGAAAAACGGATGTCGATATCGGAAAATGAAAATAGAATTTTTTTTTTAATAATTTTCAAGCAATATAAAATGACGGTGAGTAAATTGCTTGAGGTAGTTCTGTTGGTAGAACGGTACTCCCAGATAGAGTAGTGGTGCCGAGGTCAATCCCCGATCTCGTGTCTTTTTGTATTTCATATTCTTTGAATATTGTTAATTTTTTTCATTAATTCACAAAATCAATTTAAAAAAAAACAGCATTTATCATTAAACTACCTAATAATATTATGGCTATGCCTATCAATGAGATACGAAGCGATTTTTAAAAATTCTCGTCTAGTCTTGCATTACACACCGCGGTTTGTGGCGGGACCCTAAAAAGCATCGCCGTCTTTTGAATGCTTGGTTAAAATAAAAATAAATTATGAGTTGATATTGAAATGACCGAAAAAGTTTTAAACTTCCAATAGTAGGTAACACAATAATTTTTTGCTATTTTTCTCTTATTATTTTTTCGTGTGCTCCAACGTAAACGATGATTAAATGACAAATCACAAAGATTCGGAGTCCTGTGAACCAAAACTAATTTATGTTCCAGACTTTCAACGAACGTTATTCGTTCTAGGAGACAATTTTAATGGTACAAATAAATTAACAAGTTTCCTATCTGCTATCTGAACCTATTTATCTGGTAGACTTATATCTTTTTGTACTTTGCTCCGATTAAAAAGAAGATAAATACCCGAACTTTCGATGTTACTTCCAAATTTATTTATCTCATCTATTACAACCCACGTATTCCACATACAAATGTTTAGTTTCATTCGAATGTACTCGTATGAAGATACAAGTACGCAACGTTATGTATTTATCACATTGTTTTTTTTTACAGTCCACTTAATTTGCTTTAACTAGAGTAATTTAGTTTGTGAATACTTACGTTCGTACGAGTGTGAACTTTTCAAATTTGGAATTGACGTTAATTGAAATTATTAAATTTTATCTAATAAATACTTACCTATAATGTATTTTAGCAGACATTATTTAAAATTTGAATTACTATTTAATATTGGTAATTCATGTTACATCCCGTGATATTTCACGGGTAATAACTAGTATGATATGAGGGGCTTAGAAGCAAAGGCAACAATCTCCAAATACGGTTCTGTGGCATTGTCAACTTTTGAATGATTATTATAAAGAAATGGAGAATGAAGTGTACAAAAATGTTGATGCGCATAAACTAAGAACAATTTGAAACAATTATCTCTAAATGTATCAACATATTCACAAAAGAAAAGTGCATTAAACGTTAAATCAACTATACAAGAAATAATTTAAAATGAAGGAGATTGCTGCCTTTGCTTCGAAACCCCTCATATATTAAGTAGTAAAGGCTCTATTATCTAAATAATTTGTTGAAGTAAACACATGATTTGATATCAATAGTTGATCAGTAAGTTGTGGATATCGGTAGAAACGACCAAATATTATACACCGTAATTATGTTTTCTACTATTTTTAATATTACTTAAGGCTTCCAAAGACCGATAATGATTTGTGATATTTTGTACGTAGAATTATCTGGCTACTGTTTCGCTCCCCTTGCTGTGAGGGTTTACCTTTTCACCTGCGTTCATTGAATTTACTACGATACCCGTACTCCGTACTATTTAGATACAGCGTAAATACTATTTACAACTACCACCAGTGGAAACGACTTGCGCACAACTGTTTCTAACTGTTGTGATTCAATGGTTGTATCGGATAAAAAATATCCAATGCCCACCCATTATTTTCAAATAAGGAACATCGATTCGGGATAATCTTAAAACAAGTGTGTCACGATGAAAACAAAAATAGTTGCTCAAATTTATACCTGCATAAAAAAAATTGTTTGAACAGGTTAGATGATACAATTCTGTGTGCCAAAGGAAGAACGATGTGTAAAAAGTTTAGAGTTAAGTATGCAGAATTGTTCCTTAGATATATATATCTAGCAAAGGAAAATGAGATGAGTCAGTAAATAAATTTGCTATTATTTTTTGAAAAAGGACATATGACATGATTACCATACATACAAAAAACAAAATTAAAAAATTTTGTTTTGGCTCTCCTGAAAACCTGCGATTATTGACTCATTCCGTTCTTGCGCACACAACTTTAGTATGCCGACTTGTGGGTAATATCAGTGGACAATTTTCACCATAATCCATCTCACACTGAGCGAAGAATCTTTAGATAAATTCACTTTAACCAAATTTCTCGTACTGTTATAAAAAAAATAAATATAATATATAATAATATAAATGCTCAAAAATCGAAAAATAAAAAACATAAATAATGTAACTATAATTATGCCAATATCATGTCCTCTAAGTGCAAAACTGTATCTTTCTCTAAATTAGAAAAACTAAAACAACTGTGTTTATCTGAAGTGACCTGCCAGGTTAGTCTACTTCTGTATATCTCAGTACATAATATAAATAAATATGCCATATGTAGTCAGTAATAAGATGAAGTCTACGAACTAAGATATGCACAGCTTCCTTGGGGTGGATTTTCACAAAAAAACGCCGCTGTAAAAATTATTAAAATATTTTTATTATTATTATCAATTCTCTGATAAAATATATTAGGTGTAAGCCATTAGTCATAAGTCATGGATGATCAGAAAAAGTATTATGTTTTACTGTATTTTTTTACACGAACGTATATTAGATAATTGGATTTATTTATTTATAGGAAGGGAGGAGTTTTAGTAATTTTTTAACAATAATGGCGCTATAAAAAAAATGGTTGTCATCTTATTTATAAACCTTTCTGATGGAAAACGATTAAAATTAGTGACATGAACAGGACACCTATGATCAAAGAGTCAGGAAGTGGGCATTTTCGCGGTCGCGACATTTTAGATCTTCGGACCCACAATGATATAATTAATGATAATATAATATATGTATAAAATGATAAAATTCTAACTCGTACAAAGTGATAAATGCACATCACTAGAGGATAAATTAGAAGAAATAAAATGTTGATAAATAATAATGAGGTTTTTTTAATTTAAACCAGGACATGTATTTTGTATACAAAACCATTATCCAGGTATGGTATGGAATACTTTAATTTTTATTAATTTAAACAATTGATTTTATCATACTTGATATATTTTTCATTTATGATTATAATCCAAGTATTTGCAGTGGAGCTCAATAAGCAAAAAAATCTGCTAGACTATAATCTAATATTCATTCCAAAGGCTTTAACTGACTTCGACATCATGCAGGTACCTGTTTTAATTGTCAAGCGCCATCTAGGGGAGTATCTACGTTGCTCGAACATCTAGAGCTAAAACCATTTTTCGTTATATCCTGGAACTCCTATAAATACGTATATAGCATTCAATATTAAGCAGCAGCGAGTGAAACTTATGTAATATAAATTTATTACATATATTATAATTAAAGAGATTTTTTTAATCAACAATAAAAATGATCAAAAAAAAAACTCTCTGTGGAAAACATTATGATCATCAAAAAAGACAACCATTTTGAACCAAAGCCATCTAGCGTCAGCTATTGAAACTCTTTGAAAGGCTTTCACGGAAATTCAAAATGGCCATTGGAATAATCCGATAAGAAAACATATACCTTTTACAACATAGGATTTCATCTAAAAAACTTTCTGAATTTTGCAATACAACATATTTTTATTTTCTAATTTAATTCTGTTTAGATTTTGAAAAATATCTCTTCAAATAATACACGCTATATTGCATTCACTTTATAAGCAGTTTCCTCTTTCCCTGCAATTCTGATGATGACCTTTATTTGGAAAGGCTCTATGTGGAAATAACAAATCAAAACTTTTCTAAATAGCCAACAGGTGTCGGATCTTTTCACAATATTGTTTATAGCAAATCAATTCAAAACTCTCGCAACAAACTTATAAAAAAATACACAAGTTGCAAATAATTTATGGACAATATAAAATATATGGTTTACCTACCCCCATATAGAACAAGAAATTCCGACAATGAAAACACCATTCTTTTTCTGTTGATTGTAAAAAAATGTATTTTTTTAAATTGACTTAAAAAATCACACGTCAATGAACTGTCAAATTATTATTATTTTTTATTTTGATTATGAACAACTAAATAAATTAAAGCAATATTTGAGGAAAACTCTTTAAGATATTTAGTTTTTTAACACTTATTATCTTTCACTTATCTTCAGCCAGCGCGGTTATGATTGCTAACTTTCGATAAGGAGATGACACCAAAGGCAGAATACGCTCATGTACGAAATTTAATTAAAAACCCCCATTCTCCATATCCATTGAAACTTTCATTTAAATAAACAGAATGTTAACATCAAAACTACACAGAAATATATGGGCCAAAAGTAGGTTTTCGCTCCTGCTATCACAAGCAACCACTCCGTACTAAATACTAATGATTCCACAATATACCCCCGGCTGGGGCAGGGTTAGGGTGATTTTTTCCAGCAAATTTAACGACCGGCCTTCAACAGCCCCGAGAACGGAGAGTGTGACTTGAACAATATATTGGATAGAATTGTTGTTTATGACCACCTTTGTTCAACGAGTTTAAATTTTAAAGAGAAAAAGTCATTCATTCAAAGGAATCAAAAGAGGATTGCGATGACTTTGTTGCAGGGCTGCACATTCTATGAAGCGAAAATGAATGTTTGCAGTTTTACAAATTATATTATTAAATATTTATGTATGAAGCTATTGTTGTTTGAATATTAGACCACACGTTGATATAATCTAACTTAAGATTGTTAAATACAAATATTAGAGTAAAAATAAAAGTTTTTTTTTTATTATTGAAAACTTTCAAACCGGAAGCTCCCGTGAAATACACAGCTTTTCATGTCTGAATGTCTCAGGTTAACATATTTTTTTACCTCGTAAAGTGATATACATATTGAGCTATGGAACTCTCAAATATTCATTGAGCTATCTACAAATATAAGGCAAGACGCTAAATTATTTCATGTACATTTTTTTGTTCTGAATTGCAAAAAAGAGCGTTGAAATATTTTGAAATACAACATGTATTATCCGCGTTTTTCAGTTATTTATGAGGAAATACGATTACATTTTTAATAAGGGCGAAGCCGGTTAGTAAAACTTCCTTTGAAAAAGGTTTCCCAATATGAGGTACATTTTATTAATTAAGATATTTCAGTAAATATATATTTTTTTAGATTCCGAACACCATTATCTTTTTATGTACTAATATGTTGAAAGATCCACTAGCGTACGTGTTAAGCAAAACTAATTTATTGAAAACATTATGAATGATAGGGGAGGAGAATAATTTATTTATCACTGTTCCCTGCCACATTTGAGCTGCAATGTCATTTTTAGAAGAAGGATCATGGTAGAACGCGATGAACACTTCACTGGGAGAACCTGAGCTGAGGTGTTCGCGTGCTTTACTTGGGGTGTTAGGTTAGGTATCACTGCGTATTGGTTATTTTTAGTAGGTTAAATATGTGCTATTTCAAAATAAAAGTTCTACATAAATAACTTATTAAGGCTGCACCAATTTCTAAAAGTACAATATTAACGATACATAAAATATTGGGTACATAAAGCCTGTAAACATGCAAATAGAACTTAAAACAATACGAAATTAATAACTTAATACAATGAAAAATACATAATTGATGGTTCTCAAACATACGGAAATAAAGCAATAATCCCATACATTTTTAATTAATAAATTGGATTATGATTGATTATTGAAATAATATCAATAATTTTCAACGAAATATGAAACAGAAAGACACAGAAAATAAAAAGAATTAAGTCGCGACCGAGTTTCGAACTCGGAACCTTTACTCTATCCGGGAGAATCGTTTCTGCCAATTGAGCTACTGAAACCATTTAAGAAACCGTCTTTTTTTCTCTTCTCATATAGGCAGCCATTTTTGTGTTGGTATGCAAAGCTCTACCCGAAGACAATTGTATACCTAGAAAGTTTTCATTTTTTATTTACGAAAGATTTTTTAAAGTTCTTGCAGACTGTAGAATTAATATATGGAGTATTATTATTATTGTGTTGTGTTTGGTTAGGTGTAATCGAATTCTGGAAAATTGTGTTGTATGTACTTTTTGTTTTGATCTAGACTGAAACCTTTTGTTTAATTTTCTGTGTTATAAAAAATAAAGGTTATTTCAATGACGTAGGCATGGAATTATAAAGTTTAGTGGCGTAGTACGTAATACGGATTTTATGAATGCGCTTCGTAACGTTTCTAGGATTTAATTCTTCCACGAGATGATTTGTGTCAACCCTGAGTGCAAAGTATTCCAGGGTTGTGCATTTAGAGGGGCGACGGAGATCATCAATCATCCGGGAAGACAATCGGAAGCGGTGTCGGCCCGCAGCTGCCGTCGGACCGGTAGGTACCTTCCCAGCCACTACGCCTTCCCCACTCTGCACTCCACACTCAGTTCTACACTCTACAGTCTCTACACTACACTCTACATACGGGATAAGCGACGAGGGACAGCGGGATCAATCGCATTACTTGTAGGCAAGATCGCTGTTGGGATTTGGGATGTGAAAATGTGGAGATGTGGCAATTATGGAATTAAATTCTGTAATTATCATTCTGAATAAGAGTACGTACTTATTTATTTATATACACTCGTTAAACGCCTGTTAAAAAGAAAAGGTGAATTTTGAATTTCGCGGGCTTTGTACATTCGATTATCGATTTTATTTATGTTGGTATATGTTAGCATTATCAGCCATTTTGGATTAGTGGTTTGTTTTTGACAACTGGAAAGGTTAGTTACGTTTTTGTGTGTTCTTCGATTTTTTTACTTTAAAAAGAATGGATCAAAGAATAAAATCCATGATTTGTTTTTCCACAACTCCAGGACGCTCATCGTCATCAATATCTTCTCGGCCTTCTGTAAAGCGCTTGTACCACTTATAAACACTTTTTGAGACAAAGTAGACTCGCCAAATGCCACAGTCAACATTTTAAGGGAGTCGTAGCACTTTA
This sequence comes from Drusus annulatus, assembly GCA_022651775.1. Taxonomy (NCBI): domain Eukaryota; kingdom Metazoa; phylum Arthropoda; class Insecta; order Trichoptera; family Limnephilidae; genus Drusus; species Drusus annulatus. The sequence continues at coordinate 1,960,115 of JAGWCC010000025.1, read as the reverse complement.
TTCCATTTTTAACGCAAAATTTAATATATATTCTTTGATTCATTTTTTTCAAAAGTAAAAAATCGAAGAAGACACAAAAACGTGACAAACCACTAATCCAAAATGGCTGACAATGCTAACATACGATAAACATATGTGTACCTACATAACAAACAAAAAAATCGATAATCGAATGTACGCAGCCCGCGAAAATTCAAAATTCACCTTTTCTTTTGAACAGGCCTCGTATATATTTAATTGTAGGCGCTAAAGTGGATTGTTACAAATAAAGGTACATTTTACAGTTATACAAGTGAAAATTATTTGCTCATACGAAAAGTAAGAATTCGATGTAAACTAAGTATTATATTGATTATATTTGTGTAACTACATTAATAGTGTTAAAGATAATATGTATGAAATTATAGCCTTCTTGTATCTACATTCCGTGCAGTTAAATACATTAGCCACCTCTGCGTATGTATTACCAACTACTTAAAATCTGGGTAAAAACAAGTGTCTGAAAGACTCGGTCTCGTATTTATCTATAGGAAAACATGGAAAACTCGATTTTAGCTAATTGTGGGTTTGGCGCTAACTGCATAACTACTTCCAGGGATCCCACTAGCTTCGGGCAGTTAAAACTTATAGTCAATTGGGTTTTCAAAATAATTTGGTTTGTCTACAAGTAATACTAAAAAATATGCCTTTCCCATTAAAAAACCTTTACAATATAACGGTGTAATGGCCTCCTATGTAGCTTAATCAGTTATGCCATGTTTTTTTTCGTTAATTATTTTGTTGTCTGTCGTAAAGATAATACACAAATAGATAATATTAATCATATCGTTTTTAAATCTGTCAACGGTTTTAAATCATGATGTAGTTATTGCGCAAATACCTACCACCCAAATTTGCATAAACTACACTAATTTAATTCAATATTCAATGCAACCCCTTCCCTAAACAGGGGGCCTGGGGTGATCATCCCTCTTACCGAATTAAAGAGGGGAGGGGGTACTTTGATACGAGGGTAAAGGGAAGGGGGTACCTATTGCTCACTACCCTTCCGTACGTTTTGACATGCGAAAATAACACTTATGTTTTTGTCAAGAGATTCATGGCTCTTTCACAATTCGTAACCGAGTGCACGCCAAGAAAGGAAAAAGATAATTTGATTACAGTTAGATGTATATTTAAAAGCTTCATAGCGTGTGATAAGCATTGTCCTAAATACATCAGACAGCTGTGCAAATTCAATGATGCCAGAGATCAAAAGTTTAATCCTACTTCAAAAAAACAGATTTTTGGTTAATGCTGGTCAGTTTAATTTAAATTACGCTCAATGTGTTTTCAAGCTGTTTAAAAAAAGGCTTTTGTACATAAAGGGTAATTTTTTCATAAAAAGTGTGGTCAAAGCTTACCTCATACAATTATGCGAAATAAAAACACCAACATCTTTATAAAATAAGTTCACAAATAATTATAATATTTGGATATTTTTTATAACGCCGTTTTGAGAAAAATCTTCTCAAAAGCGCTGGACAAATCTTAATTCCTAGATTATATTAATATTTATTTAAATTCAGTAACAGATAAAATATACATGAACACAACTTACCTGGCAGGTCACTTCTGGTGGACGCACTTTATTATAATAACTTCAAAATATTATATTTTTATTTTTAATACCTATCTTTTATCTATGAACTATGTTTATATTGAAATATTTTTTTCGCAAATTTAATTATTTTTAATAAAAGTATCGTTTTAAGTGAATAAATAAATAAAATAATTAAATTAAATTATTAAATAAAGTTTTATTTTATATTTTGTACATATTTGCTTAATACAGTATAGCATATTATAAAGGTACCCCTCCAAAAATCCGCCTTCCCATAACACGTAAAAGTCAAATATAAGATATTCGCAAGATGAAATACTGAGCGTAAAAAAATGTTTCATCGGATGGGGCGATATTACGCGGCGGGAGATAAATGATGTACAACTGATGTCACAAGCATCTCATATTCCATATTACGTCAAATCTGGCAATATATTTCATATTTCGTTTTATTAGGGATGGCCAACCGTTGTGAGAAAAAAAAAGATTCTTTATAATTAAATTTATAATATCTTATATATCTCTTGGTCTACTGGTGCCTTTTCCTTTCTAAGGTTAGATATCATCAGGGTATCTGTCACCCCGTAGGCTAAAAATAATTATGTTCTAATGATCTCGTACCAGTCAGTTTCGCCAGCGTCTCACTTTATATTCTTTCGTAAATCCCCTGGATCAGTTTGATAATGACGTTCTTCATGATTTCAACAGAATACTCGTATTTTAATTTAATTATTTGTATATCTTGAAAAAGTTCGGTTTTTTGCCTAGCGATAAAGAATTTTTAATTTTAATGAAAATTAAATAATAATATATATTATTTTAATGTTAATGGCCGACCGGTTTCCCTAAGCCTAAGCATCATTAGGGTATAAAATTAATTGAAACAAACCATACAAAGTGTGCTGTTAAATATATATATATATATATATATATATATATATATATATATATATATATATATATATATATATATATATATATATATACGTACATACAGAGGGAGAACAAAATATAAAAAAAAAACATTGAGAAAACAATACAATAACATTTCAATTATAAAAAAACAGAGAGAAAGAGACAGATAATATGAAATAAAAGGTACAAAAACTGAGAAGGTGATTAAAGAATAATGGGGAAATTTATGAATTTACGGAAAATACATTTAGTATTTTCATTACATATGTCCAACCAAAAAGTGTTTGCTTTCTACGAAGCTTATTTCTTGAGAAGAATTATTCTGTTGTCAATTAAAGTTTTCTTTATTTTTATTTTGATACGCATTAATTCCGTCGTTATCAACTAGCAAATGCGTCGTTAGAAATTAAGCTTTTTATGTTAATTTACGTTTGGTTTTATTGCAAAATAATGCGGAACACCAGTTTTTGCTTTGAAAATTTGATTGCCTAAAAATATATCATAAATGTTTTATTGACTCACATTCTCTGTTGCAACTTATCCAGTTCAACATTCCTTGCCATAGACTCAAACACAATGAATTGCTGTTCCTCAGTCATCACAATATTAATTATGGGTATAATCCTCCAATGTCCAGAATGTCAAGACTTACTAACTCAAGCCATGGTCTTGAAATTTTTGGTAGCAGTCTAAATGATTTTTGTCATTCTTTACGACTCTACCAAAACTTTAACTAGACCATGGCTTGAATGTTCTATCTTATGTTTGATTTGCTATATTTTTGTCATCGCTTCATTTACTATTACGTATATGCTATTCCTTCTCTGTTTGCTCTTTTTTTCATTTCGTGTTTTATATGTCTTTTTTGTAATTGGACTATTGTTCGTTAATTTATAAATACTCTGAGTAAGATCATTGGCCTTTGCTTTAACTGACAACATACGAGTATATCGATTCAACTTTATCATCACCAGCGCAAGGAGTGTGTGGTTTCATTCTAATTTCAAGGTCTTCAACGAATTGCGTCGCCCTTACGAATTACAAATAGATTTGTCAAGTTATCAATCCAAACAATTATTAATAAGACGTGCGATGCCCACTGGTTCCGTATACCGTTTCTACTGCAACAAGTAGAAATATGAGTAAAATTTCGCAGATTTTTTCTTCGATATTAGTCAATATTACAGATCTTATAAATATGGTGATTTGTCACGTTAAAGCAAACCTTCATCTCGCCCTTTGTTTGGCGTAATGAGAGGAAATAAGAACTAGGGGGGGCTATTTAGTTATAGAACGTGTAACGTCTGAAAGATTTGTCTATTTATCTGCGGAGCAGTTGTTTGATGGCAGAATTTTTAAAATATGAAAAAAGATATCCCAAATACTAATAAATCTACATAGTATATTGGGTGTTGGTGACTATCGCCATATTCATATCGATTTATTACGCATTTTAAAGTTTTTGAATTATTTTCTAAAGTTGGAATATTCATCTGGTTCATTCTAGGTATTTGAATCCGAGACCACAGACCAAAGGTTTAAAATTAATGTCGCCGTAATTGACCTTCCTTTAAATAGGTACGTATTTGACCAATTTGGTGGGATTGTAACAGCAACAAAAACCTAATTTAATAGGTATGTGTTTCTCTGGACCGCCACAAGAAGACGTCAGCATAACATCGATAACTCTTTAATAGCTTTCTCAGCAAGTGACATTATTCCAAAAAGATCTATCAAACTTCTGAGTCTTAATCTGGACGCAGATTTTTTCCATAAATCTTAAATTAACAGGACTGTGAGCACAGGGTTCTTTCAATTGAGACAAATAAAATTAGTGGGAAGAAACCTGCCCACAGAGGCAACCAAATTACTTGTAAACTCGTACGTCGTATCGCGTTTAGATAACTGCAACGGAACATACGCTAGTCCTCCTAAATATCAAATTAACAAACTATAACTAGTCTTCAACGCCGCGGCAAGACTTATCACCGGCGTATCAAAATATTCCCATATCTCAGAGCACCTCAAAAATCCCGAAATAATCCAGTTCGAGCTTTGCTGGATTGTATTCGAATCAATTAACGAAATGGCTCTGGCATATTTTATTCTTTATTTTGTATTCCTGAAGATTCCGATTCGCGACAGTCAACCCTTAGATCGGCAATGTCATCGGCTATCGGAAGGTTGAAGGAACCAAAGCGCACACCAGACACTAAGTTCTGAGAGCGCGCCTTCGGAATGTCAGGTCCTAGAGAATGGACTACCACATGATCTGAGAGTAATAAAGACTCGACAGAGTTCAGAGACAAACTCAACTCATTTTTTCAGAAAATCATATCCATAATCAAGATGTAAAAAGCTCAATAGAATTTCTGTTCAAACCAAGAAAACTTTTCAGACTCTTATTCCTTAAATTCATTAGAAGATTTTCATCATTATCTGTTCCTCACTACAAAGAATTTAAAAATACCTCCGATACACTATATTTCAAATTTGCTCGCATGCCCTAAAAAAAATAAAATATTAATATATGTGTAAAAATCAGCTAAATTTTAAGTTATTATGATATAGTGATTGTGTCCTGCCAGGAGTGTGTTGCTGTATATTTATATAAACTAGGAATTAAGATTTGTACAGCGCTTTTGAGGTGAGTTTTCACAAAAACGGGGCTATACAAATTATCCAAATATTATTATTATGTGCTACCAGCGCACGTATCTAAACTGGTCGGTCCCAATTCGAAGAATACTTAGCGACTGAAAGGTGTGGGAATGGGAATGAGAATCGATAAAGGTAGAGGTAGCATCTGGTTGCTATACAAGGCCGAAGTCACTACAGAAACTTTTCAATTTTGATTGGTGATCTCTTATCCAGGAAGTATGTACTAAAAGTAGCTTCCACTCTGAAATAAGGTTTCAATAATATTTGTAGGTATTTTTTTAGTTAAGTTCTATTTCTAAAAAAAGGTAGTTTCAATACTTTTTATTTTGAGGTCATGATTACTGTTGCATTTAGACAATAACTTCATTACATAGATCAAAACATTTACAGTAAAATTTGCATTAATAAAAATTAATCATAAATAAAGGTTCGAATCTCAGCTGAGTCTTTCAACAAAGCCTGCAGGTTTTCATTAAGCTGTTTTCAACAAGCCTTCGTTAGATGTCAGTAATACCACCTTCTTGCATCTACCATTGATTTAATACCAACTTATTTATAGTGCTATACACCGCGTTTCATATATTTAATAATACAATATTGGATTTTGTTTGTCAACATAAAAATTAATTACATTATAGTGTTCCAAAATATTTTGAATATTGTAAAATCGTTTCATGTAAAACTACGTAAATTAAGAACAAAATATCACATCGTGTTTCAAACATATTTCGTAGTCGGTCGATTTTCTCATAGCACAGTCACGACATCGTCTTAAAACATTCTCGCTTCCCGAACTCTGACCCGCTTCTGTACCTCTAGGAAACAGGTAGGTATTGGGAACTTCGGAATCTAGGGAACGCTTCCCCTCTTTCAGTGCTGACATCATCAAGTCAACCGGCGGTGTCCATTCAATGGCTGTTGTTGTTGACTGTTCATCGGCGGTTAGTACTCACCCAAAACTTGCGGTGGACTAAAGGAACGGAGTCCATAGAATGCAAAGTGGAATTATTAGAAAGTTCGGGCGCAGTTTGGAAAGTTATGTGGGTAAGTTTGTAAGTCAAAGTTGATCTCAGAGGACACTTTCGAAACAGGAAATTTAAGAAAGTATCTAATTTGATGTTTGTGGTGCCTACGAATATATTGCGCGTGCCCGAGCACGGTAAATATTAGTACCTCTTCACTAGATGACTTACAAACTATCGAATAGATTTAATGTCAAGACGATGACAAAAAGTCTGCGATTTGGTCAGTTTATAGTTATTATGGGACTTGTGGGAAATTATGTACGTTCCATTATATATTTCCATTTTAGTGAGATCCTTGTTATGGGCTCCTGTGGTTGGTTAAAATTCAGATATTAATTGCAGTGTTACAAACTTACATTTTTAACGAACGGTTATTTTACTTAATGGGTAAGGGATCATCCAATAAACGTAATTTATCAATGTAGTTTATTTTTTCATCTTATTCACGAGAGAAAGCACTATATTTACTATTTATATGAAACCGCATATTCCTAATTTTCTGAAGCCAGTGAATTCTATGGCGTTCCCAAAAAAAAAAGAATGAGTAAAGTGGGGGTAGGGAAATAGGGACGGAAAGAAAGGTTCGAAAAAAGAGGAGAGCTGGTCACTAAACATAATTACATCATATTACAGCAACTTTTCTATTCGTTCAGACTTAGCTTATGCGATATTTACTTTTATAATTAATTCTTCTCCTCACTTCCTTCAGTTTCACGAAAATCACCAAATCTGTTGTACCGAGATCCTACTGGCTCTGGGCTCTTGAAATCATGGTGCGGTATCACTTTTGACGACCTAGACTACGGATCTAGAGGTTGCGGGCTCAAATCCCGGCGAACGCAAATACATCAATATCTTATCAAAGGAAGCAAACACTTTGTAGCTTGACATTATAATTTAAATAAAAAATAATTTTGTTTTAAGCCACTTTATTTATACACATATAACAATTCAACCGGTTTCGGTTAGACTTAACCTGTTTGTTTAGTTCTAATTGTTTAATTAGAATTAACTAAAAGTCCGATTTTAAGAATGTTCCCCTTCTCCTCTTCCCATCCCCCTACCTCTCTACCTACTCCATTACCACCCCCTCTCTGATGCTTTGTCCTGTTTATATTAATGTTTTGTCTCTTTCAATAATTTCTTTGTCTACTGTATTACTCTATATTTAATCTTAGTTTATACTTATACGTTCCTGATGAAGGTTAAGTCTAACCGAAACCGGTCGAATTGTTATATGTGTATAAATAAAGTGGCTTAAAAAAAAATTATTTTTTATTTAAATTACATCAATATCTATTATTTCACATTTGATTATTATAAAATAATAAACCACACGTCCCGGAGTAGTAGATACTTTGTAAAAAATAAACAATAATAATCGGAAAAAATGCTTTCATTTGAAAATAAAACAAAAAATACCAATACTCAAATAATTACCGTAACTCGGAACATTTGTTTGTTTATCCCACTAATTTTTTCGAACGGTGAGATCACCAAAAGGTTTGAATAGTTTTTTTTTAAATTTTGAAATGTATGGTCAATCAGTCATTCCAAACTCGGTAGTTAAATTTCTAACAGAAAGAGTTCTTGTCGCCAGAGCTCTACCGTTCAAGAGGTTCGAGTTCGAAGTAGATTTTCTGCTCTATAAATATAATATGAGCTGTAAAAAAAAATCTTTTTGAATGCGGAATTCCCGTAAGGTACAACCTTCGTCGAACCTTGCTGACTGTAATTTCGTAATAACTTACTTGTATTTTACAAAATGATGTTTTTTTTTCAATTATGTAAAATAAATATATATATGAATGTAAAAATCAGCTAAATTTTAAGTTATTATGATATAGTGATTTTGTCCTGCCATAAATGACCTGCCAGAGAAGTATGTTGCAGTATATTTATATAAACTAGGAATTGATATTAAGTAGGATTTAAGATTTGTACAGCGCCCTTGAGGTGATTTTTCACAAAAACGGCGCTATACAAATATTGTTATCTTCTCAGATAATGTGTATTTTTTAAATTGCACAGCAATGGTGTAAGTGGTTTTTCAGGAATAGCTTGCTTACTTATAGCTTACTTATTCGGAGAATTGGTTTTTCCTCCCTCATGTCACTAAAAAAAGTTTGATTGAGAAATGTCAAATCATTTTCGTGTTACTGAATACATTTTCATAAAAATAAAAATAAAATTGCATGAGGTTTTTCTGTAAATACAGACAATAAGGTATTTTTTTCTGACTCACTGACGTAATGCAAAATATCTCCTTGGATTGAATATTTTGTTGACGAACGATTACGGTTCATTTGAATATGCGAACAAGTCTAAAAAAATTGATGAATGCCCGGGTCCTAAAAGACGCTCCGGCACACTAGAGGTTGAATTGCTTTATTGATGAAATTAATTTGTAAAAATCTAATACTCGTATTTTTTAGTTTGATTTGCTGATTTAATACAATTCAGTTCAAATATTATTACAACAATAATAATAATATATTTTCAGTAAAATTATGAACATTTTCTACTCCAATTATTCAAACTGTCTATTAAAAAAAGCAAGGTTTATAACTTCGCTAACATTTGCGTCTTTGCCAAATTCGCTAAGGACTACAAAGCGCCGCTACCTACAAAATCTCTCTCTTCATAAATCACAAGAAGTCACCCCGCGTGGCCCATTTTACCCCATCATCCCATCTCCCCACAAAGCCACATCTATACTATAAATCAATTCCTCCGCTAACCGCAAGTCTTGTAATATCTCTGTTCATATACTATCACTTTTGAGGCCATTACTTCATAAGGCTTGTAATAACACCCTCCGTATTTGTTTTTAAAGACAAGTAGAGTAGAGCGGGGTGGTCTGTAATAATAAGATGCTGAGATTTGGGTATTTATTGGGTGTTTAAGCGCTGATTTATTGTGTTTTATGCAGGCTCGTTTTGACGATTTGCTTAAAGATATCTTTTGTGTGTAGATGTACGAAATATGTGTAAATATACACATACATTTTTGTAAAACGTGCTCTAATCATAGTAAATCTTCCTTATTTTTTTCAATAAATATAGTTAGTGAGTAAATTAACTGATCAAAAAGTTATATCGTAATAGTGACAAATACAGAAAAAAATATTAATAATTTAGAATAATTAAATTTCCACTAACTGCTGATTACCCGTGTCCAATCACGGGATGCATCTTGACTTGCCAAGAAGAAGATTGAGAAATTTTCTTTTTACGGAAACAAAAAACATATTTTGCTTTAAATTTTTACTCCACCTATAATTTAGTACCACATTTGAAAATGTCATGCAAAAGTAAACTATATGGACACACATTTCAAATATAAAATAAAAATAATCGTCCGATTGTAGGTAGTTAGTTTATCGCTTGCCTGGATTTTAGAATATTCGTTTTTTTTTGATAACTTTCTGAACATATGCAGTTCCAACTTTTAAAATGTCACACTCGCACGCACAAGGAAATCATATTGGTTTTTTTAAATTTATTTTATATACAAATTAAAAAAATAAAACCAATTAAAAAACAAACATTTTTTTGAGCGATAAATTTAATTCTAAATAAAAAAATTAAGACTATATCAGTTAATGGAGCACTTTGGTTATTATTTTACGCAAAACATTTGAATACGTAATGGGAAATATTGCGTGCTTAATACCAATTTATATGAAATAATTTTGTACTGCAATGTTAGAACTACCTACAACAAAATAACAATATCTTTTTTATGCAGTAATAAGGCATTTTGTAAAAAAAAACATTCCTGAACTACGTCCTAATAGGGAATACCATGAGATTGATATGCGCTTTTTAAACGCGCTTTTCGTTTTACTTGAATTTAATAGGCAATCTGATAGCGTAGAGATATTATTGAGCTATAGAGGCGATTGTGACGTCATTCATTATTCGACATGGCCGACGTATTAAAATCTGACTTCGTGGGGGGGGGAATTCGATTAATGATGCCAGTACGATTCTGTGGAAAAAGGTTAATTCTGAACTAATAAAGTCATCAAACATATTATGGGATTGTTATTTATATGTTATATGATACACGTGCCGAATTTATTATTATTTCTTATTGAGTCTTGGAGTCACAATATATGGAAAGAGAGCTAATCCTTTTTACCCAACCTATACAAATTTGGGATAAAGCACTTTCTCCGGGTTTTTACGTCGTACACCGTGAAGGAGAAAGAGACAGCAAAAATTTCGCAAAATATCGCACCGCTTTTAGGTATGTAAGAATGTTCTCCGTCTCCCGCGTCTCCGGCGACTCCGCTCAGACGTTTTGAAATGCGACATAATTAGACATAACTCAACGGTTTTTTAGGTTGTACGCTTTATTTTTGTTTATAACAATACTGTGAAAAAGTGGTTATTCAAGTAAACAAAAATATTATGTCGACATGTGCTATGAATGGATGTCATATTTCCTGATCGCTCCTGAGTGGAAGTCGCCCACAGTATTGCTTAATATAGCTTAACCATTGACCAAGCATTTCGAAAAGCGAGATATTCTCTATCGGTATTTCTCTTACCCCCATTTTATCCAGTCTCATAACATTCTGAAAATCTGAGAAGGATTTAAAAAATAAACTGTTATTTAATTTGGGACACAAAAATAATTAATTAATAACATTATTAAAGCTGGTAGGTACTTTTATTAAACCACCCAAGGAGGCACAAGAGTGTAAGCTTAATCAAAATTACTTAAAGTCAACAAAATGTATATGACACAAGCAATCTAACCAGGTCTAATATATATATATTTTAAACCGATGTGTTATGAGTATATAATATAAAATCTGGCCTATTTTTTTTTTAATAAAATCTTTTAGCCTCAGTCGCAAGTGAGAGTTCCCTTAAATTGGTTCCCTCTTTGTCTATCAGGAACATAAGCCACTGGATAAATATTTTAAATTGTGTGTTTTACTGCTCTTACGGTTTAAGAGTGTCATCCCAAAATGCAAAGTATACAAAAATGAAAGGGGTGGATTTCGAAAGGGAAGAATATTTCGGAAAGAGTAGGCAGTTAGAACTAGGCAGCTAGGTGACTAAGGGTAGACGGAAGGAATAACTGAAGGGTGTCCTCCAGTCTCTTCTCTGCACCCTTCCATAAAAATATGATTTTAAAATCCGTTATTTTACGAGAATGAGAGTAACGAGAAGATTGAAGCTAAAGCATCCCTGGGATATCATTTCGTAAACATATTATTTTTAAACGACAATATGTTGTAAATATTTTGATTTTTTTATTGACAATGTACATTGAACACCATGACAAAGCTGAAAAATTCAAGGTTCATGGCATCTGTAATTTTTGTGGGCCTGCCCACAAAAATTATTTTAAATTCTCAATATTAATGTCCACCATTTTAATATTCTATTTGCCGCACTTTATGATTATTGCATTAGATGTTTTAAATTCAACATTATTATAGTAAGTAAATAAAAACAAAAATTAGGATAAGAATTTTTTGAAAATATGAGCTGGTCTGAAGATATCTGATGACATAGATCGAGACAGGAGTATCGCACCAAAGGCATCTAGCATTGGTATGGATCCAATTTAAAACTCACAGCGGGTACCAACTTACGCATTTTAAGAACAATTTTTGCTCGGTAAGAGGTTCTGTACTGTAGGTATATTTGCAGAGTATTTTGGGATTAAACATTTATAAAGCGGTCTTATGGTGATATTACCAGGTACAACATTGTTAAAGAAGGGCGCCTTAAATCTCGCAAGAGTCGGGACAAAGAATGCGTGGTTTTCTCGCGTATCTTGCTATCAATCAAATAAGATTTTAACCGATGTAACTGGAAAATAAAATATGAAGAAAGTTTGATTTCTAATGCTTAGCTGTGTTGGGTACCCTTTTGGAAAATAAATTTAAGGTATTGATAATATTTGTATTACAACATTGTTGTAAGTTGGTGAAAAATTACCCAAACGTCAGGCATATTTTATCTATATATAATAAACAGAACATATTTTTAAAATTTTGATACTTATTCCAAACTATATCTATAACAATCTTTTGGTATTAGGTCAAAAGTAATCAAATAAAGTTAAGTGTAAATTATCAAATCAACACTGACTTAATAATAGATTATTTCGCTTCAATGAAAATTATATAAAATGATATAATTGACTATTGATCGCCTGTCACTGATCACTTAGTTGTGTATATCTATGTTATAACTGTCCCATCGATTTATTCCCCATACTTGAAAGTAATAGTTATTTATAAAACAAAACATGTCAGTGCCCAAAAACCTTTGGAGAACCTAATTGTCTCAGTAGCGTGATGATATATGGTAGTTAGAAATAACGATATAATTAGCTTGTCTCAAGTCTAAGTTATGCCAAGCTGTGTATTAATTGTATCCATTGTATTGTTGTACTTCTAGTACGATAATGCTTTCGGAGAGGCGAGTTTCCGGCTCTCCAGCCCTTGTAAGATCCAGGGTGGCAGGAATGAGGGAAAGCATAAACAGATTCGGGAATATACTCACCATGGAAACCCTTACTTCAGTCTTCAGCCCCAACGGACACTGGAGAAGGATATTCGCACCTCACATCGCAAACGCAACAGGTCCTTAAAGGCATATTATTATTATTTTTTCTTATTTTTATCTTTTATATTTTAAAATTATTTTTTGTGTTTATTTACTATTTGTATTCTATTACTTGTTGTATATTTTGTACGTAATGTGTGGGGCTGTACGAACCTCCCTTCATAAGCAAGAAACGACAGAGAAATGGGAATAACGATTTAAGACAGCCCGGTCGGGGGCCGTAGCTAACTATTACAGATGGGGCTTAATTCCGAAAAAGTCACAGCTTGGGGTTTGATATGATCTAGTTATCAACGAAACATGGAGAGGAGAAATGAAGAGTTTCTTTCAAATATTCAAACCAATCGACAACGTCACCTGCCCATGCTCTGATAAATGCCAGTAAAATATTCACCACCTTCTTGTCATGTCCCCTTTCCAGCAGACATATTTATACTAGATGCGGAATGCGAACGCGATATAAGCCACAAGGAATTATTACCCCCTTTGGTTAGTTTCATCTCCAATATTATACAGAAAATCTAGATAATTAACTGGTCACCATCGAATCAGTCTGAAATACAGCCTTGTTCTTGTATTTGCAACGCATATCACTTATGATGACGCTCTAAAAAGTTGCGTGATGCTTTACGCATATTACTTTGAGTTAAGGTGGCAAGTTCGATTTCTTTCAATAGCCAAACATATGGTGATATTATTATCGAGTCAGTGGAACTAAGTATGCCAACCTCACAGGAAATGTTACGAGTCTAAAGGAAGCAGAGAGGGGAAGATGATGGTTGGAATTTACCTCTGGAAAAAAACATCAGATCAATGTACTTTATTTTATGTACTCACATACGGAAAAAATGATTGATGATGATTTCAAACAAATAAAAATACAATGAAAAATTACATATTTAATAAAGTTATAATTTTGATAAAAGTTTCTTGGTAACTATATTAAACAACACGGGGCAGGGGCCCATACACACAAGCAGAGTTTTTATTAAGGTACATCTTTAGAATGAAAATTGATTTAAATGTAAAAATGATAAAATACTATAACATTTTACAATACCTACGTGCATTATCTTTTATTAGGTTGGATTAATAAAGTGAAAAAAAAATAGTAACATAAAAATATAATTGTTTATAATACCTCCATAGTTGGTCGACAGTTATCAAATACATGAGAGTGTGTGGCTTCACTTTACAATGAAACCTGGTTGATAAAACCACTCTGATTTCTGATATGTTACGATAACAAATTGAATTTTAATTAGTATGTAGGTACCTGGTCATATCTGAGAATCCCTCTAAAATAGTTGCATACCCACCCACGTATAAACACACGATATAATATTATTAAGAAAAGCAGTTCAAATTTTTATCCAAATAATAGATATTTGAAAATCGAATTACAATTGATATTTCATGCTAAGTAGGTACCTGAATTATTTTGATTATTACTCTATATATAATTCAATGTTTTTTTTACTTACGCATACTTTTTTTTTGCTACAATTTTATTTTTAACTCTTAATCTAGGTCGTTGTTACATTTGGCTTTGTATTTACTTTTTATATGGCTGCATTGCTGTATTATGCGAACTGTAGGTACTGATAAGTATGTCGAATGTGTAAAGCCTAAATCAGGGCGTAAATAAATAAATACGTAAATATAGGAGAAGTAAATTATTAGATTGAAAGTAACAAGAAGAGTAAAGCTAAAGCGTCCCAGGGATATCAAATTATTTTCAGAGGTTTTTAAGCAATAATTTGATGAACTTAAATAATTAATTAGTAAATATCCTACAAATCGATTATTGGCTCATTTATATACTTATGATAGTTAACTGTATTTTTTTAAATTAAATTTAGAAACTCTTTTGGCTTGCCATTCGTCAAGTTTATTTCCTAGAATTTAATTTTTTCAAAAGATGTTTTTTTCTCTAAAATTAAAAAAAATAATTTGGACAGCACATACTTAAAAGAAAAGTTTTTTTTAGAGAAAATCGTTACGGACAGTGGCGTTTTGTTAATTTTTCCAAAACTAGTTCCGTGGCGAAACGGTAAACTCCCTGGCTCTTGAAATATCTCCTGCATACGTAGTGAGCTTCGTGGCAGAGCGTTAAGATGTTTCTATCTGGTTATCCGACTAAAGGTTGCAGAGTGATAGATACTCTCGGTATCGCCCTGGTAAAATACCACAGTTTAGAATAGAAACTTTCCTATTTCCGTCTCCTCCCCCTCTCCCTCCCATCAGCCTCGTAGCACATCCCAACTGTGGATAACATAGTCAAACCGGCTCTGGACATTTGGAACTCTTGTGCGGTATACACACAACTAAAATTAAGAGGTGCAATACCCAATGAGAAAGCAAAAGCTGAGAATGCGTCACGTAAATGGGTAAAAGAAGAAATCCGTAAGTCTCATAAAGACATAGCACGATCGAGTAAATCAAATTAATCGATTGAGATTTGAACGTGGAGGAATGAATGTGTGCTGATATATTATAGCTGTGTAACGTTCCATCCTCTATGACTACTGAATTATCGGGGTGGATGGTTAGATAGTTTTCTTCCTCTTATATAAACTTCCTGAAGACTTCAAGAAGAAAAATCTCCACTTGGGACTGTCATATTTCCCTCAGGTCTCTGTGTTGTTACCATTGAGTGGTTCACATATTATAAAAACATATTTTAGTAAACAAAATATTATGAAAATGACTCAATGTCATTAAGGACCTCACCTGAAATAGTGCTTGCTTCTGAAATAAGGATAATTAATCCTTCAGGTAACTTGCCGTATTTGGATAATTAGGTATTTCCTGTATTTTATTACCCCTATACAGTTGTCATTAGATAAACTCATTTGTTCATCGATGGACAAACCAAATAAGGTAATATGAATAATAGTCAATTGTAACGTTATTGGTTTATGACTTGTGAATCATCATTTCCTCGGAAGAGGTAATTCCTGTAAAACTTGATACGGCTAACACCCGGTGACTTTGCTAGGGCAGATAGTGTGAATAGGAACAATCTATAAATTTAAAAATAGCTTTAACTTTCGCAGTGAATACCGCACAAGAGTCCCAACTGCTCCCAACCGTCTAGAACCAGTGAGACTATGGCACCCCCAATTAGGGTAGGTCCCTACTTCAGAGTGTCTACAGTCCGACTTGAATTCGGGTGCGACTTCTGACGAAATCCAAACAAACTCGTCGGAAGCACATTGATGACTTGTCAAACATGCGAAATCATAATTAGTTTCAAACCAACAGATGTACATACTTATCCGTATTTTTGCACATTCGGGGAAATTGTAACTGTACCTTATTGACGTATTAAAATATTAAAAGACAAGAGTGCATGATAAAGAAGTTCGTTGGTCAGTTCAAAAAAAAATTATCGGAATACCCATCGGGATATGTTGTGAGGCAGGAGGAGTAGGGAAGCAGAAGGCAAAAAGGAAGGTTGGGAAGTTGGCTATTCAGATCTAGCCATTTAACACGAGTTTCAGTTATTGTATAAATAGTATTAAACAAAATTACACATCAATAATATTCATGTGTAATTCTTAAGATTTATTTTAGGTGAAATAAACAGAAAATCTTAAAATTAAATTAAGTATAATTATAAAAGAGGAGAACTATGCCAATAATTTTTTTCTTCTGCTGGTAGTAAAGAAAATAAGTATGGTGTGATATTATAAATAAAATATAGTATGTTTGTTCCAGAGTGGTAGATAGTTACTCTTAGAATCGCCCTAATAAAAGACGACAATTTAGAATAGAAACGTTGTTTGAAATAGCTTTAGACGTGTTTGGTGAACAGATCTGAATAGCCTGGTACTTCCCCACCTTCCTCATTCCCATTTTCTTCCCATCCCTACTCCCTTTACCTCACAACATACCCCAATTGGGGATGCCATAATCTCACGGTTGGAAGTAGTTTGAACTGTTGTGCGTCTGTAGATATTTGGATTTATAAAAATACATGTTTTCAAAATGGCTACAGCAAACAGTAGCCCTTGTAGTAAACGGCGTTGCATAGATTTGATCAATATTCAATAATTATTATCAATGCATTCTGGATAGAAAAATTATCACTGCATGCTGAGATTTGTACTAAATATACAAATACATATGTCAACCTGTAGTTTTGATGCTCTGGGAAGTTGACAAAATGTTTTTTTCATCAATACGAGTATAATAGATTTATTACCTGTTCCGCAAGATCGACATACTTATCTACGTATTTAAGGGGGGGGGGTTCACAACAGTTGGTCAACTGCAAATATAAGCTAAATATTTAATTAATGGGTATATTAAACTTTTATCAGTTTTCCCGAGTGTAAAATAGTATATAGTAATAGCGCTAGTCAATTAAAATCACAGATCAAGAAATATTCTTACTGGCGACAAACAGTTGCGACACATTGGCAGGACGATTGCATAAAGTACCGATAAACAGCTTCATCCCTGTGAAAAATGTGTGTTCACATTTCTTGCAGGTTGATAATCAAGCCCTTATAACTTGAAATGCTAAAATATCTTCCTTCTACATTGAGCACTAGTCTATAGTATATACTTTACACTGTAGTTCTGATATCTCGCGAGGAATACATTAGAGTCTGCCCGCGGGGAATGACTCCTACCTCCTATATCATTTTATGTTTTACCCATCTGCTTCGGTGTGGGTTGATCAAAACGCTTCGAGAAAAAAACATATTGTTTCCAATGGGGTTTTTAGGTTATTTAAGTATCTATATTTCAATGATTGAATTAATGATTTATCTGTTAATTACTCGTACAGGTTAGGAAAATATTTGAAGTTTCCAGTGAATACGATTCCTAAGCAGTGTGCTTTTAAATTCTTTATAAAATACATACTGGAATTTTAGGTAAAACCTTTGAAAACGCCTTCGCTTGTTTTTAAACTGCACATTTTAGTGTGTCTTTTATGGAATTTAAAAGTTTACAGTTAAGTACATTTTCCTTACGACCCAAATAAATACTATGTATTTTTTTTTTTTACATTAATACCGCACAAGAGTCTCAACTGCTCCCAACCGTCTAGAGCCAGTGAGACTATGGCATCCCCAAATTGGGTATGTTGTGAGGCTGAAGGTAGTGGGGAGGGGAAGGAGATCGGGAAGAGGAAGGTTGGGAAGTACCTGGCTATTCAGATCTGGTCACTAAACACGGCTGAAGCCATTTCAAGCAACGTTTCGATTCTGAATGGTGGTCTTTCACCAGGGCGATACCTACCACTATATCTACCACTATCTACCACAATATCTACCACTCTGGAACGTGCCGCAAATATACTTGTTATTATTTTTTTTATATGAATTAAATGTTTTATGACACATATTAATTAAATAAAAGTTATTGGCGCACGCCGGGTTTGAACCCGTGACCTTTCGATTCGTAGTCGAGCGTCTTACCACTCGACCATGGAGGCCGTCATGTATAAATCAGTTGTAGTGTGTATTTATTATATTAGAATGATACAAAGTAACGTTTAGCGCCATCTTTGAGTGCTGAGCCTAGAGATGGATCAGAATATTTTCATAACCATTTACATTACCTATGTTTATTTTTATTAAGGTAGGCTTTTTCTGGAGTATCTTCCTCATTTGATCATTCTGAAGATGCTTGAAGCAGGGTGAAACTGCTTCAGTCGTAAATAAACAAGTAGAAACATTTCATGCGATGTTTTAAATCTAAATATTTATTTACAAATTACCCGCTTTCATTTTTTTGAAACATATGTATTTTTGATTCATACTCATTAAAATTTCCGTAAATTTCCTATCTACATAAATTTTTCAGTTATTAGCGTTGGTGGATTAACTTAGGCCTACTTGATATTTTTCTACTACATTTTATTCGAGTGTTTCTCATCATTCAATGTACAAACGTTTATTTAGCAATAAGTTATGCGGCAATGGTGATGTAACAAATACATTGTAATTATTGATATTGCCAAATAAAGTCTTACCCGAAAACGTAATAAAGACTTTGTGGATTCAGAAGACGACTTATGTATCTTGTAGAGGACCGAACTTGTTAGTTCGGTGTGCAAATCCGATGTTTCGAGCCGCTCGGCCACGAACCTGAATACTGAGGGTTTATTTCGATCTCACAATAATATTATTTTCAAAAGAATAAATTAATATTACTAGTTTGCCTTCTATTGATATATTTAGTTTGGTGAAATTATTTTTAATATAGGCGTACTAACATGATTAAAAATTAAAAATAATAAGATTACCACGTTTGAAATAAAACAGAGTCACAAAACTGCCTTGAGCAGCCAATGTATAGAGGACTTAAAATGTATCAAGAGATGCCTGAAAGCGTGAAAAGTGAAGGAAGAATGAGTCTATTTAAACAAATATATCTTTATTGCAAAAATATAATATTGTAAAAATTGAAAATTGACACAAATATATTATAATTAGTTTCTAATTATATAAGTAATAAAAATAAAATAAATGTTAGGTGTGATTTATAAAATTATAAACCAAATACAATTTATTTATTTATTAGCTCTTTATAACTCATATTGTACATAAAAGGTAAACTGGTGGCAATTTCTACCAACCAAGTCAAGGAATTTTATCATTTACATTTTGCAATGTAAAAATATTGAAGTGTTTGACCAACCGGGCTTCAGACCGGTAGCCTATGGGACCAGTAGATCGTACTTCCAATTTTTATCCCTAGCAAAAGCTTTACTTTGACATGCAGGTAGTCCATCAAACCTACGTTCTGACCACAATTGTTTTTCCCTTCATTTATCTTTAGATGGGCCCTCGTCCACTATACTGATAAGACTGTTGATATCGCCCACCTTGTCGCTAGAGCTCCTGAAGCGGTTCCAGTTTCGGTGGTTTCAGGTGTTCCAGTCCGGTTCTAGCCCGCGAGAGAAGCAACCGCCGAGGCGCCACTAGCAGCGGCCACCTCGCTCCGGATGACCTTCGGAGGCCAGGAGTGATGGCTTAACATTACAATTTATTTTAAAACAATATTCCAATATAGAAGCAGTTGGTAATATAAATATCCGTCCACTGATATCAAATTCAAAAGATTACACACTTCTCAGCCTATAAAACATAGATCTTTGAACAGTTTCATTTCTATATATGCATTTAAATTATTATTATTTTATTTTTTTTAAATTAGAGAAACAAACAAAATATTTACATAAAAAGCATCAAACAATATAAATCATATACAATCACTGTGTACATATTTCAAATAAATGTGTTTACAGCATGTATGGTGTAGGTAATATAAATCAAGGATTCATTATTTAGCTACAAACAAAACCGTGTATTATTTATCTTACTGATACTTGGTGCATACCACAGTTCGATAGTAACAATACTATGGCCAAAAAAAATTTTTTTTTGAATAATATCAAAACATAGCAGTTCTTAGATTTTATTACAAAAATGTTGGTATTTTTTAAATTAATATTTTAACTAAGAAGAAAAATAATCATCAGGTATGACTTTATGTAATAAGTCATTGGGGTTTTACTTCACCATCCCTTTCGCACGCAAAGACAATACTGTAGAAGTAAGTGACCGAAAGTGTAGTGTTACAAAAAAATTACTCCCAACGCTTCCGATGAAAACAATTATGAGATACGTTCCCTGTTATCATTTCTATAAATAAATAGTATTGACACCAAGAACAGATAGGCTTTATTGGAATTTAAATATAATCTGTAAACCGATCGAAATGTGCATCTTTGATTGGTGTCTGTCAAATATCATGTAAAAATTTTACCGGGGGGGTTATTATATTATTGTACAAGTTGAGAATTGGGTCGCCTAGTGTACTGTATGTCAGTGGGTAGTTGCAGGTAGACTCTGTGGTAAAACCTGCAACTAGCCCCCCGGCACACGTCACTTGTGCGCTATCTGCAATCCTGAACGAATGCACTATCACTAAAGCAGTGGCGTACTAGATGCTGTGTATTTTTCTAAGTTTATGAAGTTTTGTTATCATTTTTTTCTTTTTAGTGTTATTGTCACATCCACTGAACACGGACAGTACTACGATTTGTGCAGTTAACAGTATTATATAAGTGAAAATGACGCTTTAAATTAACTTTTTGATGACGGTAACCGAGACATAAAAAAATACATTTAAAAAAATCAATCGGTCAAAGAAGAACAAATAAAAATTCATTTGATCAACTCATTAATAAACTAAAAGAAGAAATCAACATAGAAAATCTAAAACTTCAAGAAAAAAACTATTGATCTTCGGGACCCCATAATAAAAAAATTAATTTAATTCTGATAAATAGTCTGTACACCACAAAAAATTATGCAGCCGTCACCAGCGGACAAACAGCTACCCCACAAATAGCATCTGTCGTCTATCCAATAACCATCAAACCAAAAAATGAGAAAAGGACATTGGAGAAAAATAAAATGTTAAAATTTCAAAAATTGGCGTCGCTGGCATTAGAAAAACATAAACAAAAATCAATTGAAGGGGATTGATGTTGGAGATCTGAAAAATAAAAATTCTAGTATAATATTTAAATGAACTAACAAAAAATATACAAAAGAATAATTTTTATCCGACAGAATTCTTCAAAATGAAGAACTTGAAACACTTTACAAAGAAGATAACAACAATATAAAGCACAAAAGAACCATGAGTGTATAAAAATACCAAGAAATTAACAATGTTTATTCCTAGATATTTGTAACTTCCCTGACCCATTGTTTTATTACATATCGGAATCGGTAGCGTACATTTTAGCCTGAGATTCTTTGCATGTTTGAATGGTGCGGTTTTATTTCAAATTTCTTATTTTTATATTTGTAATGTGGCGTGGTACAAAACAAGAGTATTTAATGTCTCAGACTTTAAATTCTATAAATAATAGTTCTGAAGGATATAAAAATATTTTTTTAAAGATTATTTTATTTATTAATTTTTGTGCGATGTAAAGGGTTTGTGGATGATTTTTTTAAGTGTCGCAAGATCCTATTATGTCATATTGAATTATGGATTGACAAATAGCAATGTAGGTCATTCTTAGTAATTCTTCATTTAGAATATGCCTCAAACAGCTAAAGATGTATGTTAATTTTCGAACTCAAAAATGTGGTCACCATTTTAACAAGTGATCCATAGTGATGCCAAGATATTGCTTTCAATGTTAGTACATAAAATATAAAACTTTACAAAACAATGTATTATCTCTATTTTGTATTATTTATAAATAAAAACTATCATGATACCAAAAAAATACTTTTAAATCTGCTATTATTATTTTACATTTACTTTTACGAGTATACGGCACAACACGTGCCATTTAAATTCAAATATGTAATACAAAAGCACAATACACTAAGTTAGTGAAAAGTATGTACACAAGAGAAAAAAAGTTAAATGTATATATATATATATATATATATATATATATATATATATATATATATATATATATATATATATATATATACATATACAAAATTTCAAGGTACTGCAGAGTAGAAGCAAAGAAGAAAAAATATGATGGTAAATTACAAGTAACATTACATATAATATTTTGGAATTATTGACAATGAAACAAATAATATGTATTCAAAAATTGATTCAACTGTGTCCTTATTTAGTATTGATATAATATATATTGAAAGTAGTAATATATAGGTAACACTGGGCGAAAATAGACAATGATATTATAATATAATATATTAAATATGTATTATAAAAAATGACTAAACTGTTTGTAATGCCACTGACTATAAAGGTAAGAATTAAAATTTATGGTTGGTGTGTGACAAAACAAGATACCACCTCTATTATGGTAAAATAAAAATGTTACCATAATAGAGGTGGTGATTTTAACCGACATTTAATATAAAATTCACTTAATAACACAAATAGATTTGTCAATTGATACTTGGAGGACAAACTTTGTTTAATTTAATTTAAAGAGTGGTAGATGCCCTAAGTATCGCCCTAGTGAAAGACCACCATTCATAATTGAAACGTTGCTTGAAATGGCTTTAGCCGTGTTTGCAATAGTCAGGTACTTCCCAACCTTCCCCTTCCTAATCTTCCGCCCCACCCCATTACCTTCAGCCTCACAACAAACCCCTATTGGGGATGCCATAGTCTCACTGGCTCTAGACGGTTGGGAGCAGTTGAGACTCTTGTGCGGTATTCACGTAAAAAAAAACAATTTTTGTATGATAATAAACTTTCGCAGATCGTAGCGTCATTGATCTAAGAGTATTCATTTCCCAATAGATGCATACGATTGGATTTTTTTAATATTGCGTGATGCATTCGTGTACACTTTAAACAGGATGGTTTACCTTTATATCAGGTGGTCAATCGAATCAAGATAAAAGTAAAAAGCATCAAATATCGAGTTGGGTCCTCGATTTTCATAATTTCCGTCAATTCAATGGACAAATGTTTAACAACGTCAACTTAAGGTACCAACTGTAAAAAACTAGTTAGCTAAGTAAATATAACAAGTAACTAGTTTTGGCCCGTGAAAAATCAGGGCTTGTAACTTGACTTGCCAAGAAAAATATTAGTTTCATTTCAAATATAGAATGATGTCTGCTAAAATATTAAGAGGAAGGTAACTAGGTACCTTATTAGGTAGGTAGGAATTCGAAAATATACTTTTATAATTTGATAATTTCAAATAACATCAGTTCCGAATTTGAAAAGTGTAAACTCATACGTACGTACTCGCAAAATAAGTTATTCATAGTTAATTGCTTCACAAGTATATTTAAAAAAATGAGTGTTATTACCAGCCAGCCTTTCATAAATTTACCTGATATAGTTTGATGAAAAAATTGAGTTCAGGAAAATTAGCCATAGTTTTTGATTTAAAGTCACGAGACGCTTATGGCAAATATAGACATGTCACCGGGCTGTTTTCAAAAATATCTACAATTTGTAAGGTCAGTGTCTCTGAAACCTGTCTTGCCCCAGTCGTGTGATACCAGCTATATTTCATTGCTTCGAATAGTTCGGTCTCTTTGTCTAGCAAGACGAGTCTTTCCGCTATATGGTGCACACTATTACAAGCTCAAGCGTAAGATTTTAAAGTTATGTCGAGAACAGTGATTTATCTAATGAACAATAAAACCAATCTGATTCTTAGTGCGAATGATAACGTTTTCGTAAAGCCAGAAGATACTACCTTGTTGCTACGGTTGTAACATACAGGGTTTGATTTATTGTCGGAATTTTTATTATTTTGTTGAGTGATAAGAAAAATCAAAAATATTTGCAACTTTCTTGAGTTGATTTGTGTGATACCTAAACATCATCTTGCGAACGACGGATTTCTGCAAACAAAGTTTTATTTTTCGGCTTCGAGAAATTTGAGAAATCGAATTGCATTTCTCGGAATAATGGTGACAGCATTCTTATTATTCGTGACGTCACCCGATCGCATGAATGAACGCTCCCCGTTTAAATACAATGCATAATCTTATTTGCTACAATCAGTCCATCAGTTTTCAGATGATATTTTTATTTTGTCTTAAAAGGCATATTTGAAATAGTATATTAAATTACACTAAGTCGTTTTGCGTTTCTACAATACCTACCGGCGTATTCTATAAAAGTCAAAGCTGAAAAGTAAAAATAAAATATGTTGTATTTCATAAACACCATCAAGAAATGATGAGTCACGTAAATAGCGCATAAACCAGCCAAAGTAAGGTAAACACCTCAGCGTAATTACTATCGGAGGTAACAATGGACGCGTGAAATAGAAATAGGTCATTAGACCCCGGCTCGGCTAATCCTTTCGGTGACAAGCAATCCTCCATCCTTATTGGCCGACGATGTCTCAGGCGCAGGAACCAGTGAAAGCGGCCGGGTCAGGCCGGCTCTCGAGCAGCCTGGTATCAGTCGAGCCTGATCAGTTATCGATACAACACCTTGAGGACTCCATCCCGAGGGCTAGTGCGGACTTCTACGCGAACAAAAACACCAACATTTCACACAGTGTCCAAGACATACTATCAGTGAACTATTCGACGGAAGACGGCGAAGCCTTCGACCAAACGCAAGAAGACTACGTTGCTTACAGTTCCAGATTCATACCGGAGTACCAACAGAATCTGACAGATTCAAAAGACTCTACGGGATTTAGCATACAAGCGATTCTCGGCATTTCGCAACAGTACGTAGTAGGAGAACGAGAAGATTCGATGCCCGTGAAGCACGAGTACCGTCCCGATTCTCCGAGTGAATACGACACGAAGATGGCTCACGCTTCAAACCTTCAGATGCTGGGCACCCCCCGGCCTGGAGTTACCTATTCGGTGCCGACTCTAAGTAATGATAGTTCTCCCACGTATGGACAATATGTCGATATGGGGGTTGGTTACCCTCCTCCCATGCCCTATGGGGGAGGTTATATCAATAACTACATGCCTCATCAGCCCCTGAGACACCCTGGGCTCTTCCCGACATACTATGATCATGTAAGTCATTTCATATGTTTCTCCATTTTAACATATTTTTTGTTCAATTTTTGGCACGATTTTTAGATTTAAAGGGATAATTCTAGATATTTACTTAGTCAATAGCATCCCCGTTCAATAATTGATTATTTTAATATAATGAATATTCTTTCTCTCGCAGATGTAAACACATGTAGAATCAATTACATTCGTATTGTTACTGTCGTGGAGTCGGCAGGTAAGTTCGTAGTGAATAATACAGTAAAATGTTGTCATTCAAGTTTCCGCCAATTTATTGTAAGGCCATGGGTCCAGTGTTTAAATGCGAATTTAAAAATAATAATTGAGTAGTGGTCGTTCTGTAAATTTCATTTCATTTCTCTGATGAAGTAAAAATGTAATTCTTGTGCGAAAAGATTAGAATGGATCCGTTTTTATTGTGGATGTTACTACGGCAGGTATTATTTTGTTAATTATTAATGTATTGCTTTTGTGACAGTTTTGCGAGATTTTAACCTGTTTAGATTTAGGATTGCCTTTTATTTTGCACTAGAATCAAATCAAGTTTATTGACGGGCTAACCAAGGGTTTTTGTGTTCAAATTCTGAACGCAACTATTTGTAGCACACAGTGTTATTTCCATCAGCATTGATAATAATCACCATATTGTTCAATAAGATAAAATAGTATCGTAACTCGGGTGAAACCAGGTAGTATCTAGTAGAACAGTAGTACCATAAATGATGGTAAATGCATTATTCCATTCTAGCCAGACCCAAAATTGTTCCTCAATCGAAATCATCGCAACAAAGACCGTCGTAATTATATTTGTATCCCCTTTTCCTAATTGCTTCGATAGGACGCCTCAGATAATCCTTTAGTTCTGAGAAATATAATTGATACAAACCTTAATCATTCGACTTTTGAAATCAAAATCAATCAATCAGTTTTCTAATTACAATAATACGAAGGCCTTAAAATGTATTCCAACCCCTAATATTGGTTTAAACCCATTGCAGCTGACCCCGCACAACTTCTCGTGGAACCAGGCGGACATCGCAAGCAATGGCGGCGGAGTGGGTGGGGGGGACATCCCCAGTTCCACTTCTTCCCAGGGCTGCCACACGTCCTGCTCGTCTTCGTGCGGCCCCGCTAGCAACAGGGAGGGGCAGAACTACCCTGCCAGCTCCACTCCAGGTTAGCTCTACATATTCTTATCGTAATATTGAAAAAATGTTTTTTTTTTATCAATCAAGCACGTAACAATGCCCGATTTACAGGGTAGGATCAAGAAGTAGTAAGTGATTTTATTATTTTTTTATTGAACTAATCAATTCAAATTCTTAGTAGTCTTCGAAATAGTACCCTTGTACTTCGACACAACGCGTATAACGCGATTCCCACTGCTCGTACGCCTTCTGGAACTCGCTTTCCGGAATCCCCTTCAGAGATGCCGTCACGGCCCCTTGGACGTCTTCTACGGAGCTGTATCGGTTTCCCTTGAGGTCCCGCTTGAGCTAAGGAAATAGAAAGAAATCCGACGGTACCAGATCTGGACTATAGAGAGGGTGAGGCAACGTGGCAACCCTGTACTTGGTAAGAAACTCCCTCACCAGCAGCGCACTTTTTGTTCATCACTCAGGACTCTTGACACAAACTTGGCGCACACCTTTCGCATGGCCAAATCCTCGGTAATAATTTTTTGTATGCTATCGTACAAAATCCCTGACTCATCAACAATCGCACGAATGTTTGTGCGCTAGTCGGAGTTCAGTAGCGCCTTTACTTTGACTACAATCTTTCTACTTTTTATCAATCCTTGAAGTTGACGGGCGACCGGCGCGCTGGTCGTCTTCGACGAGCTCCCGCCCCTTCCGGAACAGCTTATGCCACTCGAACACTGTTGAGCGGCTCATGGCCGCATCCCCGTAGACGTCCTTAATCATTCCGAGGGTCTCCGTCACGGTTTTCCCGAGTTTGACGCAGAATTTGATGGCGTAGCGCTGCTCGAAAATTTTCTCTATCTTGGATCGCAATGACACTTCTTAATTAGAGGTTTACGGAAATCAACCTGCTTACTCTCCGCTTGCCCGCAGGTGACTGGAAAAAATATTGGTCTCTGTGGAAGGCTTCCCACTACCACGCCAAGGTGGTCCAATTTCCATCTACCGTTTGGTTCGCGCTACAAAAATTCAGCCCTACTACTTTTTGATCCTACCCTGTACGTTTATATATAATGTGAATCACAATTCAATTGGTTTTATAAAATGAAGTATAATATGTAAAGGCAAAACGCTTTAGTAAACTTCTTAACTCCTAAGTTTGAAAAATCTTTCATTGTGTCTTTATTCGTCATTTCGGCAGTATGTAAAATAGGTTGGGTAATGAGTTTCGTGAACTCTTACCGAAACGTTTTTTCGTAAATTGGCAATATTGTATTATTTAAAATTAATTTGATTTGGTAAATAATTAATCTTTTTATATTTATTCCATTCACTAAAGTCCAAACTATGTTTATATTTTTAGTTTTGATAAACCACAGTTCATAATATTATTAATAATATTTGGCTGATTTTCATTTTGAGAAAAAAAAAACGCGTCTTGTTTTTCTATAATGGATTTTTAAATTTGTTTGATCTCTATTATTCAAATAGCCACTCGTTTCAGTCAATTTTATTCTAACTATATGTTGAATAGTTGTTACCAGTGGCGACTCGTGACTTTTTAGTGTGCTAGAGTGAAAAAATTGAAAAAAAACGTCAAGATTGTTGTTTGTGTGGCTGAAAATGATTTTGTTTTTCAAAATAAAAATTTTTTTTATGAAGATTTTTCAGCAAGTTGTGAAGTGTATTGTTCTGGAGTGCCAAGATAATAAAAAAAAACAATAATATTGGTGTTATTGCGGTCGAAAATCTTTTGGTTTTTTTAATTAAAAAAATTTACACTAAGTTTTTCACCAAAACTAGAAAATTCTGAAAATCTTCACACAATAAAAAAAAAAAAAAATAATTTACGACTACAACAACATCAATAACATCGTATTTATCAATCTTAACACGAAAAAGTTAAACTAAAAGTAAATAAAAAAAGTCACGAGCCGCCACTGGTTGTTAACCGTGAAAAATCACGAGACGTAACTTCATTTGGCAAGAAAAAATATTAGTTGCTTTTTTTACCCATTTTAAATATAAAATAATGTCTAAAATAATAACGAAGCTTGATCCAAGCGAAACCGGTTGGCCTTCATCATAATAAATTCTGTGGTTTTAAAACAAAGTATTCTTTTATTTAATATAATGTCCAACCACCATGTGATTGCTTCGTACGAAAAAAAAATAAAATAATGTCTGCTAAAATTCTTCATAGGTAGGTACTTTATTAGGTAAGTAGAGATTTGAAAAGATATTTTAAAAATTTCGATAATTTTAATTATCATACTTACTTACGTACTCACAAAGGAAATTGTTTATGGTTAATAGTATTGGCCGTTGGTGATATATACTAATTGTGGATAGATTTTAAAGTTTGCAGTTAGATCAAATGACACCCGTATCGGTTAGCATTCCTTCCATCAAAATTTCTACCTCTCAGCAGGTATTACTTTGTACCGCTGAACCTGATGGGTCCTTGTCAATTGTTACATATATGCAACCCAGTACAAACAAAGAAACAACTAGAAGTTTTTTTTCAATATTGAGATATATATAAAAACACTTGTGTACAAAAAATTATATCTAATTATCTAAATCATTCGATTAATTCACTGTTCTGAGTAGGTACCAGTGGCGGTTCGTGACTTTTTAGTGTGCTAGAGTGCAAACATTGAAAAAAACGTCATGATTGTTGTTGGTGTAGCCAAAAACCTTTTTTTTTCATTTTTTTAAAAAGATTTTTCAGCAAGCCGTTCAGTGTACCACCAAAAATGAAAAATCCTGAAAATCTTGAAACAATTTTTTGTTGTTGAAAATAAATAAAAATAAATTTCGGCTACAACAACATCAATAACGTTGTATTTTTCAAACTCAGCACTCACGTACACTGAAAAGTCACAATCCATCACTGGTAGCTACTCACCTTAAAATACCCACAAGGTAATTCTCTGAATTCAATGGCAGCCAGATGGTGATATGGTCCGACGACACCCGCTGAATTTAATTACTTCATTATGAAAAGAAATAAAAATGGGTTAAATATTTGAACGCTTTTCGATTTGTAATACGATCGCAATGCCCATAAGCCGTTTCACCGGGAACAAATGTCACGCTGACAGAACTTTAAAGAATGTGCCACATCCTTGAATATCTCCACTTTTATCGCGACTGACTTTTGGGGTATAATGCCTATTTCGCTGTTTTCTCCTCGAACTGACGTTTCAGACAGCCTTGTTGCGTCCATCATCAGGGCAGATGATGAGACGATAGACACTGAATCTTTCGAATACCAACAGTCGTCTGCTATTCGTGCTACGTGTCCAGCTCAGTGCCACTTGAGAATATGGTCATATAAATTAGGTTTCGTTGTATTGAGTTACGTTGTTTGATAGCCGTGCTGCCTCCGCTTCAAGTTTGCATTCAGTTCCAATATTAAACCCCCCCCTATCGGACAAGGGCTGTGGACAAACAATATTTGATTGCGAATTGGCAGATTTAAATTTCAAATACGTGATTTGATGGAAATCCGGTGACGTTTCGGCCAGTCATTATGTAATCGCGGTTTTGAGGAAAAAAAGACAATCAAATTAAATCAGGTGAATAAATTCAATACAATTTTTTTCAATGCGCAAACGCATACTGTTTAAATGTTAGATTTTTATAATATTTCTCTTTTATATTACAATTTTTTTTCTTTAGTTGTGCATGATTAAGATTTTCTCACTTAGTTCTAACAGAAGGTAATATATAAAACAACACATTCATAATGTAATCGTTATATTTTCTAGTTTGTAATAAATCTCTTCTTAATTTAGGGGATTCTCGTGCTTATAAAGGGAGTACCATCGTGAGTTACTAACACATTAATTTTAATGATTAAAAGATGTGTACCATATTAATATACTCACAATTTAAAAATAAGTTTAGTGTAAAGGTGTTTTCAGTTTTGTTTTTAAATTCCGTATTTATTTTCATCGCCTCTGTCTTTAAAAAGTTTGTTAAAATACCTAACGGCCGAGTATGAGTAAATATGTTTTGCCGTTGTCGTATTAACTTTAGGGATAATTATTTCGCCTGTGTATTATTGGCATAGTTTATTCCATCGCCCGCGGTCGCATATTGATAAAGGCATATCGCTGATAGCACCTTCGTAACCTCTCTCCTTTTTTCGTAAAACACGGATATTTAGGAAAGAGATCTTAGGATAAAGCTCTTAGCGGCAGGTATTCATTGGTGTCAATAAATCCAATATTTTATTTGATATTAGTGTGAGGTCTTTGAAACATCTTTGCGCGGTCACTTCAATTCACACTAGCAGATTGTTTATATTTATTTTTGCCACACTACGATGAAATAAATGTTACTACATGCGCACGCATTTTACAGATAGACTTCTATTATTTGCAAGAAGTAAATAATTAATCCAGGCCACGGAAAGACTATTATTGTGACACTGTAGTACAAGAACTTTAGAATTAACTTAGAAAGCTAGTATTATATAATATTGCTTTTATTGTACATGCTATTATTGTAGAGTGCTAGTGTAAGATTCTTAGATTTATCGTGTTAGATACCTAGTTATTTGCTCATCATATACTCGAAACCATTACCTAATAGTTTGTAAGTGTGTGGTTTACATATATTTTAATTATTGGTCATGATAGTTATGATTTCGCAACAACATGTTGTTTGTTTGATGCGCTTTGCATTTCTCTTTCACGGGGCATATAGTCGAGAGCACATACATACACTAACGAGACAGGAATCGTTCCTACCCTATTCATCTTTCAACTTGTCTTTCATCAGTACATGCTACCGGATTATGTACTTCCGCGTGGTTTCACCGCCGCGATCAACTTTACCCCGATCTACGCTGCGGATCGAGCGAGACGGCGACAGGATTAGCGCGCGCGCGAGCGGGACGGCGATATGTAGGGTAGCGCCGGGATACTTTGGTACTCGTCCGTTATTTTGACGAGTGACGAATGAGTGACAGTTCGGGGGATGGTTTGACAGTTTTGGGGGGTGAGAGTCGGGGAGGGGGGAGTCAGGTTCTCAACGTCTACATCCAGTTTTGCTACAGAAAATTGGCCAATCGTAACGCCAGCCTGTCAAAGTTTTGCTGGATGGCTGTCATTCTGCTATAGGGTGGTTGTCTTACTTCTGACTGCCTCTTACCTTGGATTATAAACACGCACAGTACAGGATACGACCAAGCGATCAGATAAATAATTGCATCTTCAACACAGGTCACTCTTTACCTTTCCAAATATATTTACGGTTATAAAAGCAATTTGGTAAGCAAGTTTATTCATAATTTAATTATTTTTATTCTCACATAGTTCACAAACACTTTGATGTTTCATTTATTAACAAAAACACATCCGTGAATCCTATCGTTGTAACATATTAGTGTCACCTAGTTAAAATCACTGGGGCTACGTAAATATTCACCTTTTCCAAACACCGATAATATTTGCGTGCATATCTTAATATGTATTAAGATATTGCCACCAATTTATGTTTAATAAATTATTAGTAATTTTAAAAATACTCTGTTTTTAGATTAGATTGTAAATAGAAAACTAAAATAACCTCACCTGTCTCAACAAATTAATACAATATAAAGACACGGTTTAAAAAAAATAAATATATTTTCTTTAAAGATTGGTAATATTCTTTCAACAATTAAAAAAATATTAATATTAATTGGTTGGTACTTAGTTACTTTTTATGAACTTAATTAGTTGAGCTTTAGTGCTCAATTATTGTTTTTATACTCTCTTATTCTTTCATCATTCCCTTGTCACGCGTTAGTTGTTGATGTCCCATGCAAGGCGGAATAGAGACACGAATTTCAAAAAATTCCTTTTCCAGTATATCTCAGACACAGTTTCACAGCATCCTTTTCCGGTTTATCTCGACTTCCGCTACTTAGGCGGCGCTAGGTGGAAACGTATTTTTCTCCGAAAACGGGAAGTGTGAATTGTGATGAACCACTTATCCTAAATATACGCGAATTGTAGCGCGCTCGAGTGAAAACACTGATTTCGAGGCGCTAGTGTAGTTTGGCGTACGAATATATTATTAAATCATTTTCTTAAATATATACAGTACTACCTCGACGATTTTTCATTGAGTACAGCCGCCTGATGCCCATTTTCAGGCATATTGATTCATTTTTTATTTTCTTTTTACGTGAATACCGCACACAGGTCTCAACTGCTCTCAACCGCCTAGAGCCAGTGAGACTGACATCCCCGATATGGGTATGTTGTAAGACTGAATGTAGTGGGAGGGGAAGGAGATTAATAAGGGGAAGGTCGGGAAGAACCTTGCTATTCAGATCTGGTCACCAAACACGGCTAAAGCCATTTCAAGTAACGTTTCAATTCTGAAAAAATGCGTGAAAAAGTTTTTTTTTTTGTTTGCATTTTGAAAAATATACCCTACATTCATACATTATAGTTAAAGCAAATAATGTAGCAGTATTTGTAGCACTGTTTTATTTGATCTAACTTAAAATTAAAAAAATATATATAATAAATAAATAATAAATAAAATAAATAAATATTTTTGTAACAATTCTGCTTCAAACTCACAATTTAACACTCCTATGCGACGAATTTAACATCTGGGGAACAAATACTTCTTATTTTTACTGTTATATTTTTTTCTTTTCTTTTTCATATATATATGAAATAAGAAAAGAAAAAAATATACATAAAGAATTCACATCGATAGATCGTTTGAGCAGCAATTTGTTTTTATTACGCAAGTAGGTACATATTTTACTTAAGGCTTTTCTTTAAAAAAAATACATCAGTTGTATTTCGGAAAATAGTTTTTTAATTTATATGGTTAGATTGATAAAGTATTGTGTATTGATTTGCGAAACATTACGCATATTAATTACTATCAACTTCCCACAATTAATTTGAAAGAATTTAACAATAAATGCATTCTCTCATGTTTCTTTCGGCTTCCATTATAAGTTTTAATTTATATGGAGATAAAACTTCTTAGCGAAATGAAAAAAAAACAAAAAATATCTGTAAGGGGCGTCAGTGTTTTAAATTGCGTAGGTAGACCTTATTAATATTATCAGGTATCAGGTACGAGGTACCTGGCTACAAAGTCGAAAAATCAATCGCGGTACTGCTCGGCGGAATCACTTTAAACTTTTTTGAAATTTTCCTCTATAATATCGTCACGTAGGGTGTCGTGCCTCCCCGCCTAAACGAACCCCCTACCCCCACAGTTGGGTGAGTGGGCGAAAATGGGTGGTAGGGTGTGGGGTTTCAGGCAGGCTCCCCGAGCGGTTGCGCGCCGCGTGTCATTATTTCGCGATTTGGCAACTCATCCCTCCCACAATCCTGCCCCGTTCCCCCCATTCCACCCCGCCGTCCCCCCTGCACGGAGAAATCCTACTACTCATGTTTGGAACTCTACGCTATATTTGGATTTTAAATGTTTAATTTACACACGCGATGTCGGAAAAATGGAGTATTATTTATTATATTTCCACGTCGCCAAACTAGAAAGAAATCGAAACTACCCTTGTATTAGATAAACAGGCTTAGTAGCGGACGACATGCAAAATGGACATTATTTCAAATGGGGCTAATTTTGAAAACTTCCTCCCTTCCCACCTTCGCACAGCAGGTAGGTATTAACAGTGACGTGTATTTTGCGATCGTAAAATATGTTTTGTAACAATTTGATGAATCTTTATTTCCTTCTGAATATCTTATACGCTTTGCTTTTCGTGATACAATAATTATTTTCTACCAATAAATAGACAGAGAAGAGAGTAAACATGAATAACAAGTGATAGTTTCTCAGAATATTCATTTAATTTTGAGTAAGCAGTTAGGGCATTAAACAATAGTTACGGCGAAGAAATAACTGAACGTTAACACTTTACTGAGGCTTGAAAAATATGGCTAAAATATATACAGAAGGGCACTGGGAAACATATGCTACTGCCATCTCTAAAGACATTTCGTATATAGACATTCTAGACTGCTCTGAAGAATTATCAAATCCAATCTCTTCAACATAATCTTCGTACCAGTTGGATATTAAATTTTTCATTGAAACAATACAATAATGTAAATGTTTTTGAAAGCATTCGTAATTTAAAGATTTTAGTAATATTTCAATTAACCACTGCCCCATGTTTCCATCATCCGAGGATTTCCATATTTCTTCAGCTTATGTGGGTTTCCCTCTCTCTTCTAGAACCCCTTTCCAATTTCATATTATATGTAACGCGAACCTTTAAACTGTGCATTATATTTTGAAAATTTAAATAAATAATGTATTCACCCTCTTTCGGATTGAATCGAATGCAAATCGAAGCTTCCATTGTTACGTCTAAAAGAGACACCCGTGATGAATGGCTTCTCAACACACCGTCAACATATTTTATTATTTTAATGTCATATTTTTACAATAATACAAGAGATCAATTTTTTCTTTCTACCTGTATGTACGAGTGTGATGTTTTCAACTTTGTAACTGAAATTAATTGAAATTTAAAAAATTATCTATTCAAATTCGTTGGACCTGAATGGATTAAAGTAACTGATATTTTTTTGTTGACAAATCAAGTTACATCTCGTGATTTGTTACGGGTGACAAGTGACAACTAGTTTGATAAAAAGATAAGGATGGAACATCAAACGTTAAGGGAGTTATTAGTGGGTGTTACATGGTTTTAAGGCTTTTGCGACCTCCGAACAATACACATGTCCATTGTATGATGGTCGTAATAGATACATTACATTTATAATAATAATAATAACATTGCTTTCATATAGCGTAGTTTCGTGGCATTTCACCTCAAGTGGTTAGACTAATAAGTACATATTTTAATGAATATCTGTTAAATCACACTTTCGAAACCGATGAACGCTGAACTTTGGTGTTTTGAAATTTCCACTGTTTTTTTTGTCAATTTTTTTTTTAATATTCCAAATTAACGACAAATACCTCTTGGTGGATTCTAAAAAGAGGTGTTTCCAAAATTCAGCTTATTTATTTCAATGAGAATTTCTATGACAACTTCCACCAATAATAATAACTATACTACAGTAAGTACAGTCAATTGATATTTTCTAAATTTAAAATTCTTTGATTCGCATTTCAATAACGCCAATTCTCAAACAAGGAACCGCGAACCAATTTGTGCAGGGATTAAAAGGGACCCGGGAACAAATCCAACACAAAAGTTATAAGAACACCTCCCTCCACAATAGTCTCCCCAATCTCCTTCCCCTCCCTCCGCTCTTCCGTTAGACTGTTTCCTCGATGCCTTGAAGAGGGAAAATAAATAATAGGTACTGAGACTAAACGCATACTGTGTATGTGGGTAGTATAATTTTAAGTATTTAGTTGTTAGAAGGATACAGCATTCGGTGAAATGCTTATGAAAATCGTTTCAAATATGGCTGCTTATTCCTTGTTGCTGTGGTAAAATCTCACTTACTTTTTCGCTTACTCCATTGTATTCGGCTTAGAAACAAAAGCTCTATTGTACTTATGAAGCTAGCATATTAATAGTTAGATATTGGAGAGATTTTGGAAGTCACTTGAAAATATAAAAAAAAAACTGGCAAACCGTCGGGGACATAATGTGTAAAGTAGATATTCAAAATGAGTCTAAGCGAAGCATAATGGCAGCCGCTTTACAAGTTGAGATATTTTTTTATCATATCCAGTGTATTCTAAAATCTAGGCTAAATATGCATACGGGGAGGAAATTAATATTTCCCCTACCACAAATTGGATTCGCAAATAACAATATCGAACCGTATCTCCTTATATATTTTAATATCTCCATCGCAGTCCCCTCCATTCGGGTCTGCATGGGGGTGAGAGGGACGGCGACGTCGCCGGGGGTAACTTTCAACCGACATGTTAGAGTGAAGTGGCTGCTGTCAATCATTTTGTAGATAGGAATCCATTTCCATTTCACTCACACATATAATCATACCACAATACATATTTGATCGTGTCCACACACACACAAATTATGGACACTTGTATTTTATCTATTTGTTTGAAAGTTATTTTAATAATAATAATCATAATATTTGGATAATTTGTATAGCGCCGTTTTTGTGAAAAATCACCTCAAGGGCGCTGTACAAATCTTAATTTCTACTTAATATTAATTCTTAGTTTATATAAATATACAGCATCATACTTACCTGGCAGGTCGCTTCTGGAAGGACACAATCACCATATCATAATAACTTAAAATTTAGAATAACTTAAATTTTTATTAATTTTTATTTTTGTTTCTTTTTTTTTTTATTTCTTTATTATTATTTTTCATTTTTAGGGCACGAGGGCAAATTTAAAATAAAGTATATCGGAGGTATTTTTAATTTTTTTTAATTTTTCGTAGTGAAGAACAGATAATAGTGATAATCTTCTAATGAATTTAAGGAATTAGAGTCTGAAAATTTTTCTTGGTTCTATTGGGCTTTGTTACGAGTATATATTTTTATTTATTTAATTCATTGGAAAGGTCTTTCCACTAATCAGAATTGAAACGTTGCTTCAAATGCCTATAGCCGTGTTTGATGACCAGATATTAAAAGTCACATAATGATCAACTCTCCTCTTCTTCAGCTCCTTCTCCCCACTTCTTTCAGTCTCACAACATTCCCCAATCGGGGATGCCATAGTCTCGCTGACTGCGGCCAGAGTCCGGACTCTTGTGCGGTATTCACATTATTTTTCTTGACACTATAGAAACGGTCGATTTTACCACCAATTTTGTATGTTTCCTGCAGGCATAATAAGAATTTTTATGACTCGGGCTTTTCCTTCCTCTTATTTAAAATACTGCAAACAGCATCCCAGAGACGACATGGGAACCTATGAAAATATATGTAAAATTATCAAAAAAGCTTATCTTTATTGAAAAGTGTATTTAAAAAAATCCGCTTACAATTAATCATACATTTAACAAATTGTCTTTCTACTTTTGTGGCCCTCGGATCAAGCAGATTTCAGTAATTACTTCCACAACAGCGTAGTACGTCAAATGATAACGTTCAACAGTTAGTTTGCCGCAACAATGCGAACAATACGGCCATAAATTTGTCACAAGAGCGATGAATCACAGCGGGCCATTGTTCTGCCACTTAAAGGGTTGACATGTTCGGGATTATCATTCATAGCCTTCACGAAGCTTATCTCCTCTTTGCTCCTGTTCTCCGGGTATTTTCTGTCTTGTAATTTTGTAAATAATTGTTATTAGGCCCGTTTTTAAGTCCACCAATGGACAACAATAAAACCATATTTAATTTAATAATTCAACTAAATTCAATTTAAATCAATTTGTCGGATGCCGTAGAGAAATTCTTCAAGAATTTGGTTTTGCGTCAGAGGTTGAGTTTTCGATTCCCACCGCAAAATTATCGATTTATCAATATTGAAGTTCCAGACATATGAGTGTTATAAGTTGCACAATCAGAATTGATCCGTACAAAACATCTTAGCATAGTGCGTATTTCTGCAGATGTATACACTTCCGATGGCGATGTCTTTGAAAAAAGTCACTGAGTCACGAAAAAAGCACAATATTTATACCGATATTCTTTCTTTCTTATAAATTATGAATTTTCAAAAAAATTTAAAAAAACTTTCGAAAAGTTTTTGTAGGGCGTTTTATTCATTTTTTCCGAAAAAAACTAAAAAAGACCGATTTTTTTAGAACAGTTTGTTTTCATTTTCACGGAATTTTCTTTTCTGAAGTCGAATAACAAGTTTGAAACATACTGTATGCAAGCAAAACATCTTTGTGAGTAGGGGAAGACGAGGATATATGCAACACTTTCAACATTTAGATTTATGTAATTTTTATTTCCAAAGACAAACATTTTTTTTTTTTATTTAAAAACAAGTGAATATTAAATAACAAAATACTAAGAATAATGTTGCGATAGGAAAGCGTATTATTTAGACGTTTGTGTAAAGACGGAGAAGAGACACCTCCGGGGCGAGTTACTACGTCATCCGAGTCGCGCAAACATCTGATTTACACCTCTAACTAATATGAAGTCAGTTTTGTTTGCACGACTATATGTGGCCGCCTTTTGCAGCACTCGCGACACATTACTCCATCTTACAAGCCTTTGTTTTTTCTCCACAACGAGATCAATGTTACTTTCTTCGTCTGGGGATTCTTCATACCTGTATACGGATGTAGCTTAAGCTGTGGTTCAAATGTGTTGAATGGAGAATTCTCTTTCTTTCCTGATCCTAAACTTTTTTGTTTTTGATACTTTAGATTGGGCTGCTTTGGTTTTCTCTTTTGCATCTTGTCTTTTTCATCTTTCAAACTTCTTTTCTCTACAATGTCGGCGAGAATAGAAGGCTTTTGCATTTTTCTCCCTTTTCTTGATGTTTGTTGACGGGCTGATGGTTTTAGGTAATTATTTCTATTTTCTTTCCAAGATGGTTTCCAAGTTTTTTTAAATTTCAATTGGCTGCTCTTTTCATACTATCTAAAGACGTCATACCTGTATCCGTTTTTCGTTTATAAGTTCTAATTTTTATTCTGCAAACAAAATTAAAGCAGTCTAAATAAACTATCTACAAATACTATCTTAGGGGCTAGTTGCAATAGTGTCAATTCAACAAGCCCCTGAGCGTTTGTTGCGACTTACCCCGTCGTATCAAATTGACATTAAACCTAAATATTTTTTTAACTTCAAGAATTAATTATTAAATCCTACAATATTCAAGCAAAGTAATCAACACCTATAATAATAATATAATTAAAAAATAACCGAAAATATTTACCTTTACACGAAAAAAACACTCCATATTTTATGGTCAAAACACACACTTTGTTCAACGTCTTCCGTCAAACTCGACAGAAACAACTGAAAATACATCGAAATGTGTGTTGTACCGCCGTTTATCGTGCAATTTGGGAATTTTACTGAAGATACTTTCGGCGGAAGATTTAAATCGATGTTGGTATATAACCCCGTCTTCCTCTACTGTGTTTGATTTAACATTCGTTGCGATTCCTATCACATTATTTTCAGATTATTTTTTTAACTACCTTAATACCAGCCTGGTTTTACTTTTTTTGTAGTTAAATATATATTTTAAAGCTTCATAGTTCATAACAGAATTGACGTTGTGAAAAGTTGCTTAAAGGAAAACTTTTGAGACAAAAAGTATGTCTATATTTCATGATTCTAGACCTCTTATTTGAGTTTTATTGTGATTAAATGAAGCTAAGATATTTGAAATATTACAAAACGCACTATGCACATTTTTACCTCAAACGCAAATTTCCCTAATAATGATTTGAAGGCGAATCATTTCAAAACTTACCTACACGTGTTTACAGAAAAACTGTTGCTTTTTGTTCTTGTTAAAATTTAAATTTAACATAAAATCTACATTTAAAAGAACTCGCATAACGCAACGGTAGATGTCACTACAACTGTCAATATAAGTGTCAAACATATTTCTTCAAACTCAAGTTCAAACTAAATTGACAGATGATAGCTGCTATCACAAAATTCCAAGTCAGATAATTACGCGGTAGCACTTTTCAGCTAGATTGTGGTGGATAGGCTAACCTCTAAATTATTTATCCATTCATATTCTAACAAAATATGTGACATCCTGCATTCATTTTTTCTGTTCGGACAAATGTAATTATTTAATATTATTTTCACAGAAACACGTACATATCTACCTGTTTTTTTAATGTTTAAATTAGAAACAACTTTTTGAATCTATATGATTTTTTCAGTTTTTAAAGAAACATCAATAAATTTCAATGAAAAATGAAACTAAAGAAGATGCAGAAATCAAAAAGATTATGTTGCTACTCAGATGAATTTGCTACCGCGAATTGAACCCGGAATCTACTCTATCCGGGAGTAACGTTTATGCCAATTAACCTACCGAAACGTTTTTAAATACCGTCATTTTTATTAATCCAAAAATAATATTAAAAAAAAACAAATAAATATGGAATTGATAAATATGACAGCATCTAAAAAAGTTTCGGCAGCTTAATTGGCAGAAACGCTACTTCTGGATAGAGTAAAGATTCAGAATTCAAGTCTTGGTTGCAACCTAATATATTTTTATTTTCTTGTGTTCTTTGTGTCCTTTTCTTAAAAAATATTTCGTTGAAAACTGTTGTTGGTTTTGTTTAAATAACTGATGTTTTCTTTGCGTTGATAACTTTGGCACCTTTCATACCATACAAATGTGTCTTAAACGTGCGTCATTATTTAAAATCGAAAAAAATTTACACGTTTCTTTACTTCTAAAATTTAGTCCAGAACTCTTGGGTAGCTAAATATTGACATTTAGATGACATCATCCATTGTAGAGCATTTTGAACAACGCATTTGATAGGTTTTTTGTAATCTACAAGCTAGATGTACAATAAATATTGTATTTGGCCAGCCGGTCAATATGGAAAGAAGAATATATCGGTAAAGATCCCGCGCATAGATTTGGCAGATGGGACGCGGCTTCATGAATAAAACAAAACCACGGAGGTATGATTCCGTCCAAGTCACTGCTTTAAACTATTTAAATCCTTTGCCAAAAAAGCGATTAGTATTTTGAATGGTAATTTGTGTAAGTAAAAGTCAAGTACTCAATTCAAAACTATTTAAAAATTAATTTTGTAAAGAAAATTGGTCTTATGCATCCTTGATTGAAATATATTAATATTTTTTAATTAACAAAATCCTTGCAATTTTCAATCAAACTCACAATTTAGATTGCAGGGGACACTTGCACTAGTGATATCAACTACGAGATAGTCACAAGTTTCTTCTTCGAGGACCTTGGGTAATGATTGGTTAGTTAAAAAGGTTGACTGCGAACTGACTCGCTAAGCGAATTGCGTCTCTTTTATTGGGTTGAAAGGTAATGTGTCAACAAAGTTAATTATTACATTATCTACACAGAGTTGCGTGAGAACGCCTAGAACAAAAAATATTATTTGAAGATGAGAAGTGGCGCCAAATAATAAAAATTAACAAATCTGAGAAAAGTTCTGCCTTAAAATTAATGAATGAGAAGAAATTCCGTAGGCATCAATAATCAAATTCCTTTACTTTATGGATTTTATTTTAGGTATAAGTTCGATACAAGACTAATGCAGCTTTTTCATAGTCAACAGAGTTTATTAGGAAAGAAGAAAATATTTTTAAAATGTGTTGCATAAAAAATATCAAAAGAATTACTTTCTTTTAATATGTTAAAACATGGCAATTTAGACAGTGATTAGTGTTTTTTTTAATCTCAAAACGCCTTAAAACGCCCTTTCTGTGGTTAAATTACCTCCACTCAATAATTTTAACACATAAATTTAATTGATTAATATTTAATATATTTGTCGACTGATTTCGGGAGCACCCTTCCATCGTAAAGACAATATTAAAACAAAATAAAATAACTGTATTTTAATTAATTATGCCGAGCCATAACGCGAAAGTTTTTTACGAAAATTTGTTTTTATTTGCTTTGAAAAATCGCAGAAAAAATACTGCACACTGGAAGGTAAACTTCTTAAAAAATGAAGAAAGTTGATTAAACGCTTCGACACTGAGGTAATTGAAATGTTTTTGCGCCGCAGCACTGTTGCGGTCGGCATCATCATATTTATGATTGGCTAGCCGCTAGGGTAGAACATTTTATTCTTACATCTTTGAATAAAGCCCACCTTCCGCACACAAAGGCTCCGATCCGGCCGTTTCTTTGTGGGATGAAACAACTTTTAAAAAGTTCTACGTATTCCTCGGATCGTGTTTGTATTCTGATCTAATATTCCGGGGCGGGGGAGAGGGGTGGGAGTGGGCGTGGGCGAAGGGATAAGGGATAAGCAAAGGTAAATCTCGGATTTAAGTGGGTGAATGTGAATTGCCCACCCCGAACGACTATCCTCGGCGGCAGTCGGTCGTTAGTCCCAGCACTATGTTCACCAAACAAGAAGCTCGGTAAAAATAAACCTAATTAGAGGAAAAGATTTAACTAGCGACGTTACGTACATTATGAGCTATGGAGCTTTGAATTATCCACATAGCTTTCCAAACATAAGATAAGACGCTACCGTTATTGTTCCATTTATTCATTTTTATTTTCGATAAGCGTGCGTGAAGCATAATATTTTCCCCCACCGTTTCAAACATTTTTGTTTTAAACGATTTTTACAAAAATATTATGTGTATTCAAGCCTAAATTACTGTTCGACTGGTAACTCCTATTATAAAAATATTAACGGTGTAAACATTTATTGACATAATAAAGCCATTAACACTTTCCAGTTGACACTTCGAAAACAAATAAAATGTGTGACCAACCCAACTTATAGCCCTTCTGACCAAATTTACATTGTACGCATACATATTCGCATGACGTGTCGAGTATTGATAGTAATTATGCTCGGACATAATAAGGTTCATTATAACACATTACATACAATAAAACATTTCTTTCTTTTTGGTTTAGAAGGGCAAGCTCCTCGTGCTGACGTCAACAGCAGCCTGGCCAACAGCAGCGGCGGGAGCAGCCAGTCCGGCTCTTCTGGCAAGCGAGCGAGAACGGCCTACACCAGCTCGCAGCTCGTAGAGCTCGAGAAGGAGTTCCACTTCAACAGGTATCTCTGCCGCCCTCGTCGAATCGAGCTCGCAGCACACCTGAACCTCTCTGAACGCCAGATCAAGATCTGGTTCCAAAATAGGCGGATGAAGTACAAGAAAGAGACTAAAGGAGCGACTTCTGAAAGGTTAGCTTCGTCGCCCGCTGCTTCGAGCCGCTCTGGCTCAGGGTCTCCTGGGACTGAAAAAGATCTCAAGATCCAACAGGCCCTTGTCGACAGGCTGATGGCCCATGCGCCTCATCATCAGAACGGAGTCAATTCGGGATGGTCTAGGGGACCTCCGGATCTGAATTTCTCCTCCGTTCCTTACAACACTACCCCGCCGCAAAACAATATATGGTCGGATCAACCCGATGCGCAGTTATAAGACAAACATTTTTTTTGTAGATTTTAATTATGCAAGACTTTATTACACAAAATAATAATATTTATTCTCATGTTGCTCGATTTTTTAGTGTTCAGCTTCTTAATCTACTTGAACTAATGTTTCGGACAAATTTGCATTGTTCATCTTCAGGGTAGGTGGTTAAAAACTAAAAAATCAATCAACATATTGGTATTGTCCGTAAAATTTCCAACTAAAATAATAATTTTATGAAATACTGTAAATTTGTGTAAATCTCTTTAGTTATAATGTTTGTAATAAAGTGATGTGCACAAAGTTAAAGAGGAAATATTCCTTCACACAGTAACGGTTTCTTTTATTATTTTGATCAACTATTTATTAAATGAAATACTGTGACTTTGTGCACATCGCTTTTTTTTCAATAAAGTGGTGTACACAAAGTTAGTGTTTTAGTTTAAAGTGTTCCTATTAAAAAATATACTACTTTAAAAAATTTATAGTTTTTAAAGTATGTACCTACTCGAATGAATTTTAATACAAAAATGTTAGGTTTTTAAGATAAAGAAGCGAATTTACTAAAATTAAAGCCCATTTAGTTAAACATAATTAATAACTAACTAAATATTGCGTAAAGGGAAATATAAACAGAAACAATATTTATGTT
Organism: Drusus annulatus; assembly: GCA_022651775.1. Lineage (NCBI taxonomy): Eukaryota > Metazoa > Arthropoda > Insecta > Trichoptera > Limnephilidae > Drusus > Drusus annulatus. The sequence continues at coordinate 1,916,003 of JAGWCC010000025.1, read as the reverse complement.
ATGTAAATTCAGTCGGGTTAAAGATTTTGTACTGTCGCGTTACTATCAAAATGCATTGTTGTGTTTCACACCATCAAAAAGGTTTAACAAACAAAAAATCACAGCAAACAACTTAATTTGTTAAGATATTTTACTCAACAATGGTCATTTTTTTGGTTTTAAAAATTGTGTGAGCTTAATTAGAATTTTTTGTGTGTATTTTGACAAGACTGTTAAGCGTAGAAATATAAGATTGTTGCATTGGTATAGCAATCATTGAAGTAGGGCTTGTGTGTTATAATGCGTTCATACAGCGATATGGTGGTCAACATCATAGACTATATTATTTATTGGTAAGAATGCGTCCTTTAATAATTTGAGGGGTTGTTTATGTTCTATACATGTTCTAAAAAGTATTTATTTATTAGATATTCGTTCAAAGAGAAACATTTTCAATAAAAAATGTACTTTTTTAAATATTTAATAGTTTTATACATAACATAACTAAGTAACCACAAATATAAATTAAGCAATTGAAATATTTTTTGAAATCAACAATATTTGAATGTATTTTTGTGTCTCTGTTATGAGTGAGTGAAAGTAAGTTATAAATAAAAGGTCTATAATTCGTCCAAAGGTTGAAGATTCCTTAAACTTAAGTTTTAATTATGAGGTATTACTTTTAAGCTAATTTTACAATTTATATTGATGAAATTACAGAGTTTGTGGGGATACAAAATTGAGTTTGCGGAAAAATTGCAATGGTGAAAATTTACAGAAAACTTTAAATTTCCACCCTAAAAGTTAACTCTTTTGAAAGTACAATCAATATTTAAAACCAACGTGCCTTGAGAACCAATTTTTGAAGTTCAGATTTAAGTCATAGAATAATAGTTATTTATTTTATTATCATAATTTATTTATTTAAAATTAGGTTACCATTGCATAATCCTATTTTGATTACAATTAATGCCAATAAAAAAACAGTGAGAAACTTACTTACTTTAAAAAAAATTAAATTAAAATACAAAAGGTGCCTATTCTCTTTTTGGAAATTTAAACAATTTCGTTAGTATTGAAAATAGAATTAACTTATTACAGCTTTATGCAATGCTTGAAACAATCTCAATCATTTACAGTGAAATATGAAAATAGAAGAAGATACAGAAAATGAAAAATATTAAGTTTTGACGGAGAAACTCGGAACTTCTACTCTATCCGGGAGAAAACTTTCTGCCAATTGAGCTACCGAAGCTTCATTGAATACGCTAATTTTTATCAATCCCATATTTCTTCGAAAATAATTAATATTATTTTTATCCGGTATAGGCAGCCGATATATTATATTAGTGATTAAAACACTTCGATAAGCTTCGAAGAAATTGAGAACAAATATAATTTGATTTATGTTTGATAAATTTGACAGTATTCTAAAAGGCTTCGGTAGCTCAATTGACAGAGACGATACTTTGGATAGAGTAGAGGTTCCGAGTTCTATTTTCAGTTGCAACCTGAAGTTTTAGTTCCTGTTTCTTCAGCTTTTTTCATATTTCGTTGAAGATTATTGATTTTGTTTCAACAATTAATTTCGTTTCTGTTTATTAATTGTTTGAAAAAAGTGGGATTAAAATGAATTATAATTATAATAGCAAATATTTAGTTATAAATACCAGTAGATTAAGATTATTATTTAAGCAAAAGTATATTGTAATTATTATTGATCAAGTTTTATTTAAATATTGTGTTGTTCAGTTGACTAGGTGGTATTTATTTAGTTCAATAATAATAATTGAACCCAACTGACTGATGATATTATTACATTGTAATGAAAATGATGCTAATTTTACTTTTATTGTAAACAATTTGTTTTATTGTTGATTGATATTTTTACCAATAAACCCATACACAAAAATCCATATTTTTATTTTATTATTTTTATTTAATTTATTGTGTTTTCATATTTATTTCATTGAGAATCCGATGGAGTTTACTCAATTAACTTGTATCAATTTAATTGAATGATTACTCATGAAAATCAAAAAAATAAATATTAAATAGCTTTTTTTCCACTAAGAAAAACGCACTTGGTGCCCGTTTCAGGCAAAAAAAAAACATGTTGGATCTACAGTAAAAATACCCATACAAACTAAGTGATATTTTTTGTTTTCAAAGGTATGTCATATATTTAGAAATCTCTTGGAGTATTTGACGTATTTTTGGTTTTAGGTTAAAAATATAGGCCATATGATATTTCGATTTTTCATAATTTATTAGCATCTTTAACAATTATTCATAACCAAAAGGTAATTATTTAAAAATACAGTCTGACTCCGGCTACTTTCTAAATGTGATGAGTATAAAATTAAATATTTCCGAAAAATCATTTAGGTAGTTCGGTCAAAAATTGAAATTACAAAAGGTTGGAGTAAATACTTAATTTGTTTTCCTAAGATTTTTCATTAAAGTTGGTTCCGAAAAATTTCGTAGTATGAGCGTGGAGCTGAAGGATGCGTGGAAATGATAATTAAAATACAGTTTTAAATCACGAATCAGATAAAATAATTAACTTTTCTCACTAACAGCATAACTTCGAGTAGCGACAAGTCATCCTAAAACCGGAATTCTTTTGGTTTCATAGTTTTTCAAAGTCCCTGAATGAAAAAAAACCTTAAATATAATGTTCGATTTATGACTTTTTATTGGTTTTAGCATTATTTTAATTATTTTTTATCATTGAATAAAGAAAATAAATTTTTTGCGAAACCCTAATGAAAATATTTTGATAGTCGAATGATAAAAAACACGGCACGGAACTATGTTCCTCCTCTGAACGCCTGTAGATATAAGTATATCAATCCTGATGCTTATTTGAAGAATAACTGTGTTTACAGAGCTGGTTTTAAAAAAAGAAACACGTACAATGTTTGATGGGTACCAACGTATTAATCGCGTAGCTATGCATGCACAAGCATGTGTGCGTAATGTACTGCTTGGGTGTAGTGTGCGTGTGTGAGAGGGTGTGTTGTGTGTCTGTGAGTGTTGGGTGATGCGACCCCTGGTTGCCGATCTGTCTGTAGGTAACTGTTAGAGGAGTACGTAGATATGGCCACTCAGTCAATGCGTTTTCTCTGTCATTTTAATTGTAAAATATTTGCTGGTGGATTTACATTTAATTCAGATTTCAACAAGATGTCTGTTACCAACTGTATACCAGCATGTTTCAATCTTGTTTTTCGACTTTAGAAAAAAATAATCCAGCAAAAAAAAAAAAAAAGAAGTTTAATGGAATAAATAACTTGGTAGTTTAATTTAAAAAAACTAAATAATAAAAAATCGCACTGTAAAAACTAATATTAAATACAAATACATACTCTTGCTGTCCATTTGTCATAATAATAATACATAGGAATAAATAAGACAAAATCCTGTTCCTCAGTGAATTTTCTCAAGGACATCGCTGTCAGAAGTGAATACATATGCACCAATACACACAACATTAAGATGTGTTGTTCGCATCAACTAAAATCGCGCGACCAATAATAGTACACGTCACAATCCATCCCGGGGTGAGATTAGCCCTCCTACACAGATGTTCACTGTCATTTGCCTCCGGTCATCTGCTCTTCTCATCACGCTACGAGCTACGACCCCTTCCTACGCAGTCAACAGTCAGTCACAGGTAGCCACTTATTCGTGATATTCGGAGAAACTAACAATGGTTTCATACTTCATAAGTTTTGTTATTAATAATTATTTTAATATTATAGGATTTAATTTAATTTTGGTTTTTTTTGCTTGTTCGTCCGTTTGTTATTTGTTCTCAAAATAATATAAAATAATTGTGGTGATTTATGAATAAGAGTACTTAAATCTGTGTGGAGTATTCGTTTCGTCAATACTACAATTTCTAGAACTTTTAACTTCAACTATATCGGTGAGTGAAAGGTTTACCCTTTTTTCATTCGTTCTGAAACTTGAAAACTTACAGAAGTTGTGAAATTGCTTAGATTTGCCAGTTAAGCTGTCAAGAAAGAAAAAACTAAAAAATACGTAAAGTATCCAAATTTGCAAAAGATTATATCGTTACTAGTTGTTGCCCATAATAATCACGGGATGTAACTTGATTTGCTAAGAATTTTTTTTGTTGCTTTGATCCACCCATTTCAAATATAGAATAATGTCTGCCAATACTTTATTAGGTACTTTATTAATACTTTATTAGGTAGGTAGGGATTTGAAAGATTATTTTTTAAATTTGATAATTTCAATTAACATCAGTTCCTGATAAGTTCACACTTTTACCGTCGTACGTACTGACAAAGGAAATTATTTATAGTTAATAATGCAGAATTTAGGTACCACTATCTAGTTCTGAAATAAGGTCTTAATTTTTATAAAGTGGGCAGTTATGACTTTTAATTCTGTTGAGTTTGTTATTACAGGTATTATCGATAAACTGTTTTACAGTGGTGTTAAATGTACGGGCCGTATTAACGCGCCCATCATAGGTCTGCAACATCCCCCTTCAGATTTCCATCGTCAGGTCATCCATCTTCCTCCGTCGGCGCCGCCTGACAGCTAGCCAGGGCCGGGCCCGTACCGCGGGCCTGACTTGATGGGCCCTGGGATAGAAGATTAAAACCCAACTAAATATTTTTAATACGTATTATGTAGTCATACTTTGTAATTATTAACATCCAGTAGTTGCTATCGCAAATTTGTGGTTTGAATACCTCCGTGGACGAGTGGTTAAGATTCTCGGTTGCAAATTCGGAAGTCGCGGGATTGAGGCCGGGCGTGCGCAGTAGATTATCTTTATGTATTTGTGTTATTTTACATATTATTTCAATACAGTAATACAAAGTATATTTGCGGCACGTTCCAGGGTGGTAGACCCTATCAAGTATCGCCCTGATGAAAGAGCACTAATCATGAATCACGAAACATGACTTGAAACGGCAATGGCTGTGTTTATTGACCTGATCTGAACAGCCAGTTGAGAGCAGTTTGGACTTTCGTCCGGTATTTATACTTTTCAAAACCACCTGAGCCATTTTACCCTCGTGAGGGTATGTCTTCAATTCATCAACAAAAATGATGATTATATTTTAATCAAAAATAAATAAATGAATCAATACGCTAGTAGCGAGTACCTGTATTTATTGATTTTCATCTGGCAACTCTTCAATAAAATATTTTTAATATAAATCCGTCTGACGGGCGGTAGTGTTGTCGATTTGGATAAATTGTATGCAATTTATGAATCGCAACACACATCCAGAATATCAATACTCGAGTGGATACGTGTCTACAAATGCTGAAATAACTAATAGAGGTTACATTGGCTAATTTATATAGCACCATTTTTGTGAAATATCACCACACTCCTAATTTAATTTTGAGAGGAATCGCTCACTTTTCTCTAGTCATAAGGAAATCATTTTGTGAAAGGTTTCAAAACAGCTCCCACTTAGGCGATATTGGAGGTTGGACATCATCATAGCCTTTTTTACTTTGGAGACTCTTTAAGCAATGATGTAGGACTACAACCGTACAATTCTCAAAAGTGTTTTTAGTGGAGCATTTTTCTACTCAGTTTACTTTCAGAAATTATGAAATAATTATAAATGCTTGCAGGGAGAGGGCCTACCTAAATAATATTTGGACAATTTTCTAAATTGATTTTTTTGTGAAAAATCACCTTAAGAGCGTCGTACTTTTTTTTCAATAACTCCTCACAGGAGGCCTTGAGGGAAATAATTTCCCTCAAGGCTTATGACATATTTTGGGATGCTGTGCGGATGGTCTTTTTGAAGAAAGTAAGGAGTGAACCTGGGTCTTGAAGAGGCCCATATTGAAGGAGGGAGGAAACACAGAGGCCAGCAACTCGTTCCATAGCCGAGCTGTTGTACATAATAACAAGTCGTAAAAGTGACCCGTTCTCGTGTATTGAATGTAAATCGTATAAAAATGTTGGGCGCGCGTTTGGCGAGTTTCCCGACTATGCACCAGTGCCGAAGGGATCCATGACGCAAGTTTCTCGGAGCATCTTTCATTGAAATACCTATAGAACAAGGATACTCGAAGCTCCAAAGATTGCAATCCGTTTTTTAAGATAGGAGAATCTATCAAACGGACCGCCCGTTTCTGCACAGAGTCAAGGATTTTTTTCAAGTATTTAGGAGCTCCAGACCAGAGGTGGCTGTCAAATTCAACAGCGGGGCGCACTTGCAATTTGTACAAGGTCAGCAGTTGTGTACTATCGAAGTATCTGCGGGCCCTGTACAGTGCGCCCAACTTCTGAGAGGCTTAACTTTACTCTGGCTTCGATGGAGCCCCCGTGCCTTAACTGGTCACTTAAGGTTAAACCAAGCTTGTTGGAAAGATTATTTCTGTTGAAAGAGACTGAATTGTCATTTGGATTCCTTTTAGTCGTAATCAGACATAATTGGGTCCTTGAAACATTAAATTCGACAAGATTATTCTTACCCCAAGAGGAGATTCTCTCGAGGTAATCGTCCATTCTCTGCTTCAAAACCCTCCAAGCCGTTGCTGTTTCTTTTCTCTTTGGGGGCTTGTCAAACAAAAAACCATCATGGTCTGTTCCTTCTTTCGCGTAATAGTGTATTGGTGCATATGCGAAAGGTCGTTGATGTGCAAAAAAAACAAAGTTGGAGCCAGAACCAATCCTTGTGGGACGCCAGCATTAATTGAATGAGATAAAGAAGTGATACCGCCAACAACCGTCTGAATTGACCTCTCCCTAAGAAAATCGGCAATCCACGTACACAAGGATGCGGGAAGTCTGTAAGATGGCAGTTTGTTGACAAGTCCTCGGTGCCGAACCCGGTCAAAGGCTGTAGAAATGTCCAGTGCAACCGTTTGGGTCTCACCGAAACATTCCAAGCACCGCCCCCAAACATGCGTCACATGCGCGAGAAGATCACCGCAGGACCGGTTTCGCCGAAATCCGTATTGACGGTCGTTAATTATTTTGCTCCCCTCGAGGTATGTGAGCAGCTTGTCGATGATCGCACGTTCCATCGCTTTGGATAGAATCGATGTGATCGCTATGGGGCGGTAGTTGGCCTGGTTGGAGCGGTCACCCTTTTTGAGAATAGAATGAATGACCGCTTTTTTTCCAATCAGAGGGCATAGGTTCACATTTCAGGGACATTTTGAAGAGATTTGTTAAAATTGGAGCGATTTCTGCAGCACACCTCTGCAATTCCAGTGCAGGTACTTTATCAGGCCCACTAGCTTTATTAACTTGAAGCCCTCGTAAGACTTGGAGTACATCCTAACGCCGGATCCTCAGCTTTTTCATAAAAAAATCGCAGTGAGGAACCGACCGCGGGAAAGCACCTTGAACATTGAGGGTCGAGTTATCCGCAAACATTTTCCCTGATAAATTGCATTTTTTCGGTGGCGGTGTTTGCTAGTGAACCGTCGGGTCTAGTAAGAGGCGGCAAACCGGATTAAACAAAAAACAATTCCTAGGCTCCATCTTACGTACTTACTACATATACATTTTGGCAAATTGATACTTATTTATATTATGTACAGATTTAATGTACAGAAGCAAACATAACTGGCAGGTCACTTAAAAAACGCAATTATTTTAGTTATTCCTAATTTAGAGAAAACATACAGTTTGCACTCAGAGGACATGCATGATATTTGAAAATTAGTATTGGTAAATTGATATTAGCAAATCGATACTTGAAAATTGATATTGGAAAATCAATGATCAATATCTATTTGCATGTACAAGACGTTCGCTGAGAAGTTGATCCTTCTCTCCTTGATCTTTTGGTTATATACATGAACATGTATATTCATAAACATTACCAGGTTACGAATAACTTCACCATATTTTGATTACCACAATCTTCAATTTTGGAAAATGTTGCTTGTGCAATGATGGAAAACTTAGATGGCAGAGGAATTGAACCCACGACGTCTGGGTGGAACTCAAAGCATTTGTCCCGGTTTCTACCGGTTTCTCACATACCTAAAGATCTGGTATAAAACAATTTTGGGCTAAATTCACGTTAAAGTGTTGTCTTGTTTAGTTATTTGTTAGCACTTCATAATATACGTTTAGTTAAATAATATTATATTAAAGGCGGGCTTATTGCCAGGTAGAAACATACTTCAAACAACCTACATTCAATATCGTATGATCGTACCTCCTGCTTCTTTACACTTCTATAGTCACGAAAAAGCCACACGTAACCCTGTACATTTGTGTTATGACCTGGGGTGAAATGCCACCCCGTTGTCATACAAAACAATGAAACTACAATAAAAAAATCTTAAAGGTGTGCCTACAGTGGGGTGTTAAATAAACCCCGGATAAAGGTTGGAATAATAGGAATAATAAATTATGAAAACCAGTATTTATAAATAAATACCATAATAATAATAATAATAATATTTGGACGATTTGTATAGCGCCGTTTTTGTGAAAAATCACCTCAAGGGCGCTGTTCGCTGTGCGCATCTTCTGTGTTTGTTGTCAACTTTTCCTTTTACACTTGATTGGCTGCCATTTCTAAATTACAATAAAGCACAGACAATTAATTAATTGACAAATGAAGTACAAAGCACTGACTTATTCAAGGAAGGAATTAGGCAGTAGAAGTCTTATTAAAAAAATATCCCGCAGAAAGTCCAAATGTATCGACTCATGTAAACATTTGGGTTTGACAGTTCAGAACAAAGTACAGAACAGTACAGAAGTAACTAAAAACCACTAAATGTCATCACAATTCTAGGTACATCGGTCGACCTAATTACAGGCGAAATTCGATTGAAATTAAGATGTAAACATTTCCAGGTGACGAATGATTTGATTACATTTGAATTCCTACTACTACCATCATAATAAGCGGTCAATGTTGCTTGAACAATTATGGAGGATTTAGCTAGTAAAGGATTGAGCCCGCATAGCCAGGTGGGAACTCGACGCTTTGGATCGCTAGACCATCTAACCAATGAACTTGAAAGGTGAAATCACAAAAAATGGTACTATATGTATAATGAATTCAAAGAGATTTGAAACAGAATGACTCATTTCTCTACTTCTAAGAGGAATCTAACAAGAAAATATCAAGAATAATTAGTTCAGCGAATATATTATTTCCACTGCCTATATTCTTATGCGCAAATCCATTTCAAATAGTGGGTAAATTTTTGTTGAAATAAAATAAGGCGGAAAGAATTCTGTATCATTGTGCAATTTTATCGTTCCGATAGAATTAGTTTGCTTGAGGCGCCATCTGTTACCCGAAGCACGCTCTCCACCCCGGCTGTGGGGTTTGTGTCTCTGCTAAATGTTAGAAGACTTCACATACGTACAGTGGAAATGTTTCATACGCAATACGGTATCAGGGGTTTAAATCATTGATCTTTGAATATTTTAAAATTCTGATTCCCAAGACAAGACAGCACTTACATTCGTTTCGCTAGTACCTAAACAAAACTCACTAAAACATGTTGTATTATCTAGTCATTTGTTTTTTTTTCCATTTTATTAAGGAAAGATGTGAACATGGCTTTTAAAATTTATAGCAATGTTAAGTTTTAAGGCGATGCATTTCAAAATAGTGCAAAATCATGTGTTTTTGGTTCGAGAATTTGATCACGTAGAAATACTATATAAATTGATAAAACCATTAAATAAAATACCTAAATACAGTGACTGCATATTTTGAAATTTTATTCACCACCCAGTCTGATTAAGCTTAGAAAAGTTTGGACACTTAAGAAATACACATTATCGTCGCCGGAAAGGCAAAAGGGCTGAAGTGCCATTTTAGGAAGTTTACACCAGAGCATCTAATATATATTTTTTTAGTTTTACAATAAAATTCATAAGTCTTAAGTACCTGGTTGGATCCTGAAAAAAAACTCAGGTAACTCAATACTCTCACTGAGTTACCTGAAGCGACACAAAGATAAAAAAGTCCCAAACTTGTGTTGCTTGAGTCAAGCCTTCTCCCAAATGGTACATATATTTTCGATGGCTGCAGGGCCAGAAAAGTCTTCAGAATCAAACGAGAGTCAGAGCATTTGCAAAAAAACAGAAAAAATGATCAAAGCTGCGTATTCAACTCATTTTTGACCAAAGTGTCGCTTATACACACACATATATATATATATATATATATATATATGTGTATATATATATAATAACAAATATAACGTCATCAACGTAATAATCAGGGTAAGTTTGATACTCATATAAGATAAAAGTATTTTTATTTCCTATTGGGAATTAAACAGCATATTGTAATATATATCCATATATATAATATGTGAGTATTAACTTTTATACTCATATATATATATAAAAATTATAAACAGCATATTGTAAATATATGGATATATATTACAATATGCTGTTTAACGTCCCAATAGGAAATAAAAAACACACTTTATCTTATTTTTCATCAAACTTACCCTGGATTATTACGTTGATGACGTTATATTTGTTATGCTTTATAAGGCGACTGAGGCATTGCTGTTTACAAATTTTCCACCATGCATAATATATTTTTAGTGATTATTATATATGTATTAATCTCTGTATTTCCAATGTTTTCTATTTTGGACCGGGACCCGCTATTTTAGCTCTCCACATTATTTTGAATACTCACTCCAACTCTGGTTGTAGTCTTTCTCTTTCTTTCTGGACACTAATAAACTAACAAACAAGAAGGTTAACATTAAAACAAAGAAAAAATACGTGTAAACCATAGTAGAAAAAGTTGTCAATGCCTTTTCATGGGATGCGTATAAGCTCGAGAAAGCGCCCTCTTCACCTAACAAAACGTGGCAAAACCTTCAGGGGTGACCTCGCGGTGATACCCACACACCCGGAACCTGGAACTACTGAGATCTGCCCTTATCCGCTGCGACTTTTAACACGGGGATGTTTTTACTACGAATAAATGTACTGCAGACAGTTCGAGATATGGTCGCATTAACCCCCGGGATTCACGGCAAAGGTGAACATATAAGTATCACGTAAAGATGTTGTTTCACAAGCCATCGAAAAGGTTCAGAACATTAGAAGTCTCGAGACCTAGTTCTATGTCATTCACGCAAATATTTCCACACTCTCTGCTTACCTTGGTGGGAAATTTAATTTTTAATCAATCATAAATTATTACCGGTTTGGCAAATTTGAATGGAAACTGATACTTTTCACTTAAATGGAGTGTCAATTAAATTTGACATGGAATTTAACTCACTATGTTAGTTTCGACGACACCTTTCAATGTCCAAATCCCTTAGGCGAGCTCTGGTGTTTTTGTCTAGAATTTATTGATAATGCCACCATTTTCAGTTTAAAACGCCATTTCCATTAAAAGTTACATATGTGTCTTTGAATTATCCATTGATTCCGCAAAAAATAGGTAATTATCAAATGTTAAACAATATTTCAAATAATTGTTTAATAAGACTACCAAACTTCCACATACATATCTCTAAAGCATGTTACACCGCCTTTAACAATACAGCTGCTGAGATTTAGACCAATCGCCTTAAAAATCTGTTTCTTTAAAATTTTCTATTCAAAGTGTTATTCCTTTCCCTTTGCAGAGATATTTTCCATCTGCATTATTTTGTTTAGCGTATAATCCCTCGGTCTTGGCCGAATTCTCGTTCCATAGCACCGCACGATTTAGTTCAGTTCTCTGAAGCAGTTTGCCAGCAAAGGGAGTAAAACTCTAAAATTGAAATTGCTTCGAGCATAAAAAAGAGGGCAGTAAAAACAATTGCAGGAGACTTGTTAGAGACGGGGGCGTTTAACTCTTGCGGGAGCTGTGGGGGTTGAAAGGGTGCATTGCACTCCTGTGGAGGGCTTACTGTCTGTTCGTAAAAAATCAACAACTGTTGAGTAAAAATACAATAATGGAAAAAAAATTGTAAAGGTACCTAGATATCTGACATATTATAAAAGACACATAATTTAAGATGAAAAAATGTCTGCGCGGCTGGTGTTTTTTTTGTATGTTCTGTTCAATGTTTTTTCTTATTTAATAGTACAACGTTGTTTGGAGGCAGTGATTAAACATTCTGTAAAAAAATTGTAAAAAACGAAAATTCCAAATTGAAAAAAATCATATTTTGATGTTTCTTATTGTGTACAAAATTAAAATCGTTTGGCTTGGTTTATAGATTTTTCTTATTTCTAACAGCTAACCCAGGAATTCATTTAGAGTGGTATATACTCTCAGTATTGCCCTGGTGAAAGATAAACATTCCGAATCGAAACATTGCTTGAAATGGCTTAAGTACTGTTTGGTGACCAGCTCTGAAAAGCCAGATACTTCCTATTCTTCACCTTAATCTTCCCTTTCTCTATTACCTCATACTCTTCAGCCGCACAACATCTCCTTTTGGGGATAGCTAATACTTGGTCGATTTATATAGCGCCATTTATGTGATATATTACCTCAAGGGCGCTTGTCCCACAGACTCCGGGCAGTTGGGACTCCTGTGCGATATTAACGTAAAAATTAACGTGAAGATATTTTACGAAAATTCTTCTACTTTAGAAGAAATAAAATACAAAGTAAATAAAAGCCAAAGTAACTCAAGTAAAATGGAGACTACCTCAAAACAGAATTCACATAATATCTAACGTTGTGTTGGTAATTAGTTTAAGATGTAATGTTATTTGTTTACTATTAATGTGTTCAATTTGATGGGACTGCTCATGGGTGTTATCGTGGTGTCATTTTACGTTTAATTGTATATAATGTAATAAGGTCCTACTAAGAGAAGAATTTGTCTGTTTTATGAAATTTTAAAGAGTTTGGCCGTTTTTACATCACATACTTCGACATTACTAGACAATATAAGTAGAGATATTTTTATTAAGAGAAAAGTTAAATAAATTACGCATATGAATACCGACAATGCAAATATTTGTTTGTGAAAGCTAATAAAAACACTCCCTGTAGTTGAAATGCAGAATGTACTCGTACAGTACAGTACAGTATGTGGGGAATAAGTGAACTCCCTCACCCCGGCTGCTGTAAATCTCACCCCCGAGCCCCGATGTGGCTTAGACGTTCTCGTAATGTAACTGGCTTCCTTATTCTAATAGTGTGGGTGTCTCCAAGGCTGTATTATCTGTCTTCGTTTATTTATTTTGTCGGAAAAGTCTTCAATATATTTTTTGGTAGTTAGCTACTACCCGACTAAGCCTGAGTTTCAACTATTGTTTTTGAAATCGTATTGCTCGTCAAACAATTTTAAAAAAATAAGCAGCAGACGAAATGTTTTCTCGGCGTCAAATGGGTATTTTAATGCTTCAGCGGAAAAAAAGTTGCGAACTGAAAATAGCTGACGGCCTCCATGGTCGAGTGGTAAGACGCTCGACTACGAATCCGAAGGTCGCGGGTTCAAACCCGGCGTGCGCCAATAACTTTTATTTAATTAATATGTGTCATAACACATTTAATTCATATAAAAATAATAACAAGTATATTTACGGCACGTTCCAGAGTGGTAGATACTCTAAGTATCGCCCTGGTGAAAGACCACCATTCAGAATCGAAACGTTGCTTGAAATGGCTTAAGCCGTGTTTGGTGACCAGATCTGAATAGCCAGGTACTTCCCAACCTTCCTCTTCCCGATCTCCTTCCCCTCCCCACTACCTTCAACCTCACAACATACCCAATTTGGGGATGCCATAGTCTCACTGGCTCTAGACGGTTGGGAGCAGTTGAGACTCTTGTGCGGTATTCATGAAAAAAAAAAAAAAAGTTGCGGTAACCTAGAAATTTCAGACAGAAAAGGATGCGAAACACCCTTTCTTTCGCAAATGATGTCAACTGCGTGTGAACGAGTCGTTTTTCGGGCTCGTTATTTTGTAAAACGGCTCGAATGTGGAAAGAGTTTCCGAAATTTGTAATTTTATTTTTAGTTAGCTTTTTGAAGATCCATATCAACAAATTTCTTCATTTGCCCCTTTCTTAAACAGCCTCACAACGTATCCCGATTGGGTGATCTTTTGGGAGGCGTCACATCGTAAAATAGCCACAAAGTACCTACTAGATATACTTTTGTAAAGGTCACAGTTTTTTTACGTGCGTAAATATATTTCTTTATTTGAACCCAACGACAACGGTGGTTGTTAAAATGATGAAAGTTTTGTGATGAACAATAAGCAATCCAAATGTATTTATTTTCGTCATTGTTGCAATTCAGTTGTCAGTGTGACGAATTACAATAAAAATAAACATAAGCTATCATATATTAAGTACGAGTATTAGAGAAATATTGCATTTTGTTCAAATCGTTCAAATTCAAATCCCGAAAATTAAAAAAAATTTACACCTCAAAAGAAACACGAATTATAAAAACTAAATATTTGATCACCATAATATTAACTTTCATGCCTTTTTTTGGTAAATATTAAAAAAAAAAGAGTTAGATCAGCTTGAGTTGGGGTTAGGTTATGTTATTACCTAGTTTTTTCTTTAAATTTGACATATTTTTTAAATTATTTCATTGCTTTCATTAGAAAAATAAACGACATTATTTCGGTAATGAGATTAACGACTAGTATTTCAGTATGCGCCGTGATTTTCAATGTATTATGTATAGTTTTATGCCACCAAGATACAGGAGAATCCTTGTTTTACTTTATGCATATTATTTTATATGTTTATCACTGTTCTTTATCTTTATCTGTATTTTCTACTCAATTAAAAAAAAGATTGTTAATGTTATGTTAGGTGTGGTTAGATTTGGTAAGGTTAGGTTAGGTAAGGCAAGGTCGTTTTTTGACTTTTCTTGCAATTTTCCTAGCTCTCTGTAGATAATTACGTTTTTTAAGCAAGGGTAGAATTCTCGTACATGCATAACAAAGACAGTATGTTAATAAACAGCCCTCCAACCTGCAGCTAAATACTTAGGACTAAATGGGGTGATAAACACGCTGCATCATGTATGTCGAGAAAATTAAAATTGCAATTACTTCTCTTGAAATGATTATTTGGACAAATTACAAAATGTTTTAAGGAGAAATTTAAAAGCGCACAAGGCTTAAATTTTACACATCAAAAGCATATTGATAAATATTTAATTAATTTTTGCCTTGAAGGCTTTTACATATAACTAGATTTTTAGTTGTACAAAGGAGTAAAATAAATGAGAAGTATATAATATGAAAACAAGAGTTAAAAAAAGTTAGTATGCACGATGTAAGAATATATTTACAGCGTAGGTTTTACAATTAGTTATATTATCATAGTAAATTGCACAATATAATGTAATATATGTATAATACATAGCCATAATAAATTTAAAATAAGTTAGTGAGGAAAGTGTAAGTGTATAATTAGAGCGTAATGTAGTTACACTTAGTTATATAACTATAGAAGATTGCAAAAAAGAGTATGATACATGGCATAATAACAACAACAACAACAACAAAAAAAATTATAAATACAAAAGTATAATTATAAAAATAATAAGTAGGTTCTATGTAAATAGGAAGTTACAGCGCAATTGGTAGTAAGTTTATTTTAACATAGTAATTATGACTATAAAAGGTGTAAATAAATAAGAAAAGCCTTATAGTTCTCAAAAAAATTCAAGAAGCTCATTTTTAACTTGGACACCATGTTTTAACTGTGAACATCTGTTGAATCATGCTTATTACCTAGTCTGTGCAGCCTTTGATAGGGTAGATTATCAAAATAATTGTTTTCAAACCTAGAAACATAATACAGAGCCGCCTGTCGTGTATCACGGGTAAATTAACACAAGGTAATTAAGGCTCGTTAAATCCGGTTTCAAAGGTGTTATATATTATTATGGTGTAAGGGAGGGGGGGGGGCACTGTTCCCCTTCCCCCGACCGAAAATGTTTCCTAAAATCGGAGTTAAAATTCAAACTCGAAGTTTCTATCTAAGTTAAAATTTTTTATGGTAACCCTGATCCAGAGGAATTCTCCCTCTTCCCCTCCCGCCATCGAAATGAAACCTGAAATCAAAAGTCGTGTTGCACAATGTGCAAACGCCCATTGCGCCTGGATTTATTGAATTTCGTGTGTCCCATTCTTAGTGTTAAGCAAAGAACATGTTCGAGATAACAACATTATGTATAGTATATTTACACATTCGTTGTTCCGTAAAATATTTCTTATGCTATTTTCATCCCAAGATGACAAAAGAAACATCCGAAACATCCGAAACATCAATATCGTCCTTTTATTTGAGATTCGCATTCCTAATGATGAAAATATCTAGCGGCTTTAAGAGATAAAACATGATACAAAGAGACCTTCGCATCAAATATGTTATGAAAGCGCCGAGGCATTTTCCAATAAAGCTCCGAATATCTGAAATACATTTCGCCGAAAAACTCTGGGTGATTTCCCGGACGACGATGGAAGGTTTTTGCGTGAGGCGCGGGAATATATTCGCATTTTAAAAAGTCAGATATTGAAAATGATGAAATTTATTCATCTGGGGCTATCAAAAGCACCTGCCACGCGAGGGAGACGGCTCATAGGGCCGGCACGTGTCGGAGCGAGCGAGAAAATGAATTCAAAGATCGTGATGGGAAGCTGTGATAGGTTATAAGTTTTCTATGAGAGGAACCTGTGTGAGAGATGGGAATCAAGACTCGTGTGGAAGTGTGGGACCAGGTTTCTGTTACTAGCCAGAGCTGGGGTACTAGTGCGAGTATCTCTTGCGTGCTATGTGCTCGCAATTCATGTGCGTTCTGGCATTCTAACCGTTTGTGGAAATCATAAGTACATAAGTATACATAAATTTAAGAAGAAATGTGATTCTATCATCAACTTTTTTTCCTAGATTTATACATTTATATCTTTAAAAAAATAAAGTAGCCTTAAAGCAGACATTTTGGAGCAGCAAACTCACTCCAACAGAGCGCTCTGGCGTCGTGTAAGTCGTACCTATACCCTTCTCTGACATATTCATTTTTATAATACCACACAAGATGTGTATCTGCTCCTAACCGTCTGGAGCCAGTGAGGCTGGCATCCTCGATCTAGGTATGTCGCGAGGATGAAGGTAGTGGAGTGAGCAAGGAGATAGGGAGAGAAGTGTGAGAAAGCACTTGGCTATTCAGACATTAAAATATATTTTTTTAAGAAAAGACAAACATTCCCGGGTGACGAATAATCTGAAAATATGAAAAACTCCTACTGCTTTAATAATAAGCGGAAGATGTTGCTTATGCAACGATGGAGGACTTAGCTAGCAGAGGAATTAAACCCACGACGCCCAGGTGAGAATCCAACGCGTTTGTCCACTCAGCTAATAACCGGTAAAAAACCATGGTCACTAAGCACGGCTAAAGCCATTTCAAGCAACCTTTCAATTCTGAATGGTAATTTTTCACCAAGATAATACTTTGGAACGTGCCGCAAATACACTACCATATATTACACATAATTTACCAATGTTTACTTGCGCACCACGGGATTTGAAGCCGCGACCTCTGGATTCATAGTTGAGGATTTTAACTACTCGACCATGGAGACCGTTAGTATGATAGCATCATTTAAAATAAAATAATAATAATAAATTTTGAAATTAATTTAAAAACACACCTTTTAGAAAAGGTTACGTACAATCACCGATGTAAAGTGTCCTTGAGGTGATCGAATCAATAAACGGCACTGTATACATTTGATTACGTATTATTTATCAAAGTAACAATAGTTTAGTTCACATTCTTAGGAGCAAACCCGACAATCCAACAGCTAAGAGAATGATACGTTGTTTTATATTCAAGATAAAGGTGTTTTAGTTATTTGTTTTTTTTACAGATGCCCCTTTCAAAGACAACACTATCATTTAAGTACGATACTATGTGAAATATGATCGAGCGGTCAAAAGCATCGGGTCACCACCCAGTTATCGCAGGCTTAATCCTCTGCCTAGCTAAGTCCTCCAACATTGCACGAGCAACATTTTCCGCTGATAATGCGGGTAGCTTGCGAGTTTTTCAAATATTGTCAAGTTATTCGTAACGTTCTTTGAAAATGTCTATCTTTGAAAAAGAAAAAACCTTCGGTGAATTTAACAAAATCGTCATTGAAATCATTGATTTCCTCGAAAAGATGTATTTCTTACGATACACCCTGAGGTGGTGGAAACTGTAATATGTATTGTCTGAGCCGCTGAAGAGACACATCGATATACTAGTATTAAGTGGGGTGTCCGTGTGCCCGAAGTAAGTTAAGGTATTCCTTATATCTGGTGAAATTGATCAAACCTTTTCAAGTATTGAAATTCTTACTCGAGCGGATATTCAATTTCTTCAACTTTTCTAGAACCTAGGAGTCAAAATGTCTTATGTAAATTGATCAGTTTTTTTTTTAATTCAGTGTAGATAAACTTTATGGTGAATACGATTGTTAAAGCATCAATTGATTTAAATATAAAGACAAAGAAAAAAAGTCCACTTTGTAATCTTTTTATCAATTTTTATTTTGCCTAGAATAAAAAAAGTGATATAGATATTGAAAAAAATAACATAAACCAGCCCCGTTTCCATTTGTTCCCCCAACCGACAGACATTAGCATCTTCCGCTTTCAAACATCTCGCAAACAAAGTGCCTGAAATCGAATCTCCTAAAGAAGCGCGATCATTTATTTCCACAAAGTTGTTCTCCATAATTTACTTTTATTTTTCCGCTCCGTTTTAAAACTAATACTTTCCCTCCCTCGCCGCCGCGGACAAGGGCGAGTAGCTCGCGTCCATGTCGGCCGACTTGGCTCACGGAAACTAATAGAAGCGAGATTAAGAAAATAATAATTAGGTTTTCTAATAGGGTAGATTTATCGAGGAATTTTGATTATAACACGGCGCTTCTTCACAGAAAATGCAATTATAATTGAATGATACCCTGTAGCTTTGTGCATAATACCGTTTCATTAGAACCGCCAGCTTATGTATTTTCCGATGAAGGTCCAGTGCGCAAAACTTGTTGGAATTTTATAATAAACAAAGCGATGCATACAAAGTTAAACACAAACATTTTAAATAATAAGAAAATGGCTTATTTATTTTTAGGTGGTCGTAAACAAGAACTATTGACGTTCAATTAAAAACGAGTTTTATTATAGCCGGTGGTCTTTTTTTTAAATCAGAAGTTGCCTATCATCAGTGGAAACTTCACCCTGCAGCTTGGTGCCGACCATGTGAATTACGAAGCCACGAAGTACGGCTATTTTATCTGCTTCGGCTTTCATTCATCTTCCACTGTGTTTCCAACTCCATAATCTTATATTTTTGTTACTCGTAATACAACCTTAGATATAGATTTTTTGTATTCACACCGGCACACTTTATATTTTCACTGAAGTGGTGCTTTTCAATACCAACATTACGAAATAAAATGCCCAAATAATTTCATTTCTTGGAACGCGGGGCATATTTAAAGAAATCGTTAATTACGAACTGCCACCTCAAGACCGCGGTCCGTATTTAATTTACCCCAAAAAAAGGCAACCACCCTTCGCTCGGTCCCTTCCCCTTCCCCTCCCGCTTCCGGTGGAACGCAGTGTTCTAATTTCAATTTTAAAATACCCGCGCAAATAACAGGCCGCGAAGAATCGAAGGCTCCCCCGCTCCGCCCACTTCCTGCCCGGGCTGACTTCCGGAGAGAGAATATCACGAAGTCAAACGTAGGAAGATCCGGTTGAGAAAGTATGTTTTGTGGCGGTGCTGATAGCGTATCAGTTTTGTGGCCGCGGCTTGTGGGGCCCTTCCTTGGAGAGTTTTGGCCACCCTGTTTTGTAAGGGTAGTTTTGAATAACGTTTGTTTCTTATAGACTTTTTTATGTTTGTGGAAAATGTGTAAGCTTATTTACAGAAACGGGTCCGAATCCACGTAAATACGAATTAAAAAAATAATTTATAGTGAATATCGCACAAGAGTCCCAACTACTTCCAACCGTCTAGAACTAGTGAGACTATGGCATCCCTAAGTGGGGTATGTTGTGTGGCTTAAGATAGTGGAGATGGAAAGGAAATATGAAAAAGGAAGATTAAGAAGTGCCTGGCTATTCAGATCTGGTTACCAAACACGGCTAAAGCCATTTCAAGCAACGTTTTGATTCTGAATGGTGGTATTTCACTAGGGCGATACTTAGAGGATCTGCCTCTGGAACGTACCGCAAATATACTTTATATTATTTTTAACGAATACGTATTTTCAGTAAACACGTAAACAAAATTAGGTATTTCAAAATTAAACAGGCATAAATTGACTTCTGTAACG
Source organism: Drusus annulatus (assembly GCA_022651775.1). Lineage (NCBI taxonomy): Eukaryota > Metazoa > Arthropoda > Insecta > Trichoptera > Limnephilidae > Drusus > Drusus annulatus. The sequence goes on along the minus strand of JAGWCC010000025.1, from coordinate 1,895,730 downwards.
CTTTGTGATAAGAAAAAAGTTAAGACTTCCTTAAAAAACAGTAATACTTCAAGTAAAAAGCGAAGATTCATACATTTGGGTGCAGTGCGGTTAATAAACCAACAAAGATGTAATTATTTTCATTTCGGACACGGACACGGACACGGACACGGACACGGACACGGACGAGAAATACATAACAATAGTTTTCCGACAAGAAAAAAATCTTGTACACTCCGGCAGAAAATACTGAAATAAATAATATTCTTCATTTTTTTTCTTCTAATCTTAATAATATACATTAGTTTTTACATGTTAAGGTTGGTATATTAGATCATATCACGATTTTATCTAATTTACGATTAAGAAATAATAAAAAATATAGTAGAAATAAATATAGCGTTAAAAATTTCAAAATTAATGGAACGTTGATGCGAAACCAAGTTAGCATGCACAGGTGACCAAGGCATGGGGCATAATTGATTCGTGCCCGGCCGAGTTGTGTCAGTCATCACATGGCAGTATTTTTATTGAGTAATCTCATCTGCTGTTTGAGAATAACAAGGGCTACATATTTCGATAATCTAAGCCGTTCAAGGTATTTTGTACACAAAATAAAAATGATCGAGACTGCATATTCTTGACCAAAGTGTCGCTTAAGCCCTTTTGCCTTTCCAGTGACGATATGTTCCTAGAATATTAATTTTATTAGCTGAATAAATATTTAATCGTCGGATAATACAAATTATTAACATAAACAAAATTTAAAAAATATCATTTGGTTTGCCCATTGGAAAGAGTCGTGTCATTTGATGACAGATTTTGGCGAAAGGGTGGTGGAAATAAATCTGAGGGGTAAAATAAGTAGAAAAAAACTTTGCTGCCTATTTCCTGAACAATCAAAACAGCCTCTCGCAGTTTTCTTTCACAAATGGGGCAAACAAAAGACAAGGGAGAAATTTTAAAGATTTTATTACTGGCGATGATTCAGGCTATTCTATTCTAAAGCAAATTTCTTTTCTGTAGTCAGGCGTGAACTGGGATTTGCGAAACCCTAACTATTAGATTTACACAATTTTACCATCACACCTTTTCCACGTAGATGAAGGCAGATAGAATAAAACGCAACACAAATTAGCACACAGTTTTGGAACACATTTCTAGCCTCACCTGCATACACAATACACGCATCCTATTTTCTCTTCTCTCCCTCTTGATATGATCCGGCCGAAGTGCTCAGATTTACTTCTTCTCGACAAGTATTTCTGGTGCGTTTTGAACCTCTTTTTCCATCCACTTGCGTGTCATGTGATCTTCTGACAGTGTTTTCTCCGTTCACTCGCTCTACACGTTAATACAATAAAAAGGTCCTAGTTATAATCTACTCCTACATGGCCTCAAACATTTTTCGAATATCCTCATTCGTAAAAGTTAATGTGCAGCTTTATGACTTTCGTTCTTCCTCAGCCTGTATCACGCCCCACTGTAATGCGGCAGGGAATGTTATCAGAACAGCACTGCTGAGTTCTAGCTCGCTTGCTTTGGAAACTAGTTCTTGACTACTGCATTCAATTCTACATTGTAAATTTACATCGTTCACCTTTCTGCCAATGAGGTTTTTAGCTTTTCAGTATTTTGCGGAAAACCATCTTGCTCAAAAGATTCTCCGATAAATTCACCATAATACCTTTGTTATTAAACATTTGACGTTCAAGTCTTAAATACCGTAAACACACACACTGGAACGTACCCAAATCAAATGAAAATTGAATCATATCACAGCCGCCACCACACTCTAATAATTCATCTCATTTACAAAGGCAATCTGGTACCGTGGGGTAACTTACAACTTGAAGGGTTAGAATTATCCTCCCCGTAGCGGCAGGAGTACTATGCTGAATAAGATATCACTTCTTGCTAACTAACCACGTGTGGGAAGAGAGGCAAGCTGAGATCTTTGCCACTTTCCTTCGCCGGGTGTGGCAATTGTCAGGGGCGTCGCGACGCGTCGTTTACGTTTGTGCTAGGTGTGCGATGTACTCGGGCGGCCGGACCGAGGGGCGAATCTTGACGGACGAATTTGCAGTCTTTTGAAATGTGGACGTCAGGTGGGAATACCGTCAATTAAAATGGAAAGTACTCGATAACTAGCATCGTGGAGCAAAAGGTCACGGCTGAGAAACACGCCAAACTCATGCCTGACGTTCGTACATGCTTGATATTTACTACAAAACATGGGTATTTAAAAAAAAACTTTTTCTTGTATTCAACGTCTTAGTTACAGTCAATTTGGGTAACTTTGTCCATAAAGCTAACATTGTCCCGTTGGCTAAATAATGATTACAAGTTAAACGTCTTGCATAGTCATATGTTTGTAGTCCCAAACGATAATAAGTGTGAGATACGATGCCTGTAACTGCCATCTGACACTTTAAAATAACTAATTACGCATTAATTTCAAAAGACATTGAATTAATGTATTTTCGAATGTTTATAGCTCGCGAAACGCAAATTTTATACATATATATACTATACATTTATATATATAAATATATATTTGTTTTTTTAAATATGTATTATGAATGAATTCTCGACTTTATTTGAATGGTCACATAATGATGGTGCATATTTTCAAGGTAGCACAAAGTTGTATTGATTCAATTATTTCTCACATTAAGCTTTTGAATATGAACATATATTTTGTGGGTCGAAGTTACAGGATCTGAGATAGAAACTTTGGCCCACCATTTAAAATTATATTTGTTGAATGGGACATTAAAAAATTGGAGTAATAAAAAAGATAACCTATTTAAAAATATAAAAAAAACAACTACCCGATTATAAAAATATAGTTATAGCTTCAAAATTGGGGCAAAATTACCCAAATTGACTGTATGGAGTGCTATGTCGGCTTCTGTGTATCCTCCATTCTAAGAGACAAGTCTTTCCAAACCCAGATTTGGTAAGTTGAAACATTGTTCTATAACTCAATAAGCAACCGTCCCCATTGTACTTTTCCCTTCCAATTAATATATTATCCTTACCTCAAATTAGGAGTTTTGTAGTCTCACTGGCTCCGGAAAGTTAAGGATTTTCAGCGATAATCACCGTTTAAAATACGACTTTTTTACCCTGTTTAGATCCCGGAGGCTTGCGATAGTTGTCGTACTCGAGGGTATGTATGGTGCCAGCACTATATGTTTTATTGATAGACAATCTATATCTTCAAAAGGCAATCTATTTCGGCTGCCCTCCTCGCTGCGGCTCGTTGTACCACCCCCTACCCCTTGTAAACATACTCGCTCCTTCCCCGGAATGTGGTCGGCCGCGAAATATGTACGAACGCCTCCGCGCGACGCTCCTGCGCTTGTAGAAATGTAATCTTAATACGGGAGCAGCGTTAGATTAAATCCGGATGTGTTTATGACAGCCGGGCGCCGTTTTCTCTGCGATTCTAATGATTCTGCAAATGGGGTTGCAAATTAACCGTAAGCTCAAATATAAAGCAAAACATCTGTGGGAAGTGTGCTAAAGTACCACAACCTCAATTGCATCATGAACCGTGCAGCTATTAATCATTTACTTGACTGTAAAAAAATCAAACCCGAAAACTATATTTCTTTGTGAAAACATCAATTATAATTATTTTCAAATATCTCGGTGCACACAGATTGGTTCCTAAGCGTTGCTGAATGTTACTTTTTAAGGATACTAGGCGAAATATACAGGTGGAGGTAGGTTTTTCTTAGACGAATTCACCTTCAATTTTCAAAGGATGAAAATAATTTTGTAAGATTTTGTTTAACTGTGCCGGTTAAATTAGCTGAAAATGTATCAAATAAAAACACACGTTGTTTTAAACCACTTTTATTTTCATATATGTCCACTAGTTTCGATTCAGCTGAATCTTCATCGGGACTTAAAATATTATATTTTATAGCTATTTTTTTTTTTTAAATAAATATATTAAATAATATAGCTGAATCAAAACTAGTAGACATATACAAAAATAAAAGTGGTTTAAAACAACGTGTGTTTTTATTTAATTAATCATCTCAATCCACAAAGTGTTTGTTTATTCTAATAATTGAAAATGTATCCCTCACATTAATTACAGGTTTTTAACTAGTACCTTTAACATCTTTTGGTATTGTTAATAATAATTATTATTATATGATTCCAGAAGGTATGCAGATACAGTGCATTGCAATACATTCTATAATTAACAATAATACAACAAAAAAAAACAAAATAACAATTCATAAAACAAAAGTAAGAATTGTAATACATAAATACATGAGATAAAATAATTACAATAAATTTATTATTTATAAAAAGTCCATCACTCGTTGAGAGGAGAGCTGAGCCACTGCAACGTCGTTGGTTGAGTTCCACTGCCGTGTCTTGCCCCAGAAGCCTTGCTGCTGGCTAGTCGGTGGCGAAGTAGGGCGGGGATTGAGTGCACCCTCCCGTCCCATGGACATTGTAGAGGCACTGCAGAGCCTTGGAAGTTACATAAGTTGCCTATAAGCATTGTTGTAGCAGACCCTTGACTTGTTTCATTGGGCTGTTGGGTATTGTGTGTACAGTTCAGATGTAAATAGGGCAATAAATAATGATTAAAAATAATAACTTTTCCTATAAACCTTGAGAAAAGTGCATAAATGGAAACAAACCAATTGTAATTATTATGGGTAAGCCCGTCCTGTGATGTAGTCAAAACAAAAAGGATACATATCAATCATTTAATTTTTTCGAAAAATATTGACACTCTAATTCAATGGATCAGTTCCGTTTTTCTTAAATTAACATAATGAATCGTTTAACTCAGACTTTTTCTTTATATTTTAGCTTTTCCATGAGTAATTAAGATTTTCTGCTTTGTGGAAAAATTCTTTTGATGAGACAGTTCAAATAATATAAAGAAAAGTCATCGTAAACATTTGAAACCTGCTATAAAACACAGCAACCTTTTAAAACTCACCACGTTACTTATAAGTAAGTACCTAGAAAAGTATGTGCGTTAGCAAGATGTTTCCTTCCTCACATTTTTATGGTTAAAATTGCGTACATTTCACATATTTTAAAGTTAATGACTTTTAAAGAATAACTTCATTCTTCACCCCTAAAATGATCAAATGACTTTCTCCGATTTTACAGCGGCTGTAATTCAATTTGTTAGGTGCGTGGCTGCCATCGATAAGGCGAGAATCGGAAGGCTTCGATGGCCGTTACGGAGGCTCGATGGGTAACTGCGCTGACGTCGCGGCGCCGACACTTAAACCGGCGCTATCAACCGCCGTTACGCCGCAAATGACGCGTCTTAAAACACCTTGTTAATACGAAGAACTTATGCCTTTTCATTTATTTATATAGAAGATACCGATAATAAAATGGAATCGAAAGTGATAGAAGAGAAGTGAGAACGTAAAAATCGGAGTTTAGCGAGTATTTTGATTAAATCTTTCAAAGATTGGTCTTTTAGATACGGAAAAAAAAATCTTGAGATTGAAATGAGATTCCCTAAAAAATGAGTTCTAAGAATTTGAAAATTTCTAACCAACACTAACATACGTGATATATATATACACACTAAATTATTCTTGGGAGAGATAGCCAGTAAGGGAGGGCTGTCACAGATATCATTGGCATGGAACACATAACATTTTTCATTAAAATCATCTTTAATTAAATAAAAACACACGTTGTTTAAATTCAATTTATTTTTTGTATAAGTTAACTAGTTTCGATTTTCCTGAATCTTCATCGGGACTTAAAAATATACTGTCCGACATAAAAATATAAGTCCCGATGAAGATTCAGCAGAATCGAAACTAGTTGACTTATACGAAAATAAAGTGGATTTAAAAAACGTGTGTTTTTATTAAATTAATCATGTCAATCCACAAAGTGTTTGCTTATTCTGATAATTTAAAATCATCTTTGTTTATCACATTATTTTTTATTGTAAAATATTATTTTTACCCAATGCCAATTTATATCCATTAGGCTACTGCAAGTAAGTTTTCAGCATGAGCTTGGTTAGAAAATATTGTATTATAACACAAAACTACTTTAAAAACCATAAAAATATAAAAATGATGGCATAATGATATAACAAGATAAAAATCTTATCAGTTGTGAGAAATGTAAAAAACAAAGTTTTGTTTAAGTGAAAAACGGACTCCAATACAATAATCACAATAAAATATTTATTAAAATGTCAGTAGGTATCAGCAAAAAAAAATAAAATCATATTTGCTTAAAAGAGAATATAAAAACAATAAGCATCTTAATACCAGATTGCTGATACAATTTTTTAGTTTTTCTGACAAAGAAAATGGCCAGACTTCAATATTCGATTCACTTGGTTGGATGGTTTCTATCTGGGGTTTCCCCAAAGATTCACTTGATTGTAGCATGGTTTCTATCTGGGGTTTCCCCAAATTTTCTTACCATCCACTTGGCGTAATATTTTATCCTGATACATTTTTTCCGTCCACCAGCATCATGGTTTTTCCGTTTTTAACTACACTAAACAGTATGTTCGTGCTATTTATTTAACAAGCTATGAATGTTGATTACTTACCATACATTCATAAATAAACCGTTTTAAATCTTGCACCCTAGTAAAAAAAGGTATATGATCCGAAAAAGTTCAGTTTTTCTTTTATTTAATCAAAAATACTTTTTTTTCTGAAAGGAGGAGAAAAAAATTATAAGCAAATGACTCATTAAATAAACAAACAACGTTCTAAGATGCAAAATATCGCTTTTTTTTGGTAAAAAAATTATCCTATATGTATATTGTGAACATAATGCTCTTGCAAATATTGAATCATGCAACTATGATTGCAGAATTACAACTAGACGTGTTGCTTGAGTGCTCAATACATTGATTCAGAAATCATGATTGGGTCCTCCACATGTTCAAACTCAAAATAAATTGGGTCTGAGATCTTAACAATGATGTCGAAAAAAACATATTTTCAAGTGCTCAATACATTGATATGAGATTGACATGTAAAACTCAAAATAAATTGGGTCTAGGGTCTTAACAATGTTCGAAAAAACAGGTTTTTATGAAATGAAAAGGACGGTAGATGCGTTACTCCCAGATAGATTAGATGTCCTATATTCGAGTCTTCGTTGCAAACTAATATTTTTATTTTTTGCGTCTTGAATTAAAATCAAAATTTTAATGATGCCCGGTCAATGCTGTATTATTCACTCAGTCCAAAAAGCATATCTGCATATACATGTCAATAATTAAGTATGAATATGTAGGTATTCTACTCCATGTACTTTAATTGGCCACCTAACAAATCTACGAAGACTAGAGGTTACAAATTAGTCTGGTTTACACACCAACTAGACTATTGACTGTGCTTCTCTTGTGTAACCTTGTCTAGTTCTAAAAACCAATTTTTCAAACGTTGCGCATACACGCTACACGTTTTATAATATCCTTATGAGGGAAGATACTCGTACGAGTATCATTTCTGCTGTGGCAGTACCCAGTACTTTGTTCGCAGATAGACGCTTTTCGCGATATTCCGACATCTATCTACCGGCCGCCATTCCGCCACCTACTACCTACCACCTACCACCTACCGCCTACCATCTACCAAACGTCCATCATTAATCACGTGACGCGAAACGTTACCAGGAGGAGGGGGGTAATTCCGCTGCAGGGGTGACGTGAGATCGGAGGACGTTTGGGTACGTTTTCATTTGAACAAAAATAAAAATGAATATCAATCAAGGAGCATGTGCCAAGACAAATTTGTGTGGCAGTATATCCTTCTGCCCACCCTTGTGATATTTAACTACTTATTTAGTTAAATAATTATTTTGAAGTGTAAAAATACTAACATCGCAGATTTTTTTCAATCAATAACCATTTTTTTATCACTAAATAATATTTTTATTAATTATTAATTATTGAAAAAATCATTTAGTGATAAAAAAATGATTTAAAAAAAAAAATCTGCGTTGTAAGTATTTTTACACTTCAAAATAATTATTTTACTAAATAAGTTGTTAAATATCACAAGGGTGGGCAGAAGGATATACTGCCACACAAATTTGTCTTGGCACATACTCCTTGATTGATATTCATACCATTTCAATAAGTTTTCTTGCGGAACAATATCGGCACTGAGCGGAACCGGACGTTGGTGTGAATCAGGCTTAAAGCTGTAGATGTTCTGTACTCATCTCATATGTAGGTATGAATAAGCATACGTACGAAATGTGTTGAATAAGTCAAACACCTTAAGCCTTTATAGATTCCGGCTTTCGGATTCGGGAACCTCGTTTGGGAGTGTCGAGGTTTTGTAAAAGAAAACACTCGAATGTTTTTATCTGTCGAAGAAAAGTGTTTTTTAATGGCAATGCTTTTTTTCACTGTAAAAGTAGCCGCTGTAAATAATTGAATCATTTTTACTATTAAGGTTGAAATTTTTTTCCTGAAATAGCAAAACACCCAAACGGTGAGTTTTGGGGTCATATTATTCATACAGATTTTTTGCGACCTTTTTTAAGTCTAACGCTAATCAGCATCTAGGAAAACGAAAAAAAATATCAGCTTACAACATTATTTCTAACATTATCTATATTTTTTTTAAATACCCATAATTTTTCACTATCTCTAATAACTATTATCTCCGAAGATTGCCATCAAGTAATTCACACTGCAGCAATACGGCGTGCGCTCACTCCAACAGCTAATTTAAATGTTTTCTTGTAAAAGACAATCCTTAATTTCCAGAATTTATTGTCACCCCAGTCCAGGGAGAAATCGCAAAAAAATGGTATGTGTACGTTTGATACGACGTTTTGGGTCTGGCGGCCGGCGAGGGTAGGCAGTGCTGGGGGTGGGGGTGGGAGGGGTTCGGGTCTCTACCGAATGGCGGTAACAAAAAAGAATTGTCATCGCTGAAATATCTTGGTGTCTTGTGGGCGGTGGCAGCCCTCCCTCCGGCAAAAGATCAAAAGAAGAATGGACCAAGTATTTTTTCTACAAAGTTGTGTTTTGTATGGAAATATTTTTTTATTTAACTTATAAAGTTGACATACAGTAAAAATACTAATCATTTGGGCACTGTTTCGTATTTTATATATTCGTATGTTAAATGGATGTTACGGAGATTAGACTAAGATTTTGTTTCTTGGTTATAGGTTTTTATTATTATTCGTGGAGTATGTAAAAAATGTAAGATGTAGGTAGATAATTTAAAAGTGTTAGTTTATATGCGGTACCTGCTCTTAGTTTGTAAATCTGTGTAATAAATAAGTCAAATCAAATTATAGGTAATTAGAAAACCTTGTTGATTAATCTACGAAACCCAGACTCATTATTCGGTTTGTATTAAATACATATATCTTAGATTTATCAGAAGTTATAAGCTGTAAGTCACTAGATTTAAATAAATAAAAAAACTCATTTTTTAGATTTATTAACCTTTTATAATTTTTTGTACTTGGGACGTTTCGTTTGAACCCCAATTTCACAGGGCAACTTTACTTTTCGTCTCAAAACGGGCTTTTTTTCAGCAACAATCCTCCGGCACAATTGGATTTGCTAAAGGAGAAGAGGGATATAACCACGGTGTTACTATTTCCATGGATATATATTCCAACCAAATCTCAGCCATCGCCGAAAGGGAAGGGCTTTGGTTTGAATTGGAAAAGATTTTTTGCAATTCATTGTGTTTGATAACCCGAATGAGAAATAGCTCTTCGGAGTGGCGAAATACTTCTGGAGGGTGTGATTTACTTCGGGAAATGGGTTTTTTACGTCATAGGTATAATACACATTAATGTTTATATGACGAGTCTTGGTACAGATCTCTGACAGATGTTCAAACTAATAAAATAAAAAAATAATAAAAAAAAAACATAGCTCAAACGTAATTGTCTCTTATACTTCTTCTTCCTTTCTCCCAACCTTACAATCATCCTAAAATTGTTGTTACTCTCTTCAACTCTGAAACTGCATTGATACAAATATTCAACATTTTAGTTTACTTGAATTTTCTCAGTAAAAATAAAATAATCAATTTTTTTTCTGCACACTCTGTGTTCAGAACCAATAAGCTTATCAGTGCCACTATGAATTTCCATTTCTTTGTTTGTTCGTTTTCGTCAACATATTTTCTGTAGTCATTTTGGGTAATAGCCATGATTTGGAAACTTTTCAGCAACAACAATATGAATGCAGACGATTTTTTCTTCAAATTAATCCCTTTCTCCGTCGGCACCACAACCGTAGGAAACTCCTACCAACCGTGTATTTGTATTAAAAAGTGATTGAAATTATTTTTTTCTTAAAATTCCAGCTTCCTCCTATCTTTTTGCTTCCCCGAGCATTTAGAGCTATTGTGAGAAAGTTTGTTTTGTTTTTGTATTTTTATTTAGATATATGCAAATTATTTTTTCACATATCTAGTAAGAAAAAAATTAATACATTTCACAATAATAGATGTAAATTGTAATCTTAGCATGCATAAAAATCATAGGTTTTTCTTTACATATTCAGCACAAATCCTAGGAAAAGTACCAAGACTTGAAGCTTCTTTCAGGGCTTTTGGAAGACTATTAAAAAAATGACCTTTGTCAAACACGCTGCTTTGAGTACACACAAGTTTTGTTTTAGGAAGTCTAAAATCATGACAAAAACACAAAACATATCATCGTTGCGCTTCATCCCCAGCCATCTTCCGGTTACACAATCCAAGACTCCGCCTCAAACTTCCACTTTTCAATGGATGTTACGAATACCAAATATAATATTTTAGCCCAGATTTTATTTGGGTTTTATTGTAATTGAACTCCATTATATCCGCATGATAATCATGATCGGTGGATATTGGACATAAAGAGATCTAAGCGCCATTGTGAGATGGCTGTGCGAATTCTATGCACTTAAATATTCAATCTTATGTTGTCATACTTTCTATTTTCAAGAATTTTGGGTAAACATTTAGTGGCATAATCAAATATCTCTTAAAATTAAGATGAATAGATAATAATAGAGCTAAGTATTCTATATTATGATATTTTTCCTGTAATCTCCGTACTGCCCCTACTCAAAGGCGTACAATTATTGTTGTTTTCCCGTTGTGCGTATCGCGTTTTTTACTTATATTATTTTAAAACTATTCGAGGTGTAATTTCTTCAGAAAACACTTTGATAGAAAAAAAAAACAAAATGTTTCATCAGTAGTAAAGCAGTTATTTCTATAAAGTTTATAACCTTTAAAGGCTTTTGTTTCGCGGTTAAGTTTTAATTGGGTATTTTGTATTATCCAAATACCTCCATAATGACAATTTTAAGGTAGAAGAGCATCTCTGAATAGAGTATCTAAGTTGATGTATAGAATTAGTACTATTCGTATGAAGGCGCAGTTGTTGTGAACTTACATTGCGCTTCTTACACTCAGTATTTTTATTGTTACGAATAATGAAGCTAAAAGTTTTGTATTGGAATATTTTTGAGTTTGTACCTTTCATTTCACAATAAATTATATCCTAACATTGAATTTATAAGCAGTATCATACCTTTATGAAAAAAATCATTCGCGTTATTATTATATATTATTTTAGGATAACCGAACAAAAGACCATCATGTTCTAAGTCAAATTGAACAAACATTTAAGGTAAAGGATATATTTTTTACAATTAAAACATAGTTCATTATAGAACAAAAAAAAACCAAAAAAAGTCACAGAAGAACTGATTTCGTTCTGTACACAACAACAAAAACACAAAACAGTTATGAACATTGAACAAAAATGCGAAAAAAACTAAATCCACTCGGGAGTTAAAAAAAAAAACACGTAACAGCTGAATTCGACATTCGGGTCTTTGCTGATGGGGCCTTTTGATGATTGAAGGTTGGCTGGTTGGCTTGTTGGATTGCAGACGCATTTGTCCCAGACGGTCAAGTTGCTTATTAGCGATTGACGTACGATTTGTCTAAGGAAGGGGGCGGAAACCCTCCCCAGGACTTTGGGAATATCGCCCCTGTGATGGGATTGTGTGCAGGAACAGAATAAATTTGTAAATTTATTTTAATATTAATTTGTTTTTAGTCGTTAAGAGAGTAAATATAGATATTCAACAGGAATGTTATGACAAAATGGTCTTACGAAAAGAGCCATTCTGGGTTAGCTAGCCTCGTGAGATAGACAACAATCGGTGGTTTGGAAGCGAGACAAAGTAGCCAATATTACCGTCAAATCTGCACACCCAAGAACGATTTTTCTAGGCACGAATCAAGGCTAACGTACTACCTTTGAATTTCAAATATCCTCGGATTATGCTCTTTTTATTGTTTGTGTATTACACACTTCGTTTGTTTACAATACACATTTCCAGTAAAAACAATTTAAGGACATTCGTATGGCTTTCGTCAAGGTTTATATTGAAGACATCAATAGCCCCAGATATGTTATTTAGTAGCACCATACCCGTGTCATGCTGTGCTGTCACGCCTGTTCCGCCATGTAGAATACAGACCAGATCATGGTGTTGACCTTGGCGGTAGTCTTTGGTACAAACAACGTATACTATTGAGGTATGGACTATCTATGCAATTATGAGTAATTTCATACTCCGTTACTGCGAGGGTTCCAGTTTCAGAGAGCAAATCTCCATGATGTTTGAATCGCGGGTACTCGTCATGCATTCTCATATATACTCGTTGATGCTAAGTTTGGAGATCGCGCTTTCGGAGTTTCGGGGCCGAAGACTTGGAATAAATTCCCTCCGGAACTAAGATGTAAAACGAGCCCAACAGAATTTTGGTCCAAACTGAAAACTCAGAGAACCTTTTTAGACTCTCATATCCTTAAATTCATTAAAAGCATCTCAACATAATCTGTCTCTCGACGAATCACCTTTAGATATACAAATTTCAACCAAATCCTGTACTGTACAACAAATTCTGAAATTCCATTTGTTTTAATTTCGCTCCCATGCCCTAAATCGAAAAAAAAAATATATATATATATAATATGTAAAAAAAAAATTAAAATCACAATTGAAATTTTAAGTTAATAAGGGTGTCTATCTGATGGGACCTACCAGATAAGTATGTTCCTGTGTTTTTTTCTTATTTACACTAGGAATTAATTTGTAATAAAAGAAAATAAGATCTGTACAACGCCCTTGGGGTGATTTTTCACAAAAACGGCGCTATACAAATCATTCAAATATTATTATTATTAATTAGGATAATGTTTTTTGGATTGTTTTCCAAAAGTCTATGTATTTTTACTAGTATGGGTCCCGTACAGCAGAAACGTACTCTAATTTAGATCTTATAATGCAGTTGAACGTAGAAAACTCTTTGATAGATCTTACAACAAACTTTTCTTGTTTAAGAAAGGGAAACAGATCTCGCCCACAGATGGATTGGGGGAGGCTATTGCCAAAGCTGGAACGCCTGGAGGCAATTCATGAAAAAAGCTCCACATTCGGTTTAGAGCAACCTCCTGCAAGGCGAGTGACCACGAGTTTTTCAAAGCATTCTTAAGTCCGTATTTAACAAAACGCGCAATAGACCAGTATTATATATGACAATTTATACGGACAGATTAGTTCAATTTTTTCACAAGGACCTAGGGAAATATACATTTCGCCTCAAAGCTGCCATTAAGCCTCGGGGCGTAGCTCTAGTATGGCGATGATCAAAGATCCTAGGAGCGAAGTTATCTTTCATATTCATTCTCTGTAATTCGATAGTACAGAGGGTAAGACAATTCATTTCATTAGGCTTCTCCGTATTAAAGTTGATTTGAAAAAGTGTATTTGCGGCAAAGTTATTACGAGTATATTTCGGTTGAAATTAAATCGTCAGCCATTTGAATGAGCTTCTAATGATGAAATAACACTGATATGTAAGGAGGTGGGCATAAGCGAGTATTTTAAACTTTATTCCACTATTTTTTTATTTAAGACCTGACCGGTTTCATCTTATGGCGGGGGCAACTTCAGACTGGTACAATTTTAAGTAAGTCTATGGAATATATAGTATTAGGTCCGGAAGGGATGGGTATTGATATTCACAGTGAATCATCTGTGACTTAAGGATTTTAGTTTTATGGCTGTCAGAGGTGGCTTTACCATACCTTCAAAAATACATTCGGGTAGTTTTATTACCTTCTGGGAGACGGTTTACACATGGTGTGTTAGATGCGTTTTTTAGATAATATATAATATCTATAGTTGTCAGCTTTATTTTCAACAATTTATTAATAAAATCATTAAAATGGAGTTACAGCTCGAATTAACAATTTCAAAATAAGAAATAATAAACGCGTATGTTGAAGCACACCATGCAAAACATGCGCCCTATTTTATTTTTACATTCGTTATATTTTGTCAACTTGAAATGAAGCATTCTAACAAAAAATAATCAATTGTTCATCAGAGCTAACCCACGTACCTAGCTAAAAGCTATACTGCACAAACAAGTAGTCCTAGTCGGTCTGATTTCCTTAACTCAACGGACAGATTAAAATCTTTCGAACATAGACGTCAGGTGGTAAATCTTTGTTTGCTCTACCGGTATTTCGATGGAAGGTGCTAAATACGCCAAACGCACGCCCATCGCATGTACACGGTTGACATTTGCAAAGAAGTCGTCTTCAGGACTTATTTATGATATGAAGAGCGTCTGTGTTTCCTCCCTCCTACAACATGGGTCTCGAAGAGAAGGTTCAGGTCTTACCCCAAAAATACCCTTCACGCAGTATCCTCAAATAAAACATAGGCCCTGCTATAAACCCGAGGAAACCTCACAGCCCCCTGTGTGGAGTTAATTTATACAAAAGTCATAGTTCGATTGGGAGCAGTTGACTTACAAATCTTTTTTCCAATTCTCTCTGATTTGCTTGAAAGTAAAACCTTAAGAATTACGAATAGTCCTAGGAGCATCTTGGAACGCTATTCCATATCTTCAAGGCGTGAATCTCGCCGCGACCAGTCGAATCAATCATGATCACTCGTGAGTAGGTTTTCCGGCCACTTTGATTAGTTCAACACGAACTTCATTATTTACTAGCCGGACCGGGAGTACCTACCCTTTTTACAGCGCAACTTGAGGAATTAATCAAAAAAATACATTTTAATCAGTGATCATTTTTGTAAATCTTTCGGTGGTTTTGTGGAGCTTGATTAATATTTTTTTGTGGGAATTGATTTTGTGATCAGAGAAGTATTTTTGAAAGCTGTGTTGGTTATCTATAATCTACAAATTAAAAAAAAAACATTGATCACCTTAAACTTGCTCTCATACTAATCCGAAAACAGCGGGGTTAAAAACATACATAAAAACTTTACAAGAAAGAATATTTTGAACATGAATAATCAATTTCACCAGAAATAAGGAAAAATTAAGCGTCTTTAATGCTCGCGGCACACTTTTTTCGTTTTGTCACAACGCTGACATGGTTCGCGTAACTATGAGATTAATAAAAATTACAGTATTTTAAAAGGTTTCGGTGGCTCAATAATTGACAGAGTTGTAACTTCCGGATAGAGTACAGGTTCCGAGTTCGAGTCTCAGTTGCAACCTAACCTTTTTTTAAATTTCGTATGTTTTCTTTTATTTTATATTTCGTTGAAAAGGATATTATTTCAATAATTAATAACAAAAATATTTACTCGGTTAACGATTTCACGAAAATCATAAACTTGGGCGAACCAAGATAAATCATGTATCGCGTTGTCTAAAATATCTATTCTTCCATTGAAAAATAAGAACTAAGCCAAGGGAGGCTATCATCTAGTTAGTTCGAATGACGCCTTTTTCGATAAACTTTTTCAGGAATCAAACAAAAGTTTTTGTGTATGATGTCAACACAAGAGTCAAATAGCTCGGGGCAGTAAGATTAAGTTATCTCTCTAATATTTAGAACTGAAGAGATAATTCGGCACGGCGCAGTGGTTTTGAGAGTCTGGCTATTAAAATCCGGTCACTAAACATAGTTTGTGCCATTTTAAGAAACCCGAAATATCTAAATGGTGCGGTAGATTTAAGGCGCAATATTGGAAAAACAATGTCATATATAATGCAAAAGAAATATGAGGTGGAAGAAAACCTAGTCATATCTTGTCACCGGACATAATGAGAGACCTTTACAAAAAGGTTTTAATGGTCTTATAAAGAAAACACAATTATTATGATTGTAATTTAAGTAACGCGGTCCCCCAGGTACTCGGGAGCAGACTTCTGAGAAAGTTGCATAACTTATTGATCTCTTGGCAACATTTGACGACGGTTGCTGTACCTGCTATATTTCTTTAAAAGTTTTATTTTTTAAGCAAATCATATTTTCTTTCATTTAAAATCACAAGGTGAATACCCGAATAGATAAATTAGTATGGTCTGAATGATGCTGAAGTCGAATGTGATTTTCAAGCTTAAAATATTTGGGCGGTGTTTCTCACAGGTTACATTTAAAAAAATGTTTTCATACCTACCTTCCTAATAGTTACCTATCTACCTCTATTTCTATATCGGTTAGTTCAAGAGATATTACATAATGGCATTACCTATAGGTACGTATTAAGTAATTTATAAAAATCTTACGTAAGTCAGGGGTCGGAAGCTTTTTCAGTTGTATTCTGATGTACAACATTTACCATTGAGAAGAAATTAATTATTCTTAATAGAAATGCGCTCGAAGTTTGTTTCATACAAAATCTTGTTTTGGATTTACAGCTTTATTTACAAATAAACAAATTAAATGCTAGTTTTTTCAAATCGAAAGGTATGGCAATATCTAGCAAGAAAAAATAGTAAAACTTTTAAATTTTTTCATGATTTTAGAGACAGCTCTTGCAATTATTTGTGACTAAAATAATTGAAAACAAAAATGTTTTAAATAACTCAGGGGCGTAGACATAAACATATCTTTTGTTTGATAAAATAGCACGACTCCCTTAGATAGACCATCGGCGCACGTCTTGAATACATATATATATATATACTACTTCTTGATCCTACTCTGTATATACGGTTGTTTTTTCGAAATATCTACGTCTGGTTTATTTTATCTTTCTTTTATATTATTATCAATTTTGTATCTCATTTTTATTGTGTATATTTTAAATGTGTTTTTTGTAGTTTAGTTGTTCTTAAGTAAGAACGGGTATAAAATCTGTAAAAACACAATATGTTCAATATTTTTTTCTTTTTCCACTATTATTTTTGTGCTCGCAAGCAAGAACGGAATGCTTCAATAAATGTAGATGTTCAGGTGAGCCAAAACGAAAACCAGGAATTTATTTTTTTTGTAAGTTAACGTGTCATATTATGTCACATGTCCTTTTTCATAAAATAATAGCACATTATTTTATTTTTTGACTCACATATTTTTTTCTTGCTAGATATGTAGCTAAGGACCAATTCTGCATACTTAACTCAAAACTTAATTCTTTTCACTTTACGTTCTTCCTTTTGCATACATATTTGATT
This sequence comes from Drusus annulatus, assembly GCA_022651775.1. Classification (NCBI taxonomy): domain Eukaryota; kingdom Metazoa; phylum Arthropoda; class Insecta; order Trichoptera; family Limnephilidae; genus Drusus; species Drusus annulatus. The sequence goes on along the minus strand of JAGWCC010000025.1, from coordinate 1,878,259 downwards.
AGTAATCAATTTAGCCATTGGGAAATTGCGATCAGTTGTTCAAAACCTAAAAACAGTTTTAAAAAATAATCAATTTTCAGTGAAATATAAGAAAATATGAAATAAACCACAAGAAGACGGATAGTAAGTACTGGTTATGAATAATAATAGAAACGTAAAAGCTCGCGTGCTCGCTTGCCACGGTTTCGCCTTCCCCGCACCAGTCGGTAAAACTGGCTCAGGTCCGTCCCGCCCCTCTGTCGAATATTCCGGAATGGATGATTATATAATTTGGTCCAATTTTTCAAGATGCAGCCCATCGCATCGGGAACGAGAGAACCATCGGCGATACGTTATTAAAAGGCAATCTGCCGGCCGATTAGGCCGGGCCTGGCCGGGCCTGGCCGCGGCTCGATACCCGATGGCACGCCTTCTTGTTATTCATGCCACGGGGAAATAATTGTACAATCTATAATAATTGGGGACACGATAAACGTTACAATTACGTTTTGTAGCTATGCCAGGGTTAAGGTTTATGGCTGGAAGCTCTTAAATTAAATACGGCTTTCAAGGCCACGTCGGCAAGGCTTTCAAACCAAGTGATTTATTATTTGTTTCTTTATAAAAATAGGTTTTTTTATAAATTTGATGACAAATCGACAAATTTGCAAAATTCAAATTTTATTACAAAGGATAATCTTTGTCAGTATTTTAATAAAAAAATGCATTGGTATCAACATAAACAAAAAAATGTACTGTTAAAAGAGTTGATTTTTCTCATCAGATTGAAGTCCACTATATTCATAATAGAAATAACTTTTCCAAGTGGGTTTATTGTTTTAAATCTTGCTACATTGCAATCCCGATTGATTATACAAACTCATTTAGATTTTTTTTTAAACTTTTTAATTTTATAAATACATATTTGATTTGTACATGTATTTATTCCAGATCTAATGGAGGGTCCCACAAGTTCCATAAAAAAACATGGAAAAAATTCAAAGAAAATAAAAAACACGATAACATATTATAGTTATAAATAAATAAAAATAAAATATAACTTTAAAATGTAACTCAAATATTTATAATAATATAAAATATAATTTAGTTATTTTTAGTTTTTTAGATGTTTAAACTTGTTGGCACACTTTTATTATAACAATCATACCAATGTTATTTTTTAGTAAATATTAACTATCAAAAGATCCTAAAAGCTTCTGTACTTCGCATCCAAAAAAAAATAATTGTGGGATTTTTAGAGGCAGATTCTCAAATCAGTGAAATATTCAGAGCCTTGTACATTCAATTTATATATTTATGGTTATGGTCAACTTAGTAAGAATATAGAAAAGGTTAGTAAATAGGTTATTTTTTCTGAACGATGATCTATTGTTATTCACAATGTTGACAGTTAAGACCATCATATGTAATACTATTTCTCCACGTTACATGATAATTTCACACTTTGCAAATGATCACTACCAGGAGTGCCTAAATAATACAAGAATAAGACCAAGAGCTTCACACTTCTATAGGAAGCGGCAAAGAAGTGTCTCACCGAATGTAGAACTACGTGCGTAGGCAGGAGCAGGGAACACTACCTACCCCCTGTCCCGATGCTATCGTCTATATATAGTCTTACCTCAGCAGCCATGTAGGGGATGGTGGCTTATTAAGCCTCCAACGAGAGCCAATCAACGTCTTGTCACCCGGATGAAAGGGTGACTTACATGAATCATTTTGAAAGTTTGTTTGTTTTAGAAAGGGTGGTTTTAGATGAATGGAGGCTTTCAACTGAAAACATCGAATTATTGAATGTACGAGCAGTTAGAACATTTTAGTATTTATTATTTGGCGGAGAAAAGAATTACATTTTTATAGTATGTCAACTTGTTTTCTTTTATCAAGATTATTTTCATAGAAGATTACTTCAAGGACGCTTAATAATGCTAGAAAACGTTGCATATTACAATTAACAACTTAGTATGGTGCACAGGTGAACAAACGATAACTGTTATTTGCAAAGGTTACATTTATAAAAGGGTGTACAGATTAGTGAGATAAACTGCCAGTTAAAAAAATACGTCGTATGTACTTCAACTTATAATATGTGGTTTGGTTCTAATTTACACAGCAATGCTTAAATTTAGTTTTAGGTCTATCTACTACAGACCTACTGGGCAAATCAGAAAAAAAGCGTTTCTAGTTTAACATTTATCAATAAAAAATATTTTCTGCAGAGGTGAGTTTCGCTCTGAATTCCGTTCAGTTTTTCATTCATCTTCTGTGGTAATGTATTCCATGATTTAATCGGAGTTGGTTTCGACAGGCGAAACTACTTTTTGTAACAACTTCCAAATGGTTTTACCCAGCTTGCAGACAATTAGGTACAAGTGATTTTTTTAACACTAGATATCCACTGATCAAATAAGTCCAGCATCTCTTTCCGAAAAATTGCACTTCCACTAAATTTAGGTGCCCCTGTTTGTATTACGGTAATAAAAGACAATCCAAATCCTAAACCACACAGCATTTTCAAATACTTTGAGAAATTAATTTACGCAATACGCCAAATGAAATTCCTAGTCGGGAATCTTCCCAAATAATCTGAGGGTCCAAAAGCCACAATAAGCCTTCTCACATAAGCGAGCCGTGTTCTGGCGGTATGACTTCCTTGTATGACAACGCTATCCTCTCCTCCCATTGTGATAAATCGCTTTTGGTTTCCGACAAACATTCTCGCACATATTATCTCGGCTTCATCCCCTCTGCTCCTCTGCTCCCCTGCTCCTCTGCTACCCCCGCGCGGTGCCTTGCTATCTCTCCCGCCCCAGAGCCTGACGAACTTCCGGAATAATTGGAGTCAGCAAAGAATATGTTTGGAGTTTGTTATGCGATGAACAAATTCATTAATATACATAAATATATATATACGCTACACTATCACACTTAAATAAAAACCATATAATTTAATATTAATTTATTATTAGTTCTTTCTGTCTTGAGTGCTGTTGATTTTTTTTTATTTTACAGACCTTGGATTGAGTGATTAATAAATCAAACGTTAAATAAAACGTGAATTTTCTGGTAAAAACCATATTTTTTTTCTCAATAAATCAATTTAGAGTGATTTTGAGTGTGAAAAAATCGTATTTTTCAAGTGGACATCAACAATGCTATTTTTGTAATACATTTTTTTTTTAGTTGTTGTTTTTTTGATAGCGCACACGAATTCAACTGTCGGGACCTAGTAGAACTATGTCATCCTGGTAATAAAGGGATATTTTGAGGATGAAGATAGTGAGAAAAGGAAGGGAAAAGATGGGGTAGAGGAAGGTTGGTAAGTATCTAGCACGGAAACAGCCATTTTAAGCAACGTTTCGATTTAGAATTGCGATCTTTCACCAGGGCGATGCTTAGAGAATCTAACACTCTGAAACATGCCGCAAATATTCCATATAAAATAACATATTGATTCAAATGTGAAAGCCTGCAAATCAATTCAACAAAATGTATTTGTGGCCGCCGGGACTTGATTCCACGACCTCTAGATTCGCAGTCAAGGATCTTAACATCTCTACCACGGAGGTTTTCATGTGCTTTACAATCATTAGAATGAATAATCTAGCCGTTTCCATATGCATTGTTGATCCTGGTCAATCTACTAAATATTTGTATCTTGCATATTTTTTTACTCTACACAGAAGGTTTCATCAAGTCATATCTGGGAATGCTTGCAGAGAGTCATCTTAAGGGTAGGAAAACCTACACACGATGTCCAATGGACGAAACACACAAGCCGAAAGGTCGTTTCGGTCTGTTGAGCATAATAATAAGTCAATTTTCATGCGCACCAGTCGTGTGTTTTCATTGTACCCAAAATCGACGAAGGAATCAATGGTGCTAGCTTCCCAAAGCATCCTCTCTCGGAATATCGGTAAAACAGACTTTTAAAACTTTTCAATCATTTGTTTATCAGTTGGTTTTGGATCCCAAGAACTTTTTAAAAAATTGTATTAACTCTTCAATTCATGAACCTTCAGATAACGATAAAATTTCGGTAAACTTTCGTGTATTTGTAAAACAGGAATGGCAGTGCCAATTATTTTAACAATCCGGAGCGGTGTTCCGGTAGAATCCTTGCACTGCCTCCGCCCCACCTCGATGCGCGACGTCTCACTAGTATCAGTGGTGGTTCCTTCGAGGTACAAGGCACAAGGCAGACACGAGGATGGCAAATTTCCACTTGCTCTTTATGCATAGTTAATGGAATATGAACATCCCGAGCAGGGATGAAAGATAAAAGTCGGAACAAGCCACCCCAATGACTTTGCTGGATACTGGAACCTAGTCGACTTGTGTAATATAGCTTATTTTAAACAACGTAAAAAATTGTATAACCCATCAGGTTTTTACTTGTAATACTATACACAACCCTTAGGGAAATTAAAGAAATTTAAGAGTTGAAGCGAATCCTGGTTAGGGCGGATTTAATCTTCTCCAAACAGTGTGCAGATTATTGTAGTAATTTAAACTGAACTATTGACTTTAATATCAATAATAGTATTTACTACTTTATAGATTTTAAAAATTAGCTAACCTATGTATCACGCTAGATAAATAATGCACTGTACACTATGCCGCCAATCAAACATTAAAGAAAACAATTATAATAATAAAAAGAAGAACACATTATCTGTCTCTTTCTCTCTGATCCTATGTTATTTTGTTGTTTTTTACTGTTCTCTTATTTAATTTTATATTGTGTTCTTCTTCTTATGTATATGTTATAATCGCACACTTTGTATTTTTTTGTTAAGTTTAATTTTGTACCCTGATGATGCTTGAGCTAAGCGAAACTGGTCGGTCATAAAAATGAAAATAAAATCTTTAGTCCTATACAAAGTTAATATTATTTGATTACAATTAAAAAGAATATATGATGCGAAAGTGAATGGAAGAAGAAGTCGAGGACGCCCGAGAAAGACATGGCACGATCAAGTAAATCAAATACTTGAATCGGGTCGTGTGAAGAGTCAGAATAACAGAAGAGTATGTATGAGACGATGTATGAATGTAAATGAAGCAAGAAGTGTGTGCCAAGACAGAGTTGTATGGCGGTCCGTCCTCTCTGCCTACCCTTGCGGGGAAACGGCGTGATGGTTAGTTAGTTAGTTACAATTAAAAAAGTGATTTCGGCAACTGTCATTTGATATCTGGTATCGTCTGCTATTAGGATGAAACCACTTTTTACAATATACCTACTTTTGAATTATTAACGGCGGGTACAGATTTCCTCAACAGGTCAGTCTCTTAAATCAGTCAACCGGTTAGTAAAAAGTTTAAGAATTAAAAAAAGATCAAATTGATTTTGTCATGCATATAACAAAAATATTAAGGCCGTGCTGTTTTGGTCAGATATTAGCCAAATTAATATTTGTCCGATACTTCACGTTTTGAACTCCGTTTGGACATTTTAGTCGAAGTATTGGTAACAAATTCCAAGCTGTTAATTTACATTTAGTAATTGCTAAAATATTAGTTCGGTTAAACCCCAGCCAAAATAACACCGCCAAAATCGATAGTAAGCACTTAGAGCATAAAGAATATGGTACTTAAAACAATAATTTAAAGTTATCCAAAAAAAAACTGTGTTTAGCGTTTCCAAGATCTCCTGAAAGGATCCGCGCCGGGAAGCTTCTCTCCGCTGTATTAAATGTTTCTCTTACAAATGATACGTGTTTCTATTATATGCGATAAATGATTTGTGCTGTCAAATATATTTTAAAGCATCGTTCTTATGTGCGTTTACATTATCGCGAGCCTTCAGAGATGACTGAGTATGGAACTATAATGCCTTTGAATTTCGGATTATTTTATTAAAACGTATTATACTCGTATATATTTTGATACATTTTTCTATGTAATATTTTTACGGAACACGTTTCGTAATTTTGAATTAACTTGTTAGCTACAAAATCAATTTTAGAAGACATATCGTCACTGGAAAGGCAAAAAGGCTTAAGCGACACTTTGGTCAAACATGAGTTAAATAAACAGTTTTGATCAGTTTTTTTTTCGTTTGCTTTTGAAGACTTTTGTATCAAAAATATATTAACTATTTGGGAAAAGGCTTGACTCAAGCGACGCAAGTTTGGGACTTTTTTATCATTTTGTTACCTGAATTCACTTTTTTCTTTAAAAACCAACCAGGTACTGAAGACTGTATAAATATATAATTGTAAAACAAACAAAACAACTTCAAGGTGCTCTGGTGTAAACTCCCCGAAATGGCGCTTCAGCCCTTTCGCTTTTCCGGCGACGATATGCAAGTAACTTAGCTATGGCAAACAGTCGCAGATAATTCTTTCGATAGATAACAACATTTATGAACATATATGTACCTTTTATGAAAATTAATTACTACATTTTCTTTCTAAAACATGACATAAAACAAGTGTAAAACTATTCAAAGATTGCAAAGTCAACAACCGCTTTGTGCATTTAGAATAAACTTACATTACTTTTTAGGAAGCTCACACACATACAGTTACCTTTATGGGTACACAATTGATACATAGATAACGTGCGATGAGTTGAAAAAGTACGTGTATCATTTTTCTTGAACAATAATTAAAATACATGGAACAAACAGTATGGCGTCATATCTTATGTCATAATCTAATTTCCATTTCTACCAGAAATTTAATTGACAATTATTTAAAAAAATAATTTGAAAGTTGTCGATAACTTATGTTGTGGTCGTAGCTTTACAATTTATATAATTTTTTATCGTATCATTCCAAACACCTGGTAGAAACAAGTGCCCGCTCATTTGAATAGGTATGTATGTGCATAGCCAATCAGTCTTTAGGTTTCGGTCGGTCAAACAGATTTCCCGTGCTAATATCGATATATTACTGCCTGCAGTGGGCGGTGTCATGTTTACTATAAATGATCGGTTACAAGTTGCCACATACAAATATAAAATATATCAACTTTTTAGTAGAGCATTAATAAAAAAAAACCCTTCTTATTTTTTCCTATTTTTTCCATTATTATCACACCCAGAAGTTTCGTGGTACCAACACGTTGTATAATATCAAACCACAACTTGATCCCCTTCTAAGAATGTTAAATAATAATTGTATGGTTGTTCAATTTTTCTTGGAAACAGTTTTTATAGTTTTGTACTGAATAATCTCAATATTTTAAGCTTTATACGAAAATCTTATAAACATACATTTTAAGCACATCTATTTCTGATTAATATATAATTCCGTCAGAAAATTAACATTTATTTGAATAATTTTATGCAATAAAAAACTAGGAAATATGCAAATTCAAAGTACGACGCTAGAATAGTTGGATGGGAGATAAAATAGAGGGGGGACGTGTATTGTGGGGGTGCATTTTAGTGAAAAAAAACAGAGTTGGGGCGTTTTTTCATGGCAATTTGTTCGCAATTAGCTTACAGCGGCACGTCCAGTACACGGCACACCATGTGGCCGCTGGGATTAAAACCGAAGCGCCTTTTTTATAGGTACGGGTAAGAAAAAAGGAGCAACAACTATTTAGTATGAAATGTCACCCTTCTGGCCCAAAGGGTTATTTGTCTCAAAAAGGTCGGCAATTAAAAATATAATTACTTTTTTAATCGCCGAGATGTTACGAGCTGCAGCCTGCAGGGCGAAAGTTTCCCCGACGATAGCCAACCTCCGATAGGATAGTGCACCGCAAGAAGATGATGAAATCATGTGGTGTGTTTCCCGTACAACATTCATTAATGCCCACCTCGATCAACAAACTAGTCTTCTTGGATTAGCTGCTTTTTAACGTACCTATATCCGAAGGCTTTATTTCGAGGAAACGGATTATTATTGGAGTAGGTACCTAAGGTCCATGCCTTTATTTTATCCTATTATAATCAATATTGCATTATTTTTCTAATTTTATTATTTAGTTTTTCTCTATATTTTTTCTTTGCCTTATTATGTCTTCCGCGGGTGTCTTCGACTTCTTCTACTATTCACTTTCGCGTTAAATTGTCTCCTTGCATTCTTTTCTTCCTTCATCTGCATTACATTTTCAAACCATCTAAGCGTCTCTTTCTTAATCCTATTAATTACGCTTACATCAGCCTCGCATTGTTATTGCAACCTCTGTTTTGACAAATAAAATACTTTATGCAAACTTTGAACAAATATCAACATACAATTTATGGATTGAAAGTTATCACCAGAAATTATCTTAAAAAGCCAAATTATGTGCTTAATTGTATTATGAATTATTTAAGTTACTACATAAAATCGCATTGATAATAATCTTACTTAGCTTTCCATATCGCAATTTTATTTTAAAATATATAATTATTACGACCGTAGTTAAATTACCTCAAGTACTTGTCATTCAATTGTAGACCAAACGATAGAATAAGCAAAACTCGTGTTTAAATATTGACAGATGGGGCCGATTCTATGTTGTGATAATATTACAAGAATGACAAAGATAAAGATCATATAATTTAATAGTTCACAGAAAGCTTCATAATATTAATAAAAAAACAATTTTATTTATTTAATTGTATACGCCCATGCAGGCTTTTACATAAAAAGGTATATTTTACAGTGATTTAAGTGAAAATTATTTGCTTATATAAAAAGTAAGCATAGTAGTGAACACTTTATTTCGTATGTTACATGTATTTGTCTAATTACATAAAAAGTAATATTGATTGAAGACATGATACACGATGTTATGGCTGGATTGTATCTTGATTCGATGCAGTTAAATACATACGAGTAGTTGTCGAAAGTATGAAAGACAATGAGGTTCATTTAATCAAAAATATTGATAATTTTATAAATAAAAGAGATTATGATTATTTATTTTTCTTAATTGGTATCCGAAAAATAGTTCATAGATATTTTTCCCATCGATTACTCATTTTTTATACTCGCATGAGCGCTGTGAACCACACTATTGTGATATTTATTATTTCAATTGATGATCTTTAATAAACTTACTTTTTAGTTCTTCATTTACGAGTACGTGTGACTTAACAAATTATTTTTTAAAATAACACTTATTTTCTAAGACAATTAAGAGCTACGTCTTAATTCCGTGAAATAACTTTCATACATTTAAATTGACTAGAATGAATAATATCTCATGTTTAATTCTAACGTGAACTCGTTACTGTGTTCTCACGTAGACAATTCAACCATATGCCATGGGCCGTGTTCTTGTAGGTCATAACACACTCGTAACTAGAGTGTAATGTTTAATGAAACTGAGCTTTTTGAAATGCTACCGGCGAAGTCTAGGCTCCCTAATTAGCCCACCACACTCCGCCCTGGTGTAAAGTCACAAGCAGGTAGCATAACAAACAAACAAAATAAATCTGAATTTTACGGTTATATGTATTTTGTGTGAGCTTTTGAAGTCCACTCGACTTTGTATGTGCTTTCCAACATTCATTCTTATGAATAGGCGAGAATTCATAGACAAGATCGCTACTTACGAATGGAGGTAGGTACTTTAGTGTTTATTTTTAATATACTGGCTATAGTGAAGCAGATCAGATAGAATATAATAACATAGAAACATACGAAATGTTACAATTCATTATTGAAAAGCATACTTATTCAAATTCAGATGAATAAGCTTCAATACATATTTATAAACTTTCAAGATTATGTACCTACTTACTTGTTCACGGGATGTAACTTGACTTTCCAAGAAAAGATATTAGTTGATTTAATCCGCCCATTTCAAATATACAATAACGGCTGCTCAAATACACTATAGGCAGATTCTTTATTAGGTAGATAGATAATTGTTTTTTTTTTAGTTTGTAATTATTAGAATACATCATATTTATTATATTTTCGAAATTACAACATAATATTATTTATGCTTGATTACATTATTATTGTTTTACTATTTTGTATTATTATTAACATTTAGTTATACTTTTTAATGTATAGATTATTTTTAATAATCTTCAACAGATATTGAATTTTTCTCTGGGAACCTGAATGTGCCAGAGTAAAATGATCGCGTGTGTTCTTGTATAAACTAATTTTAGTAATATTTTCCTAATTTTGAATGTAGATTTCACAACAATCAACTATTTGCTTTTGTACTAAGTGGACGAGATTATATCAATGTTTGCAAGAGTATCTAATTGTTTATTAAACGTATATATAACGCCTTTACGAAACTAAGTAGGTAGACATATAGGCTTTCTAAAAAAATTGTATTGAGGCAGTAAGATCTGTCTGACCCAAAAATGATTAAAACCAAATGAAGCAAGCGTACTTAATTGATGCCTTAACATAATCATAGGAGAGCATCGTTCAGTCAGTTTTTTGTGCAGATTTTGAGCATTTAGATAGAGATCATTGATTGCTTCTGTGTCCAAACTGTGCATCGGTAATAGACAATCATCCCGGCCATCAGACCCGTCAACCAAATGAGTAGGATCAACACGATATTTATCATTTTTTTTCATTTTCCACGCGTTCCAGTTGATTAAGTGTATTGCATTTCGGGAATGACGAAAGAACTAATGAACGTTTCGTTAAATTGATCAAGCAAGAAAGTCGAGTATTCCGCAAAGTTAAGCTAAGTCGTGTCTAAAACAATACATGCACCATTACAGGAGATGATCTCGGGCGAAGAGATTAATGGAAATAATAGTAAAAAAAAACGTATTTAAAAAAAAAAATCAATAGTTAAACTTATCGTTCATCTACAAAGGTTTTCTTTAGATGTATTTTACTTGTGGGAAGCTCATAGAAACTACGCGAACTTTTTTATATTCCTGAGCGATCAAGAACTGTGTTTATTTGATAAATTATTACCCGTGAAAAATCACGGGATGTAACTTGACTTCACAAAAAAATATATATGCCATCTTCATTATAGAATACATATAGAGATTTCAAATATAAAATAATGTCTGCTAAAATACTTTATAGGTAGGTGGGTAGATAGGGATTTAAAAAGGTTATTTTTTAAATTTGATAATTTCAAATAACATCAATTTCAATTTTTAATCACCGATTCGGGTATGTAGTGAAACTGAAGGAAGCGGGGAGGAGAAAGACGTGAATAAAAAAGGTTGGGAAGTACCTGGCTCTTTAGATCTGGTCACCAAACACGGCTAAAGTCATTTCAAGCAACGTTTCGATTCTGAAAGATGGTCTTTCACCAGGGCGATACTTGAGAGTATCTACGATTCTGGAACATGCCGCAAATATACTACATATTTTGCTATATTATTTAAATGTCAAACAGTCAATACATATTTATTAAATAATTTTTAATTACGTACCTAAGTCGAGATTCGAATAAAGTGACCTCTGAATTCGTAGTCGAAGATCTTAGCCGCTCGACCACGGAGGTCAAGATAATTTAAGAAACAGTAAAGTTTAGGGCCTAGGAGACGAAAAGTCTTATGTGGTTTGGCAATATCAGTTTTCTTTCCAATGGGAAGAAATCACACCTCTACCAGTTTATCTTTTCACTGGGCACCCGTCATGCGTCAGTCGCGGTCTCAATTCGGAATTGTTCTTTCGGGCATGAGTGCCGGCTTCGCGGGGCACTGACGGAGGCTGTTGTGTGCTGATGCTCTTGGCTTTCATCTTGATTTTTTTAATTATTAAGAATAATAATGCTAATTATTTAATTTTTTCATAAAACACTACGATGTCGATTAATGAAATAGTATCAATTATTAAGGGTCAGCACTTAAAAATACACACTTTTTGGCTTTCTAACACAAGCAATACAACAAACGATCTTTTTGTTAATTCTTTATGGGTGGTTAGGCAAATGTCTAAGAATTCAGGTGAATACCATTTTTAAACCGTAATCGTTTAAACTATTCATGAAACGCATTTTGGAATTTCAGGTAAAACGTTCAAAATTGGCTGCGCCAATGTTTTCCATTGAATTTAAAAGATTACAGCTTATATTTTTTATTCACTGGAAATCTTAGGCATTATCTTTGCTGCTCGTGTAGAATTTGCAGATAAATCATTTGCAGTATTGCTTGCATTAGAATTCTAAAAAGTGATATTTAGCGCCTATTTGAGCGCTGAGCCTTAATAACAAAAAAAAAACATAACAATTGGAAGTTAATTCTAATTTATAATAACAATTCTAGAATTCGCAAGTCAAAAGGTCTTCTGTAAATAAACATAAATAGATTATCCACGGCACCATCTAGGCGTAGAATTGTGCTCGGGTAGAGCTTTGCATGGGCTAAATATGGCTATGAAGGCTGTAGAATTAAAAAAATATATTTTAATAACTTTCACGGAAGTATGAGATTGATTGAGACGTTTCTCTCGGATGGAGTAGAGGTTCCGAGTTCGTGTCTCGGTCGCGACTTCTTTATTTTTATTTTCCGTGTCCTTTTCTGTTTCATGTTCTACAATTATTATCTAAAATAAAAAAGCGAACAACGTTATGTATATTTTTAGGATTTAATGGTAGAAGCGCCCATGTCAAATATGCGAATTATTCAGGGAGGCGATTGTTCGTGAATTTTGATGACGTTAATTATGAAAAAATATTATTTTTATTAATTTCACATTACTTAGGGGGATAACAAAGGCATTTATAGGGTTAAAGAAAGAGCAACTTTAGTAAATACCTTCTAATAACTATATCAAATGACCAAACATTAAAATAGACAATTATAGGATCAACCCCCAAATTTCTATCTATTTGCGACATAAATTAGCCAAAACACATCATGGAATCTCCTAAAGATGATTTTATAAGGAGTAACAAGTGTTTCATATCAGATACAAAAGACTAGAATCTAGAACCAGACTCTTTTCAATTTAGAAACTTTAAAACGTTTGAGATGTTGTTGAGAGATAAACCTTTAAATCCCAGTGTTTATCTTGAATAAAATATTACGCAGCATATGTAGGAACCCAGAGATATGAGATTTTGGAGAATGCAATAAAATTAATTCGGTTCTAATAGTGCTTAGAACACTCCCAAACTAAGCTCACGCGGTATTCGTTAATTGTTTATTTATATTTATTCAACATACGAGGTTTGTTCAAAACAAAAGGTGAATTTTGAATTTTCGCGGGCTGTGTACATTCGATTATCGATTTTTTTTTTATTATGTTGGTACACATATATTTATCATATGTTAGCATTATCAGCCATTTTGGATTAGTGGTTTGTTTTTGACAACTGGAAAGGTTAGTCACGGTTTTGTGTGTTCTTCGATTTTTACTTTTGAAAAAAAATGGATCAAAGAATATGTATTAAATTTTGCGTTAAAAATGGAATTAAGAGCTCCAACGCACTTAAAATGTTGACTGTGGCATTCGGCGAGTCTACTTTGTCTCAAAAAAGTGTTTGTAAGTGGTACAAGCGCTTTACAGAAGGCCGAGAAGACGTTAATGACACTGAGCGTCCTGGAGTTGCAACTACGTCAACAAAAGAAGAAAACATCGAAACAGTGAAGAAAATGGTTCTGGAAAATCGTCAAATCACTATTAGGGAAGTTGCAGAGGATGTTGGCATATCAATCGGCTCATGCCATACAATTTTTTCGGATGTTTTGGGCATGAAACGTGTGGCAGCGAAGTTTGTTCCGAAATTGATAAATTTTGAGCAAAAGCAACGTCACATTAGTATCGGTCAGGAGTTGTTGAATGACGTCAACGACGATCCAGATTTGCTCAAAAGGGTCATAACTGGTGATGAAACATGGGTATATGGTTATGACGTCGAAATCAACGCCCAATCATCCCAATGGAAGCGGCCAGAAGAGCCAAGACCGAAAAAAGCACGCCAAGTTCGATAAATTTGAAGGTTTTGCTCACTGTTTTCTTCGATTACGATGTCGTGGTGCATCATGAGTTCTTGCCAAAAGGTTGTACGGTTAATAAGGAATACTACAAGGAAGTTATGCAACGGTTGCGTGAAGAAATACGGCTCAAACGATCGGAATTGTGGAAAAACAAATTATGGATTTTGCATCACGATAATGCACCAGCTCACACATCAATGCTTGTTCGTGATTATTTAATAATAAATAATAATAATAATATTTGGACGATTTGTATAGCGCCGTTTTTGTGAAAAATCACCTCAAGGGCGCTATACAGATCTTACTTTCTATCGTTACATACTAATTCCTAGTTTAAATAAGAAAATATACAGGAACATACTTACCTGGCAGGTCCCATCAGATAGACACAATTATGAACTTAAAATTATGATTATTATTTAATTATTATTGTAATTTTTTTTTTTTCCGATTTAGGGAATGGGGGCGAAATTAAAAGAATGGACTTTCTGAATTTGTCAAAATTTGTCATTTAGTGTCAAATTAGTGTCAAATTAGTGTCAAATTAGTGTCAAATTTGTCATTTAGCCAAAAACAACACCGTAATCATGCTTCGACCACTGTATTCACCAGATTTGACTCCCTGCGACTTTTTCCTATTCCCGAAACTGAAGAGACCAATGAAAGGAAAGCGTTTTGCCACAATTGATGAGATAAAGTCAGAATCGAAGAAGAGCTGATGGCCATACCGAAAAGCGCATTCCAAAAGTGCTTCGAGGAGTGAAAGAAGCGCTGGCATAACTGCATTATATCTGAGGGGGATCACTTTGAAAGGGAGAAAATGGATATTGATGAATAAATAAATACTTTTCGAAAAAATTCGAAATTCACCTTTTCTTTTAAACAAACCTCGTACATCTCTGGAAACGCTGTGATGAAGAACTTTGAGGAGATAAAATGGTTTTCATAGCGCAATTTAATAATAAAGTAAAATATGAGATTGAAAAAAAATTCCAACTTTAAAACAATGTCAAGAATTACATAATCATTAGAAGATTTTGTAATATTAACCTTCCTCTCCCCCCAACTCCTTCCCCTCCCTACTCCTTTCAGCCGTACAATAGTCCGAATGGCTCTGGACAGTTGGGGACAGATGGGACTCTTGTGCGGTATTCACATAAAAACAGGTAGTTTACAGAAGAAAAAAAAATCCCTGCAAAACGGTAACATTTCTGATTGAAGAATGGATTCGATTACGTAAATATGCGACCAAATAATTTACACAGACAGGTTTTAGAAAACCCAATCAAAATGGATTTGAACTTTAGACATTTTGTTGAAGTGCCATTACTTATATTCGGTCACGACTCGAAGCCCATGGACTGGAATATAAATTCCGTATATTGGGGACATACGCGTACCTCCAATCGCATATTTCTAGATCAAATTTAAACTCCAATGAAATATGACAGTCGACTCGTATGAATACATTTATATTAAAACATTTCGATCAAATTACCTACCAACGGCAGTAGGTTGTGGGTATCCTACGCATTATATAAAACGCATTAACATTGTTCTAAGATTAATTGACTAATCAAATTATATAAATGGACACGAACATTTTTTTCGAACTTATTTGGTTCAAGCACTATTAGGTATTGAATGAAAATGTTATACTGATCAGTGGCGTTGCAACAAACTACCATCCTCAGGCATGTTCCATATTCCCTTCCCAGGAAAATGAAAGATAATTTCTTAAGTGTTTCAAATATATACACTTTGTAAAAATCTAACGAACACGAAGAGAACATATCGTCGCAGGAAAGGTAAAAGGGCTGAAGCGCCATTTCGGAAAGTTTACGCCAGAGCGCTTTAAAGTATTTTTTTTGTTTTACAATAAAATTCATAAGTCTCCAGTAATTGGTTGGATTTTGAAAAAAAAAACTCAGGTAACTAAATGCTGAGTTGCTTAAAGCGACAAAAAGCTAAAACAGTCACAAACTTGTGTCGCTTAAGTCAAGCCTTCTTCTAAATGGTTAATATATTTTAGATGGCAGAAGGGCAACACTAGTCTTCAGAATCAAACGAGAGTCAGAGCATTCTATGCAGAAAAAAACACTGATCTAAACTGCATATTTAACTCATGTATGATAATTATTCGAGTTTTTCACCAAACATTGGGCGCTACCAGGACTATGTGCGACTAGATCTGAACAGCAACGCACTTCACAACATTTCTCTCCTCCATTTCCTATTCTTCCCAGCCCGCAAGATTCCTCGCGGTTGTGCCTCGAAGTTAACCACCATTTTAGACATATTGAAAGGATGTTCAAAAGTTGACGACATCTGACGTTGTAATTATTTTTCTGCCGGACTCGAATAAAAATTCTTAGATATAACTCAGACTGTACCTCTCCGCAGTCCGCTTCCCGCCGGCCTGTCAAACCAGGCGTTGAGTAATTATATTCCTGATACCGCCTGTCAGATAAGGTCATCTAATAAAACATTAGAGGCACCGCTCTGCTTGGGCCCGTACCTATTGCGCGCCCAAAAAAACACAGAAAAGACCAAAAAATGAGCAGGTAGGTACTCGTAACATAATAATAAACCAAAGTAGACGTGACGAAAAAATGTGTCGAATATTAATGCTGACCGCGAGATTCTTGGATTATTTAAACGTGTAGGAGTGTGTTGCCGGCAAAATAAAACATGATCTGGGAACGGAGAAGGAAATAATCTAAAAAGTTTTTAACTAAAAAGTAAAAAGAGAATGCTAATATTAAAAATAATATATATGAAAAAATAACTTTGTACAAGACCACAGTTTTTTTTTAATCCGACCGGTTTTGCTTAGCCTAAGCATCACCAGGGTAGAAAATTAAACTAAACAAAAAATACATAGTGTGCGGTTATATATATATACATACATAGGGAGAACACAATATATAATATTATAAAAGAACAGCGAGAAAACAATAAAATAACATTTAATTTATAACAAAGGGACAGGGATAAAAAACAGATAAAATGAATTGAAAGAGGCAAAACGTCAGCTGAGAATATGAATGCTAATATCATAGCTTACCCTTAAACGATAAAAATCCTAAGCATGTCATGGGTGTATTTAGAAAATTACCAAATAAAAAAATGACATTTTCAAATCCCTACCTGCCTTATAAAGTACCTACTCATAATTTATTTAACTGACAGAATTCTATATTATCTAAACTTGATTAATTATTTTTGTACTTGTTGTTAATAGGACATTGAAAATTAAGTCTTCATTTTATTTATTTATTTATCTTAAGTTCGATCACATCATTGTGTGTTCTAATATAAAAGATTTAATGTATTTAAAGACATGATTTTTATCAAACATATTTTTCTGATGACATTTTATAAACTTAAAATTTAAAAAAATATATATTTGTATATATCGGGTTACAACAAAATGAACAAACAATATACGAATATTAATGGTTGTGGAAAACAATTTTTCATAATTCTTTTTTAAATTGACGAATATTGTCTA
The DNA here is from genome assembly GCA_022651775.1 of Drusus annulatus. Taxonomy (NCBI): domain Eukaryota; kingdom Metazoa; phylum Arthropoda; class Insecta; order Trichoptera; family Limnephilidae; genus Drusus; species Drusus annulatus. Next base: position 1,860,914 of record JAGWCC010000025.1, on the reverse strand, counting down.
TTGTAGTGATTTCTAATGGAATTTTATTATAAAGTTGGACGGCCCGGTACATGAGAGATTTTGTGTGCTTGATTTTTTCCTTGTTGGCAACGTAATTATTTTTTTCATTTCTCGTCCCATGTCCGTGTATCTCATAATTATAATGTATCCTACCTTTAAATTCCTTAGACATCATCCCTATAATAATCTTATGTATGAAAAAATAAACATTAAAATATATTGTTTGCTTCACCGTCATAAAATTAAGCTCTTTTAAACATATTTTTAATCCGTGTGTATATGTTACGCTTTAGTATTGTTCTCATTGCTTTATTTTGCAGTATTTGTATTTTTAGAATTTTTTATTCATTACAAAGAAAGAGAATTCTTGAACAGTAATTTAAATGTGGTAATATTATTGAATTATACTATACTCGTTTGTGGTCTTACATGTTTTTTATTGATTTTGCTTCTTGTTCTATCAAGAAAATATAATTTTTTGCATTTTTTTTTATTACGTAATCTGCATTACTTGCAAAGTTCAACTTTGAATCTATAAAGACACCTATATATTTAATTTCGTCTACTCTTTTTATAGTTTCTTCATCAATATACACTTTCGGTTCCTCGTTTGTGATTTTTCGCCTATATTCATATTTGTGTCTTCTTGACGTTTAGTTTTAATTTATTCAGTTTGAGCCATTTAGAAACAATATTCAAGTCATAATTTATTTTGTTAATTGCGTTATCGTAATTATCTTCTGCAACATAAATCAGTGCATTTTAGATCTGCAACTTGACCTTTTAAAATGAATAGTGAAATACTAAATAAATAAATACCAAATAATGAGACCCCGGTGGCAGAATAGCTCACTTGTTGAAACTGGATACAGACGTTGCGGGATCGAAACTTGAGGGGAGAGGCATTCCAAAAACAAGAGACTGGCCCTAGAATTTAATTTCACATTTGAATTAATTCTGATGAATCTGCAACAAAAATATCTAATGTTTTCTATGGATGCACTTGGGGTGTAAGTATTTTGTATTTTAGATTAATAAAAATTGACTCCTACAATTCATTCTTATCTCAAAACGATTTCCACAATTTCCATATCGTTTTTCAGCAATATAGGCTTTTTTAATTTGTTACTTCGCGAGGTATTCCTACGAAAACATGTGAGATCATGGTAATTTGTTCATCGGTTTAATTAATTGAAATGAGCACCTTGGATAACACCGTTCTAGATCTTCTACAGTAAGTGAGACCCAATGCCCATCCTGCATACCTTTTACGGCCAACATTTGTTTTATCATCCCGCCTTTTTATCTAGAACCGTTTTTAGACGTCGAATCTGTGCCTATCGTCAGGCATGAATCCATAATTTATTTTGATGAATACTTCATAATCTGTGTAAAAGCCCTGCTGGGGGTAAAATAAATACAACACTTACTGAAATCCTACGTTTTTTTTTAAAAATAATAATCTAATGTTGACTTCATTTATAAAGGTTATTGTGTTTTTTTCGCAATTTAATAGAACATGAACAAAAGTAATCTGATATATTTTAAGTCTTCTCCCATTTTTTGGGAACGCCCCTCACCGATTTATTTCTAAAGTGGTGTGTCCTGTCAATGTAGGTTTTAAACGTATCAGAATTCGATCAATAAAATAAAAGTTATATTTCCCCTCATTCTGGATGCGGGGGTGGGAGAGATACTTTCAGGATCATCCTAGCGACACACTAAAAAATCTAAATCTGAGATACCAGATAAATCTCGACTTTCCTTTTTCCTTGACATTTCCAAAAACAATCCTCAAATCAAGGAAGCAGTAGTCCAGCTGGCTCACAAAAAGTAAAATGATTCTAAAAAACATAACTCAACCATTGGTTCTTTCATCATTGGTCAAATCTAAAATACAATACGAACCGCAAGTCTGATGTCACCAACGGTGGCCTTTGGTTTACAATAAAAGAAAAATGACCAAAAAAGTATTAAAATGACTATTAAGTCATTTCACAGACGGATCCTCTTTGTCCGCCATTGTGGCCGCTCACAATGGGCCTTTCATAATAAATAATATGGCGTTTTTGATTTTTGACTGATGCGGACGAAAAGCTATATTATTTTTCAAAACTGACGGTTTGTCATTGTTGTTCTCATTCTGTCGTAGTCTGGGCGGGATAGTTTTTAGGTTACGTGGCGTGATCCAATAGGACAATATTGTCTATGATTGGAATGGCTGCTAAATTAATTATCTATGAAACCTTAAACTTCTTTTTTCTAGCTTTATCCATGAAGGATAACTGCGCGATTGGATAAAATTGTCTCGTATGCATTTTCTTCACGGGTGGTCAACATTATTACAATTTTTCTTTACGCCAGAGGGCTCTCTGGCGTCCTGTTTTGGCCCTCCTAATTTTTTACAGGTTTGCTTGTAGTCCTTCAGCACATCTCATCTGTGGGTGACCTCAACTTCTATCTCCCAATCAAATACGCCATACGTTGATATTGTGGTCCCAAAAGTCATCTGTTAGTCGTGCCACATGCCCAGAATAGTTCCATTTGAGGTTGGAGATTGTGGTGTTTATGTCAACACCCTTAGATGTGTTCCTTATCCACTCGTTCGTCTTTCTATCTCGCAGGGAGATACTCAGCATGGCAAATTAATTAGTAAGTCATACCTTACAACTAAATAATACTTAAATTTTAAGTAAGAAATAATATTTTTGCTTTAAAAGTTTTTGGGATGAAATAATTAGTTTTTTGCTATATGCCTAGAAATTAAATCTAAGTTACAATCAAACTGATTTCTTTATTAGTTCCTTTGAGGTAGCCATAAAAAAACGATGCCATACAAATTATTGATGGTAAAAGCGGTGAGATAAATAAATATGCGAGCGTTACGTACTCTGCAACCTCAAAAAAGTAAACTTTTAATAACTTTTTGTTGATTTATTTAAACAATGCAATACGCAAACTTAATTATAAAGCAGAAAATCAGTTAGTCTAAAGCTCTAACAATGAACTCTGGCGTCATTAAATAAAAAGATGAACAAATTTTTCTGTCGAGAGTTTTTTGGTAACCGCAACTATTTCCGCTCGTAACGTTACTATCGTGAACAGTATCTATCGACTTTAGTCAACACACATATAGACAAGAGACGCCGAGTAGAAAGCTAGCACTTATGATAAAGATGATTTTTTAGGGAAAATTTTGGTCAAAACTACAATAAAATAATAAATGATTTCACTAGTACAAAATAACATTTGGAATACTTTGATTTACTTTACCTCGGTTAAATGTTATGACGGAGAATGGTATAGGTCGTTCAATTAAAGTTGACCCAAACAACATAAACCCAAGAGTGTGTGTATTGGTGCATATTTATACCCTTCCGAGAGTGATGTCTATGCGAAAAGCCTTTTGTATTGCTTACGCTTGGTTTTGTTATAAGCGAGAAAGGGGCAAAAAATGTATAAATGATCGTCAAATTAGAATATTCGAAAAAAAATTAGAGTTATTCAAAAGGTTTTAGGGAATTTTCTTTTCTGTAGTATAATAATAAGTGTGAAACGAGCTGAAAGCAAGCGACGCATTTATGTGAGTACTGTGTTCGACTCAACATTTGCTGCGACATTTTTAAAATGTGATTTTTCAGCTCTGTTCCTCTATGAGACATTTTTTTAAATGTATGTAGGTACTTGTACAATCTTTGGAACATTTTTTCTTATCCAGTTTTCATATTAATATATATTTTTTAAATACAGGAAATCACGAAACACGAAATGTTCGAATAATAATTCATCCTCGCCAGCTACGAAATTCATATTCTAATACATTTAAGTTTCTCACGCATGGACAGGTAGTTACCTACGTTCCAAATTTCGAGGCACGTTCGAAATTCGAACACGAACCATAGACGAAGGACGGAATAAAGAATATTCGATATTTGAATTTGAAAGGAGGCCCCTCCCACGGGTCACGCAATTCGTTTTTTTATTATTTTAATGTACGTACATAATCCCCGGTTTATAATGTGATATACAACATGGCGGCACAGTGCTGGTAAATACAGGGTTCTCATGAAACGATACACCGGTTTTGTATTAAAAAAGGTGATTTGAATAAGCGAAATATCACCAAATATTTCTTTTTGTTTGTTTGTTTTTGTATTTTTACTTGATGTATGCAATTTTTTTTCACACATCTAGTAAAAAAAATATTTGAAAATAGTAGAACAAAACACAAAAATAATATACAAGTAAGTTTATAAGTAGATGTAAATTGAAATCTGAGTATGTTTAAAAATAATAGGTTTTTCTTTACATATTCAGCACAAATCCTACGAAGAGTGCCTAGATTTAAGGCTTCTTTTGGGGCTTTTGAAAGTCTATTTACAAGTTGTTGACCTTTATAAACACGCTGTTTTGTGTACATGTAAGTTTAGTTTTGGGAAACCTAAAATCACGAAAACTCCCGTAGGATAATCGTGAACTTTAACATTATATTATTTAGCAGATATTTAGGTTGCATGTTTTTTATGCTAAGAAATCATCGTCAAAGGATTATTTATTGCATGTTGTTCAGTTGTCATCATATTTAAATTTCGTACTATATATTTTATCTCTAGTAAGAGTATTACATTTCAAAATCATCCTCATCTTCATCCCCCTATTTTGTATAACCTGCAGTTTATTATTTTGGGCTTTGTCACATAAGAATAAAACACTAGAACAATAATTTGAATGCAGAGTTACAATGGAATTGTATACAATTGTATAATATGACACAGCGCCCTTGAGGTGATTTTTCACAAAAACGGCGCTATACAAATTATCCAAATATTATTACGGTCTGCGTAGTTGCGCAAGTAAGATCTTTGACTGCGAATCTAGTAGTTTCAGGTTCAAATCCCGCCGTGTGCAAATAAAATTTATTTAATTAATATGTGTTATTTGACATTTGATTAACATTAAAATAATGAATATTGTATTTGCGGCATGTTCCAGAGTGGTAGATAGTTTCAGTGTTGCCCTGGTGAAATACCAATATTCAGAATCAAAACTTTGCTTGAAATGGGTTTAGATTTGCTTGGTGATCAGATCTAGATAAGCAGGTACTTCAGCCTTTCTTTTCCCCATCTCCTTCCCTTCCCAATTTTGGTAAGCCTCATAAATTACCCTAATTTACAATGTCATAGTCCAGTTACAAGCTCCGTACAGTTGGGACGTGCAGTTGTGTGGTATTCACATAAAAAATTGTAAAACAAAACTCTTTGTTTGAAAAGGTAATATTATGGTAAAACCATTTAAATAATATTAGCTTGATAATTTCCACCACGAGAGGGTAGGCAGAGAGTATGGTCTGCCACACAACTCTTTCTTGACACATGCTCATGTCCGACGACTTCTTCCATTCACATGCAAAGATAATATTAGTAAGGTTAAATACGTATTATGGGGAAATGCGTCAATTCATGTTTATTCATTTAATGTTAAGAAAAAAAATCTAAATTCAATTTTCGGTATATTAGATATATTTGCGATTATTATAGTTATTGGATGAAGGTACTTTGATTGCCGCATTTGCTCAGTAAGATTCCATGTTTTGTGTTGTTCGGCTTAATGTTTTTAATTACCCATCCAAATTGAGTAGATCTCTTTTCCGCACATCTCGTTTGTGGGTGACTTCTGCGCCTGTGTCTAAATCAAATGTGCATTTACTTGAATTCTACCTGCCATTTAGTCCGTGCACAGTGTCATTTGGCTTTTGAGCCAACCGTTTTCTTGCTTCTGGCCTTGAAATTGGTTTTTCCACCTTGTGAGGATACAGCTAGTATGAAATAGCTACCGTGAAGCAGCTATCATAAGTTCGTGGAATGAGATAGCCAGCATGAGCCCCTAGAATAAAACACCCGGTATGTAAATGCTAGCATGATACAGTTGTCATGCGACGGTGGAGCACGAAACAACTAGTATGAGACAGCTAGTATGAGACACCTGGCATATGATTGCTAGATTTGCTAGCATGAGACAGTTACCGTGAAACAGCTAACATTTTCTAATGGCTGTCATTTTGCATTCAAAATATTGAGAAAGGAAAATATTTTTAGTGTCGCCCTGGCGAGAGAAAACGATTCAAAATATAAATATTTATTAAATTGGCTCAATTACTGTGTACAGTAACTAGTCACGAATAGACGGATATTTCCAACCTCCAACTTCCTCCATTTTGTTTCACCTTACAAAATTATCCAATTCGGGATTTTATAGATTCACCGATGTGTATTGATGTAGAGAGACAAACTTTAAAATATGCACTTAACAGTCTTTGATTGAAATACAGTCATATAGACATGAGACTAGAATTTTTATTGAAATGTTTGGAAAACAGGCAAGGAATCCACAATCTCTACTTATCAAAACGAAAATTATTTATGCGCAGTAGGTACTCAGGAAGGTATAGTTTAGTTATGTAATAAACAGGCATGTATTAAGATTGCGGCCTGAGATCGGGGCTGCCCGCAGCGCCCCTGACTGTGGGCGTCACCAACCGCCCGTAGATCGATTTGCTCCTCACGATGTCAGAGGTATTCAACTTTGGCAAGAAAAAAAATATTTTATTTAATATGTGTACGCCCTGGTGAAGGACCACAATCCAGGATCAAAACGTTGCTAGAAATGGTAATAGCCGTGTTTAGTTGTCAGATTTGAGTAGCCAGGTACATTTCAACCTTTCTCTTCCCTATCTCCTTCCCTTCTCCACTTCTTTCAGCCTCATAACATACCCGAATGGGGGAAGCCATAGTCACACTGGCTCCGGAGGTGTCGTGACTCTTGTACGGTATTCACATAGTTTCAACGTCACAGAACCCAAGACAGCATCTTAAATTCGTCTTATTTTGCTTTTAATTTGAATACAATAAATATAATCCAGGGAAGATTGATGGAAGGAGAAACCCCCTCACCCATGACTTCAAAACTAACATAACAGAGATGAATGCACATGAGAAGTTGAAAATGTCCTTAATAAAAGCGAACCTCCGATAGGCGAGGGCGCCAGAAAAAGAAGAACCTTCTCTAATTCCCAAATTCTGAAAACCGCACATAAACAAAGTGCATTTAAATATCTTTTTTCTTGTGTTTTGTGATCGATTCGTCTTTCATACGTAAATGAACAAAACATGTCGTATACTTAACACAACCTGCCCGAAGACATACATTTTATCAACTCACCCCACGTTTGCCCTTTCCGAACAAAACCTACCATTATGTACGCTGTACAGTAAATGGACACAGCCCTAGACGAAATATTATAATGTCCCATTATTACCTATTTACTCCCTTCTCGATAGCCTTCGTAGGCAAATTGGACAAAATTAAAGGTTGCCTATACACTACTATACTATGCTTATACATGTATCGTATGTATTTTGAAGCCTCGTGTAGAGCAAGTTCACAAACCTATAATATAAAATTTAAATTGTGTGGCGATGTTCAATGTCTACCAATAAATTTAGTTTGTCAATTTTAATTATGTGGGTGATTAAGCCGTGTTACGCTTCTTATCCTTGTCGATCCAACGTTTCGGATAGCCTTGCAGTGTCCATAATCAGGGCAGCTGTGTATTGTTTTGTTACGTATTTTCTTTCATTTTGTAATATTTCTCATTATCTGAACTCTGAACCAACAAAACAACGCCAATATAATTTGTGTAGCAGTAGTCTTTTCGATACAAAAGTAGGAATCGAAACAGATATATATTTCTTAAGACCATATATATTTAAATATATATATATATATATTCTCTTCTTCTGGAACCCTTTCCTGTCGAAGGCTAGTCATCTTAAGGCACCTTACAAGCTGCAGCTTGCAACGACTCGAACGAAGTGCATTCATATTAGTCACACCGAGTTTTTGGCTACGAGGTGCGGCATCTTCCTCAATCAATTGGTTTACCTAAAAGTCTCTGAGACTGATCCAATAGATGTTTAAAAAACAACCATTTATCCAAACGATTAGAAAAGGGTTTCTAATCAATTATATCGTTAACCATTGAACGACCCCAACATTGTTTTCTGTGTTGTTTCATAATCGGCATGAAACATGTTTATGGAATCTTTGTTCACCATGCTATGCCATCAGAAACATTTCATAGGGGTCTCACATTAAAATATAAAGTCAATGTAAAGACTCGTGAATTTTTTATAAAGTCATCTAATAAGAAAAGTTGAGGAAAATCCGCGTTCCTTTTGATAATCTCGGTGTCAAAAATGTCTTCACGGCAAATCATTTCCAGGAAGTTGAAATTCGTTTGAAATGACTTGACAATATTTAGTGCATGACTTTCGGTATTTTTTTGATAAAATTTAAAAAAAATTTGAAAGTTGAATTACTTTGAAAGTTAGATATTATTAACTGAAAATCATAAAAAAATATCATTAGCGTAACATTGTTTGAACAGACCCAGTGAAAAATTAAAGATATCTTCGTATTTTCAAAAGTACATCTCCGTGATTTCACGGGTTTTAGATTTAGTGGCGAATCTAGTTTCCATTAGGATAACTTGGGTACGATAGCTTGGATAGGCAATAATCTATGTATCTAGGTACTTGAAACTGAGCTACGGAAAATCTGTTTGCTTAAAGTCTAAAGCAGAGGACCACTTGGCGATTTTTTATGTTTTGTATAGACCCCCTGCTTTCCTAATATTGATTTTTTTTTAGCGTAGGGAAAAACTTTAAGCTTTTGTGAACGCCTCAGGAACTGCTAGTTCTTTGAAATGAACCCTTTGCGGTAAACACTTCATTTGAAGTCGAACTTGCCAAAAAATAGTACTTGTCAGTAGAGATCTCAAATCGAAAAGTGCTAGCAAATCAACAAAAAATCCTCTTCGAAAAAAAGGGACTAGTCGGTAGAGACTTGAAATTGACAAAACACCCTCTTCAAAAAAGTGCTAGCAAATCAACAAAATTTTCCCTCCGAAAAAAAGAAAAAGCACTAGTCGGTGAAGATTTGAAATCGAAAAGTACTTGCCAATCAGTACTAGCAAATCGAAAATAGATTAAACTGAGGAAGAACCAGTTCCTCGTCAAATCTTTGTAGTTCTTTGGTTCTTTGTAGTCTTTGAAGTCGAACTTCCGTTGAAGTACTTAGAATATAAGTTCGATTTCAATTGAAATATATCAACTGCCGCAAAATGAAGTAGTTCTTTTGAAGTTTGTGGGAAGCCAACATTTTGGTGACGGCCTGCTTAAATGGAATCCACTTTCGTGGACCCCTATATACGTCTCATACACCCCCATTTTTTTTTCATTGACGTGGACCCCTTGTAGGTCGAAATCGACTCCTGGGGGTCGATATAGACCACTTTGGGAATGACTGGTCTAAAGCAACGAGAACTCTAGACTAATGAGATCAGGCTTTACGAAATTTAAAAGATTTTTTGATTTAGAATTCATAGTATAATGGAACCGCTTTCAGCTCATAACATATTTTCCATCGTGAGTTATAGAGCTCAAAACCATTAATTTAACTGCCAAAAATTATTCAACGTACCGATTTAATTGTTCTATATTTTTAATTTGTATCCTGATTCCTATTTTTTGAGTATTCTCTGAAAAGAGGGGACATTCATCAATGCCATTTTTTGGCGTAGTTGTAATAGTAGTAGTAATTAGTTGTTCACTATAAAATAAACCAAAGTTTATTTCAAAAATCGAGCAGTTTTCCATAACAAAATCCAAACTTGTCTTGCAGAATGCATCCCTCAGGGGGGTGTGCCCAGCAACAGTAGATGTAACCGCCGGGAGCGTGTTCTTACGAATAGCGGTAACGCCATTAAAGCTAGTTCGCCTGATGACGGCTGTGGCGGGTCCTCTCCCAGTTATTAGGCTCCATTAGGCGCTATACGAGTATAAATTCACTGTTATTATATTGGGGCTTTGTGCCGGCGTCAATACGTCCACGGGGCAGCTATTGGAGTGACGGGCCACCCTATATACAACACAATCATGGCTGTATTATTGATATTATGTAGATTTAGATTTAGACCTCCGAGAAGGAAAATTTCCAAAGTATATTTAATTGGATGTCATTTTTAGCAATACCGTATTTAAAATAATATAATACAAGGGCATGCAAAGAAATTAGACTACGAGAAAAGAATAAAGCCAACACCCAAAACAGCTTACTATATAAAGGAATGAAATCGTATAATGCGCTGCCGGAAACCATCAAAATTTAAAAAAGCCTGTAAAAATTATTTAAAATGCATGTAAATCAAAATAACAAGTAGTGTTTAAGTTAAAATATTATTAGTCAAAAAGAAAATGAAATAATTAGATACTTGTAAGCTTAAATGTACAAAGTAACTAATATAAAAAAAAAAAAAAAAATAAGAAATCATCAACTTAAGGCTAACCGTTGCACACACGAATGAAGCAGAAATAGCGATTTCAAAAGAGTTCTTTACGGCTTGAGTTTATGTATTTTTAATCTACGCTCGTGCTTTTATTTTATTAATATTTATAAACACAATTTTTTTTGATATGACAATTAATTTAAAGGTTGCGGGATTCCGGTTCAAGGTGCGCAAATATTTTTTTTTGATTTAAGTGTTATTTCACGTTTTATTTAAATTAAACAATATAAAATAGTAGCTTTGGGAAAAACTTCAATGTTTTGTGAATGCTTCACAAATTGTTAGTTCTTTAAAATGAACCCTTCAATTGAAGTCGAACTCGCGAAAAAGGAGATTTGGATTTATCCGCTTGTTTGTTCAGTTCTTTTTGGAACCGGTTCCTCGCCGAAAAAGGCACGTACTAGTCGGTAGAGTTTATAAAGTAGAAAAAACTGGAACCGGTTCCTTGCCAAATTGAAAAGTACCAGCCGGTAGGGATTTAAAAACCAAAAGAACTGGAACTGGTTCCTCGCCGAAAACCACATGATAGTCGGTAGAGATTTCAATGAATGAAGTGTTAATCAAATAAATGAAGGCTAAAATGAACTACCAACTTTAATTGAAGTGTTGGTTCAGTGATATGAAGTTATTGAAATGAAGTTAATAAAATGAATGAAGGCTAAAATGAACTACCACCTTCAATTGAAATATTTGTTCAATGAAATGAAGTTATTAAAATGAATGAAAGCTATAATGAACTACCAACTTCAATTGAAGTATTTGTTCAATGAACAATGAATGAAGTACGAACTGTTGCCAAAAGAAGTAGTTCTTTGAAGCAGTTCTTTCAAAGCAGTCACAACGCTATAAAATAGGTATATTTGCGGCACGTTCCAGAGTGGTAGATACTCTCAGTATCGACCTGGTTAAAGATCACCATTCAGAATCGAAATATTGATTTAGCCATGTTAAGTGACCAGGTCTGAATACCTAAGTACTTCTCAACCTTCATCTTCCCCATCTCCATCCCCTCTCCACTTTCTTCAGCCTCACGAAATACCTCAATTGGGGATGCCATAGACCGCCAGCTTTATTCACTACCGTCTGAGTACTATTGTACAGATGCAAAATATAGATTTTTTCATAATACACATTAAAACATTAAATTATGTATCATCACCGAACATAGCTTTTTTCGTTGGTGCCGATGCTAACTAGATATCGATCATTTACCAGCGTTTTCCCTATAAAAATTAAACTAATGCAGGTTCATTGCATATCGACTGTGTTTAGGTGAAAGTTACTCCACATTTTTTGCAAAGAAATTTAGACCTTAGCGATAAAATAACGGTCACGCTGTTATGCTTGACACCTGATCATAATTTGATCAAATGCTGAAACGGGCTGAGAATCGGTAGTTGACGGGGGCGATCATTTGAAGTGGTAACGGTAATAAATTCACAATAGCGCTGATCATCGATTTGCTACAGTGTAGAATGTGACAATGGTTCAAACCACTAGGCCAAAGTTTATTTGCAAAAAAATGTGGGATAACACCTTGTTTACAATAAAAAAATTTACATATATGGCTATTGACAATTCATGGTCTTACATCTGGACATAAAACACTGCACTGGCAAATGAAAAAATCATAAACTAGGTTTTTTCGTTTTTTTGTTTTTTAATTCACCATTCACAATTATTATCACGATTAAGATATCTTCGCTTGAAATTCCTTTAGCTATAGTTAGTGATCAATCTGAATTGAAAAATACTATTTAACCTCACATTTCCACATCTTTCTCCAGTCATACAACATTCCCCCAAATTGGGCATGCAATATTTTATTTTTTATTTTATTTTAGTACATATAACAGGCATGATGCCCAAAACATATAAACATGAGTGGTTATTTAATTGGAATATTTAACAACAGTAAGAAATCAAGTAAAAGTTTATGAAAAATGCAAAAGTAAACGAATAACAAACAAAATCAAAAGAATAATTTTATACAAGGTAGAACATAAATTAATGGATTATTGGCACCTGTACTGAAGAGATGCCTATTAGCTGTTTAGTACTTGGTACTTCATATAACCAGTCCATAACTAAAGAGCATCATTACAATATCAGCTTGATATGATTGTCAGTTTTTTTATTTATTTTTTTAAATTGAGTATTTGTGGTGAAAGGTAATAGATTGTTGATTTCATCGGGAGTCCAATAAATGTTAAACTTGTTAAAATCGCCAAATATTAAGATGTGTTGGTTTGGTGTTGTTAAGTACACATTCCGAAGATTACTTAAAAATGAGCTCACAGTGGATTCTTCTTCAGATGGTGGAAGTTATACTGTACAAATATTTAGTTTAACATTCCTGTTATTGAGGTTTATATTGAGTTAGATCCATAAGTTCTCGGCTTGACTTTCCCAATGCGCCATCTTCTTGGCCTCTAATTTTCTTGAAACAGCAATCATGACTCCTCATGTCCTCATCCGTCTTTTTTTTCTTTTGTGCAGTCTATCCTTCCGGTATACTTCGTAGCGGTCATCAAATAGTTCCTGGTCATAGATCGATTCCTTCAGCCATGTCTCCGTTAGACAAAATATTTGATAATCGTTAAGAATGTTCAAATAAAATTCATCAATTTTGGTTCTCATCTCTCTTATGTTCATATAGTAGCAGTAAATCATTGTATAAGGTAGTGTGTTAATCAATGTTTTTGTATTATACGTAAATACGTCAATTCGTTATTTTTCTTGGGTTGGTTGGTTGCTTTGTAGGTATATCCGATAGGTCTTTTATTAACCCTGGCGATAATTGCTCCTCATGTGAAATCACTATAACCTTGGATGTACATGTCTTCCTGAGGTAACAACGCCCATTTCTTGACCATGCCAAAGCGATGTTGTGTTCTTTTGCGAATCTTTTTGTTAACCTCAATATATATTTTTTTTTATTTGTTGTGAGGTGCTCTCTTATAAAGATAGGAACCTTTTTGTGGGATGAAAACTTTTTAAAATGTGTTATGTTTAACTTATCTTCCTTTAGTGTGTGTTGCATTTTAAAAGTTTTCACCGCCGCAAGGAAGTTATCTTTATTTTTTTCTTTATTAAATTTGACTATTATTGGTCGTACATGTTCATGTAGGGCCACACCGTAAGTAATTATTGTGTCCCGACGTATTCCATATAAATTTTTAATTATCAACAGTAGGGGACATAAGATTTGTCATTTGTTTTGAAAGTATAGTTGTTTGAATTAGGTTTAATCGTGTTTGGTGACCAGACTTGAATAGCCAGTTAATCTCACATCTTCCTCTCCCCCGTCTCCTTCATCTCCGCACTTACTCAAAAACATACTCCGAGTGAGGATGTCATATTTGAGACAGTTGGGAATCTCGTGCGGTATTCACATATTTTTTCTGAGTCCGGCATGGGCAAAATGAATTTTATTTAAAATCTGAAGCCGACATTATTTTATATTATTTAAACACATTTTATTGATGTACAAGTAATATTCGTTTAAGCTTTATGACCAACAATTTTATCTTATTTCAAAATTCGATTTCTTACGATGGAAAAGACGTTGCGAGCTAAAACTGATCCTGTTAACCTAGAAATTCTGGAAAGAAAATACTCTGCAATACTATGCCAAAGCTCACTGTTTGAGAGTTTTTGCTGGTCCGTACAATCATATCTCTGCTTCATAGTTAAGAATATTCTATTGGCCAAACATCCTCCGGAAGGAGAAGTACAGGAAGAAGACAAAAGGAAATAAAGAAGAAACCATCCGCACTATTGCAAGTACTAACCCGAGAGACTGGTATTATTTCCTTAATTAAAGTTATTAATGTACAATTATACTCACGAAGTTGGTGCGCCAAGCCTACCATGTTTCAGACTCATTAATAGTTATATATTATTACGTCCCATTATAGGCCATAACGCAACGCGCGATAAGAGCGACAATAACGTATCATTAACCATCTGATAACACGTCCTTTAATGCTAATTATTGCGCATTACGCACGAATGTTGGAAGACGAAATAAAAATATGACTTATGATTGACGGTTAAGAGACCAGTTCCCTGATGATGAGGTTTTGAAGACTTCTCGGAGTAGGTGGTGGGTAAACTTAAATACCACGCTGGCCTGGGGCTTGTAGATGCTGTGAATCTTATAAATGATAGTTTTATTCCAGAAGGTATGCACAAGTAGTGCAATGCAATATATCCCATAATTGATAATGATACATTTAATAAAATAAAAACTTAATACATATTTACACCATAATAAAGAAAAAACATAAATTCGTAAGAAAGAAATAATATAATAAACGTAATTTTTTTAATTGAGGATATTAGGTCTCATGTCTACAGAAGGCCATCGAGGAGGAGTCTATCCTGGCAGCATTCAGATTGATGGGGCCAATATTTTACTCCAATGAGCTTCTATGCTAAAATTCGAGATCTGGCGGGATTCCACGATGAAGTCATTTCCAGAGTTGTTGATCCTTTCTTCCCTCATTCCTACCACCCTGGTTCTCATAAGGACTGCAAATCCGGGAACTCGCCCCTCGGTGAACATACCGGAAGCACTGCAGTGCCTGGGAAGACTGAATATCATGCGGTACGCGTTGTTGTACTGAACCCGAAGCCTTTCCATGCCACTGTTCTTGAAATTGGTCCAGAGCTCGCACGTGTATAGGGTAGTACAGAACGCCAGGAAGAGTGTCCTTCTCACTGGTGGACTACAGAGCCGAAATCTTCTACTGAGCATGTTCGCTTTCACACTGAGTGCTCGCCTTAGCCTGTCGATGTCGTCGTCGTCCATTAGCTTGTTGGTGACGATGTGCCCTAGACATTTGGTTTCTTCTACCACCCTTAGAACCTCATCGTTCAAGATAGCTGGAGGAATGTTTTTCGAACCCTGCCCGTGTCTGATGTTCATCCGAATTCCAAGTGTTCAATTGAAAAATTTACCAACTTTAATTATACTATAAGATTAGAAACTAGAAAAATATCTGGTCACTAAAAGTTTTTATTTTATTATTGACCGAAGCCAATTGCATTACAGTATTCCCAGTTCGGGGTTTTGTTTTGAAGCTGAAAGACCCTTCTTTGGAGGAGAAAGTGATAGGAAAGAGGAAGTTTGACAGATTTCTGGCTATTTAAATTTGATTTATTTATATTATTTTATTTTATAAACGCCTTAAAGGTTTTTACACATAATACATTTAAGTTATAAAAAGGAGTACAATAAATGAGAAGAATATAGCATAAAAGCAAGAGTTTTAAAAAAAGTTAGTAGGTAAAACGCAAGTATACAAATATAGTGTAAGTTTTACAATTAGTTATATTATCATAATTTATTTCACAAAAGAATTTTATACGTATCTAATTCATAGCATAATAAATTTTAAAGAAGTTAAGTGTAAGTTGAGTGTAATTATGTTATTGCAGGGCAATGTAGTTAAAATTAGTTTTATTGTTATAGAAGATTCAAAAAAAGAATATAGTACATGGCATAATAACAACAACGAAAATGAATGATAATGACAATAGTATAACTATAAAATTAGTAAGTAGGTTCTATATAAATAGTAAGTTACAGCGCAACAGGGCCAACAGGTAATATTTTTATTTTCACATAGTAATTATAAATACAAAAGGTGCAAATAAATAACAATAACTTTATAGTGTAAAGCAATCTTTCTTTCCTGAATGATCTAGTTTAGTGAGAATTTCATTTATCTAATCTGAACGCCGTAAGAAACTCCTTAAAATGTAACCCACAGTACTGTAAATTGGAAAGTACTTGGCCATTCATATCTGATCGCTAAAGATGGCTAAAACCATTTCAAGCAACGTATAGTTTTGGATAAGGTGGTTTCTAACTAAGCCAATGTTGAGAAAACCTTCAGCTCTGGATAGAGCTGCAAGTAGGTATACCCAGTGAATATATATATTTTTTTTTACATGAATACCGCACAAGAGTCTCAACTGCTCCCAACCGTCTAGAGCCAGTGAGACTATGGCATCCCCAAATTGGGTATGTTGTGAGGCTGAAGGTAGTGGGAAGGGGAAGGAGATCGGGAAGAGGAAGGTTGGGAAGTACCTGGCTATTCAGATCTGGTCACCAAACACGGCTTAAGCCATTTCAAGCAACGTTTCGATTCTGAATGGTGGTCTTTCACCAGGGCGATACTTAGAGTATCTACCACTCTGGAACGTGCCGCAAATATAGCTTGTTATTATTTTTATATGAATTAAATGTGTTATGACACATATTAATTAAATAAAAGTTATTGGCGCACGCCGGGTTTGAACCCGCGACCTTTGGATTCGTAGTCGAGCGTCTTACCACTCGACCATGGAGGCCGTCAAATATAATATAATATACGAGTATATCGTCGCTGGAAATGAAAAAGGGCTGAAGCACCATTTTGGGTAGTTCACACCAGAGCACTTAAGAGTTTTTTTTGTTTTATAATAAAATTCATAAGACTTCAGTACCTGGTTGGTTTTTGAAACAAAAGGTAACTCAGGTAACCCAATGCTCTCACTGAGTTACATGAAGCGACAAAATGCTTAAAAAAGGTCCCAAAACTGTGTCGCTTGAGTTAACCATTCTCCCAAATGATAAACGTATTTTATATGGCTGAAGGGCCACAAAAGTCTTCA
Source organism: Drusus annulatus (assembly GCA_022651775.1). NCBI lineage: Eukaryota > Metazoa > Arthropoda > Insecta > Trichoptera > Limnephilidae > Drusus > Drusus annulatus. Next base: position 1,843,843 of record JAGWCC010000025.1, on the reverse strand, counting down.
GAATCAAACGAGAGTCAAAGCGGAGAAAAAAAAACTGATGAAAACTGCATATTTAATTTATTTTTTACCAAAGTGTCGCTTAAGCCCTTTTGCCTTTCCAGCGATGGTATTATTATTATCTTTAAATATTTTTTATTTTGTGAATACGTACAATGTAATTGCGCACATTCCAAATTTGGAAGTGATGTTAGTTGAAATTATCAAATTCAAAAAAAAAAACCTTTCAAATCCCTACCTACCTATAGTGTATTTTAGCTCATATTATTCTATATTTGAAATGGGTGGGTTAAAGCAACATTTTTTTATTATTATTCATGTTACATCCCGTATTTTTTGCGGGTAACAAATAGTTTAAAATAAAATTGCTTGTTTAGTAGCCTCTCGTCGGGTTTCCCAAGTTTCCCACTCCGCCACAAAACCTGTATCTTACGTTAATCTGTTAAGCAACTTAACCACTCACCACATACCTTCAATAGAATATAGTTCACATTGCTGTCAATAAATCCTCAAAAGGGTGCCATCAACGGAATAATACCACCCCATAAAAGGCGCACTAAAGAAAACAATAATAATAACATTGTACAATCAATAGGGATTGGTCGATCAAACGTTATAAATCAATGAAGGCTCTATCATCCATACAGCCTTATCGATATCGCTTCCCATTGGCCGAGCGTGCACCAATCACGGACCGTTATTTCACCGTCTGCGTCCAACCGTATCTATCGGCCGGCAGTGTTCTGATGCCGTAAACAATAATTACACCCAATTCTTTTGCTCAATTTTTTACGCCTGAATAACCCCTAAATAATAACGTATAATGACAATAATCACGCGTAATTGGATGCAGTTGTTATGCTTTGACTGCGTCGCTTTAGTGCAGACTGGATGCATTCTCGTGTATGACAATCTGCTTAGCGTAGTGGTCAAAGCACTGACAGTGGGAACTGAAGCATCGTGCAGTGTGTTAAAACCATTCAAAAACGCTTTTACGAATAAGTTTTTTACATTTCAGAAAACATGTTCCCTAAAGCAGCAAAAACTCTCAAACGGTGAGCTCTGGCGTCATGAAATTTCTACTGATTTTTCTTCCTAAACCAAAACATCTATTTTAAGGACGCAAGGTGAATTTCATAATGAACTATGGAGCTTAAAAATTCCATTTAACCCTCAAAAAATAAGATGCCATATTTTTCGTTCTATATTTTTCGATTGTTTTATTTTTCAATCATTTTTCAAAAGGAAGAGCGTTAAATCTCAAGTGAAACCGGGTAGTAAAGCTCGTTTGTTAATAGGTTAAAAATCGTTCAAAATTATCCAATATCGAAACGGTTGACAAGGCCGTTAGGTTGATAAGTTTTCTATGTTGGTCATGTTGCATAATGACACGACACGGTTATATTAATTGCAGGTGGCCAAAGGAGGACGAAAATTATTTTTAAGCAATTTACATTTTTCTAAAATCTAAAATAGCTACAGTGGCGATGCTATTGACTGCATATATAAGTTCAACTCTACATTGATTGACAGAGTTTATTTTTAAGGTATTACGCTTATAGCATATCGTCGATGAACAGGCAAAGGGGCTTAAGCGACACTTTTGACAAACTCGAGATAAATATGCAGTTTTGATCAGTTTTCTTTTTATTTCTGCGTCGAATGTTCTGACTCTCGTTTGATTCTGAAGCCTTTTGTGGCTTTTCAAGTATCTGAAATATGTTTACCATTTGGGAGAAGGCTTGCCTCAAGCGACACAAGTTTTGGACTTTTTCAGCTTTTTGTCGCTTCAGATATAACTCAGTGAGAGCATTGAGTTGCCTGAGTTAACTTATTTTTTCAGAATCCAACCAGGTACATACTGAAGACTTATGAATTTTATTGTAAAACAAACAAAAAAAATTCGTTCTGGAGTAAACTTCTCTTAATTGCATTTTTGTCTTTCCGGCCAAGATATTATTATTTCATTGAAAAAACATATCAACAGTAGGCAGGCGTCTAGTTCTTATAAATTATCTGAAAAACTCACAATAAATCTTTTGTTAGTCCCCACCTAAATATAAAAACAACTTTCCGAAAAAAAAGCACCATTGATTGTGATAATATAAAATGGCCGCCTCCGAATGAGGCGGCGAGGAAACCCGTTCCAAGCCTGGACGAATAAAAAGCCTCGGCCACGGCAGTGTTGGAACACGTAGCACGTCCGCTGGCGGCCCCCGCTCCAAGCCTATACTTATGATAAATTGGTGCCGCGGCTCTCGGCTCTCGGATCCCAGTTCTTGCCCGGTTGGTTGGTAATTCCGTATTACGGATGGCTGATGTAATAAAATATTGAGCCCGTGGCGAGGGGAGGGGGAGGTCGTGACTGAGCTTCTTAACCTTTGAGTAGGGCCTAAATCTTATTAAAATAATAATAAAACAAACTACAAAAACTATCATTCTGAAGGAATCATCTTAAGACCTGGCATGCGGGCTGTTATTTTATGTTCGACGAAATCTGTCCGATAATATGATACGAATCAAAATATCACAGCTCTTTTATTCAATTTAAGTAGAAAAGGGTTTTTTTTTACTTCCAAATGAACATTTCAAAAGATGTATAAAAAGGTCACTCGGGAACATTTTGTACACGTAAAATAACTTTTGTAACTAAATCAACTAGAATGACTGCAATCCATGACCTCCGTAATCAAGCGGTTAAGATCTTCGACTATGGATCAAGAATATCCTAATTGTAGATAATAAAAGTAAAATGGATAGTTGATAATCGGCGTTTTCATGGGAAAATCACCTCAAGGACGCTTGGAGATGCCATAGTCCCACTGGCTCCAGACAGTTGAGACTCTTGTGCGGTATTCACATAAAAAACAATTTCACGTGGAGCTTAAAATAAATAAAAGACGTAGGTACATCGTACGTGGCATTTAAACCCAAATAATTGTAAAATTGACATTTCACTGGCAATATATAGGATCATCTTACTCCAAATGAAATTGTACTTCTATGACCCATAAATAGCAACAAACAACAGTTGCGAAGAATAATTTGATAAATGTTGTCAACACGACGAAATACTACATACAAATCAGTCTTTAGATCATTAATTATTTTGTCAGCTTTCAATTGCCTTTCATCGTTTTACCTCGAGCAGTCGTTACAATCAAGTCTTCCCTATACGGCAAAGTATTCAAGCAATATATTTCAAACAATCATTATGCTGGTTACTTTAATGAAAGAGTGTACGAGTATAATCCTTAATCATTAGAATATGTGATGAAAATATTATATTCAATATAGAAATGACCAAGGAGCAAAAAGTTGTACAGTATCTGGTCCGGTCGTGTTTGATAGGCGGCTATTCCCGGTCGGACGGCCGAGACGGCTCCGATAATAATTTCTCATCGAATATCATGAATATTTTTTATACAACCCTATAATGAAGGCTGTTGGAAAAACGAAAACACCATTGTAATGCCGTGTTCTCAAGATGGCGTCGATAAAATAAACGTAAGTGACCCGGGAATACCTGGCATGTAGGTGGGTACTAGCTAGTACGAGTATATAATATTACAACAGAGGGGAAACATTGTATGGACGTGTTACCTTAACACATTGATATTTATACATAAAATGAAGAACAACTTGTTACCAAACATATTTTTTCTGACAAAATTATTTACAACGTGGATATTCACAGATATAATACTAGGAAATGCAAAGAAATCAGACTATCAAAAAATAATTAAACTAGTACATAAACAGCTTACTTTATAAAGGTATGAAATGTTATAATGCGCCCAGAAAGTATCAAAATTATATCAATTAAAAAAATTGAAATTGTCTGTCAGAACCATATAAAATTCTTTGGCAATATCAAGTAGTATATTAGTTATTATTATTAAGTCAAAAAGTAAATGAATTATAATTGAAATACTATACTTTGATACTTTGTAAACGTTGATGTACAAGTAACTAAAATAAAATATTTGAAACTTTAAAAAAAGTTTTATGAATACGGATATACCTGGTGATATGCAGCACTTTTTGCCAAAAGTCATGAAGTCAAGCAATATTCGATATATACGTGGTCTGTTCAAAAGAAAAGGTAAATTTTGAATTTTCGCGGGCTGTGTACATTCGATTATCGTTTTTTTTTGCTGTTATGTTGGTACACATATGTTTATCCATTTTATTCCATTCTTAACGCATAATTCCAATTCAAAATATATTTACGATTTGGAAGAAGACTTGACTTAAGCGACACATATTTGGGACTTTTTAAAGCTTTTTGTCGCATCAGGTAACCAAGTGAAAACATTGAGTTACCTGAGTTAACTCTTTTTTCCAAAATCTAACCAGCTTCAGCTTTTTTGCCTTTCAGGCGATGATATGAAAAAGGCAACTATTTGCGAAAATGAATAAAATGAAATATACATGACCCACATTATTAATATTATATTCGTGGAATTTTTACATTTAAATTTCGCTTAAATCTTCCACTGGGCCGGCAACGTAGAAAAAATAAACATGAAAATCCGTGTTCTCGTAGAACGAGGGCGTTTCTAATACGACGCGAAGGCTGTCAGGCAAATTTGTATGCAACATTTCATGTAAGGCGGAGGAAAGGCAAAGGCGATTTATCCTTGTCGCCGGCACAAGGAAAGTAGCAGCCATTAAATAAAAACATACCCAGGGTACTTCCTCAGTGTGCCGACCAACCTTCACGACTGCCAGATACATACAACCTACACAGTGTAATACTATGTAGCGTGGTGTCTACTGGTAAGGTATCTTTACTGCAAAGCAAGAGACATTAACTCCTAAACAGTGTGCTTTGGCGTTATGAAAATTTGCCAGATTTTCTGTCTAGAACAACGCGTCTCTTTTAAGATGGTTATAAATTTCATTCTAGTGCAGCTTTGCAATGCTTATTCAACTGTAAAAATAGTACAATATCTACACAATAAAATTCTAATGGAAATGTTAAGCAATATTCTTTTCTTGAATCCGGGATCCCCGGCTCTGAGTGAATGCTTACACTCCTATGCCACAGTGACTTTATGACGTTGTAGCTTAAAACATGTATATTAAATACATGAAAATATTTTAAAAATCACTAACCGACGGACAGTGTACATTTACATTTTGGGAAGCTTACACCAGAGCGCTTTTAAGTTTTTCTGTTGTTTTACAATAAAATTCTTTTACAATTAAGAGTTATCCGAAGCGAAAAAAGCTAAAAAAGGTCCCAAACTTTTGTGTCGTTTGAGTCAAGCCTTCTCTTAAATGGTAAATATAAATTCTAATGATAGCCGAAGAGCCACAAAAGTCTTCATAATCAAACGAGATTCGGACCATTCGATGCAGAAAAAAAAACTGATCTAAACTGCATATTTAACTCATTTTTTAACAAAGCGTCGCTTACGTCCTTTTGCCTTTCCAGCAACGATATGTCATAAAAAAGAAAAATTATTATCTCTTGGAAATCGACGGCTCATTATTTGAAATTATCAAAATATAATGATGTTCTCCACATCACAGGTGAACTCCTAGCGTGGAGGACAATGTATGCATAATATTGTAAAAACATGAAGTTGATTAAAGTAAATAAAACAGAAGAAATAAAAATAATCACCAATTCTTGTAAATTTACAAATTTGGGTTCACGGGTGGAAAAAATAACCTAAAAAATATAATTTGCTTTCATAAGCTTTGAAAATACAAAATGCTCAAAAAAAACTCCAATTTCACATTAAAAAACCAAAAACCAAATAACGTCCTATTTGGCTTCCGTCGGCCAAGGCTGTTTCTATAATATTAATTTGTTTGAAAACATCTGCTCTGGGCGTAGATGTTAATGACATTAGAAATGAGCTACAAAACAGTTGGATACAAGAATCAAAGAAAATAAATCATAAATATACGTTTTTATCAATAGTGATTTTACTAGACGTAAAAATGATATTTTATTAAATGGGTTTCTTTACAATAAACCTGCGGAACGAAGGAGAGTTAAGATGCCTAAGCCTGGACTATGCGAAGCTTAAAGAACAAGATTGAGACGGCATGAGACCGGCAAGAGCGGGAGCTTTTCTTCGAGGCGGGCAGGAATCTCCATGGTTTATAGATGATGACGATGAAACATTAAAAAATGTGAATGTATTGATCACACCATAAGACCCACCAAACAAGGTGACTCGTCTTACAAAGCAGGATGTGATTTGAAGAAAGAGAGGCTAGAGAGATTTGACGGCTTCCATGGTCGATTGGTAAGACGCTCGACTACGAATCCGAAGATCGCGGGCTCAAACCCGGCGTGCTCCAATAACTTTTATTTAATGAATATGTGTCATAACACATTTAATTCACATAAAAATAATATAAAGTTGTAACGCGACAAGGCGCGCGGGCTCGAATACTTTCTCGCTCACGTCTAAAGCACTGTCTCTCTCTAGCAATGCTCAGCTGTGTAAATCCAGGGCCGGACTCCAATTGGGCAATCGCCGACGCAATTCTAGGAATTTCACCTATTACTCCCACTTCGTGCTGAAGGCCGCTTCCGCCGGCCTATAAAAGGCGCTGCTCGCCCTTGAAACGGCAGAGAGCCAGAAAGTAGTCTCAAGGCCTGATACCTGATTGCGCGTTGTTCCCTTTCAGTGAGGTCTTTGAGTACTTAGTCAGAGAGCCAGAACCTAGTCTCAAGTCCTGATACTGATTGCGCGTTTTTCCCCTTCAGTAAGGTCTTTGAGTCCTAAGTATAAATATACCTGTAAGTGTTCGATTGGATTATGCGCCGTCGGCCTTTCAGTTTGTTTTATTTGTTGTGTTCATTAAATATTGTTTTAAAGTTCAAAGTTATAAGAGAAAACCCTTTCAAGTATTGTGTTCATTTATTCTTGTGTATTAAAATAAAATAAATACTACGTCTCTGGACTGAACTCCACTCACTCTTTTAACATAACAAATAAATCCTGTTATAAAGTTTATTTGCGGCACGTTCCAGAATGGTAGATACTCTAAGTATCGCCCTGGTGAAAGACCACCATTCCGAATCCAAACGTTGCTTGAAATGGCACCAGCCGTGTTTGGTGACCAGATCTGAATAGCCAGGTACTTCACAACCTTCATCTTCTCCATCTCCTTCCCCTCCCCACTACCTTCAGGCTCACAACATACCCTATTTGGGGATGCCATAGTCTCACTGGCTCTAGACGGTTGGGAGCAGTTGGGACTCTTGTGCGGTATTCACTGTAAAAAAAGAGAAAGTCACCGTTTCTTCATCGATTTTATTTTAATTATGGTCAGCCACAGCATATTTATTTCAGTCAAAGGTATTTCAAATAGACGCAGCAAAATATTTTTCATTTAAAATTTCACTACTACCGGGGTAGCATACATAGCAGGGTATGTTTTTTTACCATACAAAGGATCGCGGATATTCTCTGTTCTAGTGGGATGATGTGAATATAATGGCTCACCTGTTGTGCCCCACTCGTGGAATAAACCTTTTTAAATTTCCCCTCCACCTACTCTTATTTCTTCATGCTGCCCGGGTATTTTGCATAAAATTCTGCCAAAAGGTTTTTTCTACATTTATTTTTTTTGGAATATTTTAAAAACCTCTGACTGGTATTAACTCGTACCAAACGAAAGTGCCTTAGGAGCTTTATTAAATTGAGTGAATTCTATGTTTTTTTATCAAACATATGTTACTTACTCGTAAATATGGAAGAAAAAAACATAATGGCATTTTACTTCATCTTTCTCAGACAATTGAATTTTTCAACGCTCCATAGCTCATGATGAAAATATCTTCGCGAGCTGAAAATATTTAAGTTGACCTAGAAAAGCCATACAAATTTTATGAATCCGGAACTCAGCGTTCGGGAGGTCTTGCTCCTTCAGAAAATAGTGCTTTTAGTTGAGATAAATAGATGTGCTCACTCGCTTTATTGTGATTGAATAATTATGCCGCTGCCCTAAAGCAAGTCTCCATCGACATTCATGTTTGAAATAAATTATGGTTATTTTATGGGAAACGTGACATTTTCCAGGCAAAGGTGTACAAGGAATCAATCAACTTATAATGGTGTTGAGACGATTATGTTGAAGAAATTTAGCTAATAAGCCAAAGTGCATTGCGATGTACTTTGGGTTTAGCTTATTCCCTTACTTTGGAAAATGTTTTCGTTTGTGTGAACAAAGTATGGGTATTTTATCATACCAGGTAAAAATATTTTTATTCGTGCATTTAAGCATATTTTCCATAAAGAGAATCGAACCTATAGCCTTTAAATGAAAATTTGTCGGAATTTGGTTTTAAGGAACCTAAAAATTTAAATTTCATAAAAATTCAAAATCCGCTCTGCTGAACTTCCTAGCCACTTGACCATGTATATAAATTCCAATCACTCTAATGATATTATGACTAAAGAATGGAATTCTGCCGTGTACAGAATAATCAATAACCACGACTTAAAAAAATAAGCAATTAGTTTTACAAAATTAAAAAATAAATAAGTAATATTTAAAAATGTATATTTCTAATTCACCCTCTTCCTAAAGGTATTCACGTCTTACTTACAAGGTGTCACAAAATCACGGGCTTTTCCTGGACGCAGCATTTTTATAGACTGCCTCCGATAAAAAGAGCCATAAACTCAGTCGATCGACCCTAGTAACCATTTCTCAGCCCTTCGACCATCAGTGTCCGAACCTGTGACCCTCAGCCCTTACCCCGAGGGTTGCAGCCCGGGGCAAGGGACTGGGGTGAAAAGTCACACAATACTTGGGGAAACAAAAGGGAAGGTTGTTAAGACAGTTTAGGGACTATTTTTATGGTTTAATAAGAGGTTTATTCAGTGCATTTAGATCTCAGATTTGAAAGGGGTATTTTTTCAGGAGGAAGTTGGAAGAAATGTTAAAGGTATATTATCAGATTTCTTTCGAAAGAAAAAGATTTTTTAAGCACTAGTGATTTTCTCAACAAGAAACTCCATGATTTAGGTATAAAATTACTCTATTAAACGTGCCGATTTCTATAAACTATAAATCTTCCCTTACCAAGAAGGGAAGATGTAAAATAAATTATTATGACTATCCTAAAACAAGAAAATCTTTCTTGTTGCACGACCAAAAATATGTTTCTAAAACTGTAACGCTTAATGCTTTCTGTTCAGGATTAAAAAATCGATATGTTAGGAAGTTAAAAGTTTGATTATTTTCCGTTAATTAAGAATATTTTCACTAAGCTTAGGAGTTTTTCGGTGCGTGTTTTTTTTCTCGGGTAATGCACAACTTAACAGATTGTACCAATATACGTGGATTGCACATCTCTTAGCTCTGATGACAAACACTGCAAGGCTGAAGCCACCAATTTTACTCTTTCCAAGTTGTACATCAAAGTCGGTCAGAGCTTTCGTAAGCATCCCATTAATATTAGGAAAAGGAAGGCAGTGAAAATATGTTTTAAATAAATTTCAGAATTTTCTACAAGTCAAGGAGAGAAAAGAGGAGAGTGCTGGATCATTTTTTTAGTCCTGTTTTTTATGATATGGAATGATATATTTTACAAGCTGGAACGACAAGCCGATTTTTGTCGGTTGAAAAAAAACATCCCTTCGGTGTCCCGAAGTCCCAGCGTGCCAATAAGTAGGAACAGCGCTGCACCCCCTGGCGCAGGGCTGCCACTATTCGGTCAATTGAGCCGATTACCCCACGGGGCATTGCGCCCCCCGCGCCTCCGCGCCCTGATGCGCAAAGCTATAAATCAAGCCGGCGACAAGTAGTTGTGACATCGCATGAAGGCATTGTTTGTTTTATTTGATTTCGTTTCGTATTTTTCCTAATGGGGGATGCGCACAACGCTGACAAAAAAAAATAGTTTTATTAAGTGAAACGGCGATTTTTTCTCACTTTTACACCGAGCAAAAATTAAAACTTGGTAACTAGTAATAAATTATTAGCTATTCTGGTCCAGCAGAACCATAGCATCCACGATTTCAAATTAACATTATCAGACTGACAGAAGTAAAGAAGAAAAAGGAAATAAGATGAAGAGAAATGTGTTGCCATTCGGATTTGGTTGCAAAATATAGCTGAAACCGTATAAAAAAAAATAACTGCGTGAATAGTTTTTACCACACAAGAACATATCTTTTCCGGGCTACATTGATAGTGTTTCAGGTTTCCATGATGTTGTCCGACCTCCGATAGTAGCATGTGTGAACAATAAATATCATAGTGATCAATTTTCCACGAGGTTCCCAATGAAGCATTCGTGAGCCCTATACAATGTATATATTACCTTGTGTAATTTCCGCCATCACTGCGTTAGAAAATGCATTATTTTGTAGAGAGGCGTTTTTACTGGGGATATTTCATTTTCGTTGTATTAATGGCCCCCGTATTTTTCCTGAACGTACGCAGTTTCTGGTCGGTGTTATTAATCAAAAGTTTCTTGATTAAGTAGGCAGCCAATCATGATAATACCATACTCAAAAGGCCCGAATTAAGGACTAACTAAGACCGGGCTACTAAAGCAGAGGTTTTACATACACCAAATAAACAAATACATAATTCTATTAGCCGCAAGGCAAAAAACTTCCAAGTCTCGTTCACACCATGACGGGCGATGAATACAATATTTACTGTCTTGTAATCCAGGGAAACGTTTATGTATAAGTTGGTTGAAAGGCGAAGATTTACTCAATGGTTGCCAACCTCCGATATGTGAGGGCACTATAAGATAATAGATATTGACAAGCGACATCTACCTGATCAACCCGAAATTATAATAAGAGACAAATATAATGATTGACATTTTTACCAAATATTTTATTTGATCTACTTTGGATATATCTGAATTTGGCTCTGGTCAAGCCGGGGCACCTTAGTAAAGTAGCGAAGTTATAAATGAGTGGGAGTATCAAATTCAGCTCGGTATATTATTTTTTTAATTACAGTCAGAGTATAAACAAAATTCTGACATAAACTATGATTAAAACTGCGATGAAAAATCACGAAAATGATTTTTATCCTTCTTTTGGTGCCTTAGCAATTTTTCTAGAAGGGTTATTTAATTGTATGTTCATTACAGAGGGTGCCTATGTAGGCTTTGGGAATTAATTTGACGTGAGGCTAGTCTATATTAATATCTTTGTCGTATTTATACATTGAAAAAGGGGTGTGTTTGTTTTAAATATCTTATAACCTTAAGGTATATTTATATACTTACCTACATTTTATCAAGCTGTGTATCCGAAGCAGTAGGCAGATGACAGGTCGCTAAATGATTTTTTCGTAATACTAGCAATATTAGGAATATAATATTTTATACTTGTACTATGGGTTGATCGAACATTGAAAAAAAAGAAGCAGGCGACTTTGCTTCACAATCCTAATAAACAAACCTTTTTACTAACGTAAAACAGGTTTTATTGAAAAATTAAACCTAGAATCACGTATGGATCGGAACCCAACATATTTTTTCAGTGAAAGTTGAACAAATAAGTTCTGACTGTTATATTCAGGGGAACATTTGACCCCCATTTCCCAAGTTAAACAACCCTTCAGGGCTGGGGGACCCACAGCCCCGAGGACTTCATAACCGGCGGAAGTGTCCACAAAGGCAAAGAGGAAAGAGGAAGTGACCAGGGTATAAAAAGGATATAAAAGTAAACGAGGGGCTGTATAAAAAAATAAACTATGCTCACGGGGGACACAAACACGTGTAATATATTACTAAACGTTGGAAACATTAATTTTCATGAAAATTATGTTTTACCTATCTGAGTATTTAGTCTCACCTACCACAGGTACATTATGCTCAAACATAATCTTAAACGCGTTTCCACTATAAAGGATCTTGGGATTGTGTACGAAAGCAAGCTTGCATTTCGTGTTCATTAAGAGGGGATGTGCCAGTCGTCATTAAAAATGTTAGGATTCGTTTTCCAAAGCGTCAGAGTTTTTCGGGATACCCGAGCTCTGAGAACACTATACTTCTCCTAAGTCCGCAGAAGGCTGGAAAGTGGCTCAGTGGTTTGAGATCCTTGTGAGGTGGGGCACTCTCTCATGTTGGAGAGGGCCCAGAAAACGTTTCTGAGATTTCTTTACATGCGAGAGTGTGGCCACTATCCGTGGCTCTACACTTTCTCCTGGGCATGCTCGGAATTCACTCCTTGCAGCTCAGAAGGGAGGGGTATGCCGCCACTTACTCACAAGAGTATATTGCTCCTGAACAAAATCTCTTCCGATTTTGATATATTCCACGTCAGTGAGGAGAGATTCAGAAGTAAAATTCTATTGATTCTTGAAAGAACTTTTCTTCATTGACCTTATCATCACTACTGCCTGATTTTTTTTAGATTGCTCTTATTTTCTTGTCTTTCATATCTATATAGTACCTTAATTTGTATCTATTTTACAAATATATAATCTTATTTCATATATGTATTAAATTAATGATAGTTTGTCATGTATAAGAAATTCAATAAAAATATATTATTATTACCAATAATCGTTTTGTAGGCAGGTTTTCCAGTCTTGATAAAATACATACTCGTATTTCAAATGCAGGGAGAGCCCCACTGGGCAGGGCAAGTCATGAGGGCTAAAGACAGATCGGCATCAAAGAAGCTGCTTTATATTTAGCCTGTAAGACGAAGGACCGTTCGGAGACTGAAACCTTCGGGTGGATGTGTGGAGGCCTCCACCGCTTCCTCTGGCGCAAGGAACTGCAGACAGCGGAGGACCGGATGCGAGGACCCTCCGAAAGCTTGAATACTATCAGATTAGTGTTGTTTTCCCTACTGTAACTTTGGTAAAAAAATCATAACGGTAACCATTTATTATTTCACGCAAATCTTTTACAATTCTTGGTTAAAGATATATTATGAGTATAAAACTCAGACTCACAACTATGTCCTGGCCTGCAGTTGTTGATTGATTCACATCCAAACATCGTCTCACACACACTCTGCTAGTCTTATGACATCGGGACATGCTAAGGATGCAACACTAGGATTAGATTTTATGGTGCCCTTTTTTCCTGGGGCGTCTTCGACTTCCTCTAAGACCACAACTTGTAAGAAGCAATGATTACGAGTATATTAAAATAATCTAGTCATTAAAACTTTCGAATCCGAAATGAAAAAGAAACCAATTGAGGTATGCTTTGAGACTGAAAGTAATGGAGTGGAGAGAGGGGAAGGAGATGAGGAAAAGTACCTGGCTAATCAGATCTGGTCACCAAACATGGCTAAAGCCATTGCAAGCAACGTTTCGATTTTGAAATGTGGTCTTTCACCAGGGTGATACTTAGAGGATCTACCACTCTGGAACGTGCCACAAATACACTATGGATTATCTTACATATGTTATGATTTATTTATTTATAAATTAACGGACTAAAGTCCAATTACAAAAATTTATATAAAACACGAAATATAAAAAAGAGTAACAGAGAAGGAATAGCATATAAATTGAAATAAATGAAGCGATGACAAAAATAAGGCAAAATAAACATAAGAGAGAACATTCAAGCCATGGTCTAGTCAAAGTTTTGGTAGAGTCGTAAAGCATGACGAAAATCATTTAGACTGGTACCAAAAATTTCAAGACCATGGCTTGAGTTAACAAGTCTTGACATTCTGGACATTGGAGAATTATACCCGTAATTAGTATTGTGATGATTGAGGCACAGCAATTCATTGTTTCTGAGTCTACGGCAAGGAATTTTGAACTGGATAAGTTGCAACAGAGAAGGTGAGTCAATAAAACAATTAATAATTTATATACTTATTAGTTAAATAAAATGTAATTTACGCGCACCGAGTTTGAACCCGCGACCTCTGGTTTCGTAGTCGAGTGTCGTACCTCTCGACCACGGAGGCCGTCAAAGTTATCAAAAGTTTTCAAAAGTTGTTGACGATTAGATTATATACATAGGTTAGATTAAAAAAAAAACTTTCCTCCCCTTCGGAGCCCTGAAAGGTTATTTTAATTTGTATGATGATTAACCAACAAAAATTAATCATTGGGTCACTCCCATTCGAACATTTCCAAACATTTCTATCCGAGCGGCAGGAAGTGTAGGAGTAGTTGAAGTGCATCGAAATGTTATGCAGAAACTCTGGCGGGGTTATATAATAAATAATTAATGTTTATTCGAGCCTTGAAATCGAAATATTCCAGACCGAAAAGAGAACATAATCATTAACAGAAATGTAAGAATGTAACTAATATCTAAATATTGTAATGTTATTAATGAATTCAAAATAGATACAGACACAGAGACTAGTAATATTTATAATTGCGACATTGAACCTTAACTCACTGGAAAAAATGAGATTTGTACTAGCCTCTACAAAAGAAAACCCATAGTTTTATTTGTGAAAAGTTTGAGTAAAATTACACTAAATTTGGCCATTTAAATGTTATATTTAATCCAATGATGGTATATAAAGATAATAATACGGTCCATGTAAATGTAACATTCAATGCAATTATGTTTTATAAAGATAATAATACGGTCCATGTAAATGTAACATTCAATGCAATAATGTTATAAAAAGATAATAATACGGTCCATGTAAATGTAACATTCAATGAAATGATGGTATATAAAGATAATAATATGGTCCGTGTAAATGTAACATTCAATGCAATTTTTTTTTTTTAAATGAATACCGCACAAGAGTCTTAACTGCTCCCAGCCGTCAAGAGCCAGTGAGACTATGGCATCCCCAAATAGGGTATATTGTGAGGCTGAATGTTTTGGGGAGGGGAAGGAAATTGGGAAGAGGAAGGTTGGGAAGTACCTGGCTATTCAGATCTGGTCACCAAACACGGCTAAAGCCATTTCAAGCAACGTTTCGATTCTGAATGGTGGTCTTTCACCGAGGCGATACTTAGAGTATCTACCACTCTGGAACGTGCCGCAAATATACTTTTTATTATTTTTATATGAATTAAATGTGTTATGACACATATTAATCAAATACAAGTTATATTTTAATAGTTTAAGCAAGCGAACACTTTGAGATTTACTTGGTTTTGAGAGTTAAGCAAGCGAAAACTTTGAGATTTACTTGGTTTTTTAGTGTTTATCAAGCGAACATTTTGAGAATTAGGTGTTTTTTTAAGTTTAGCAAGCACTCAGCGACCGGTCGGTAGCTGAGTAGACAAACGCGTCGGATTCCCACCCGGGCGTCGTGGGTTCAATTCTTCTGCTGACGGAAGTCTTCTATCATCGAAAGATCATGTACGTCTTCTATAAGCAAAATTTTCCGCTTATTATGATGGTAGTAGGAATTTTTCAAATATTGCCGGGTTATTCGTATCCAGGGAATGTTTGTCGTCTTTTTTAAAAAGAGATTTAAGTAAGCGTATCAAATCACGTCCGAAATTGCTTAAAAGTTAAACCACTCGTGATACATTACTTATGGGCTTGCAACGTTTTATAAACCAACAAAATGTAATTGATTTATTACCATTTATTTTTAAAATAATCCCATAAATTAACTGGACCTCTAATTAACAATGTTTGTACTTGAGAGGGTGAGTGAATGAGTATTGTAGTTTCTTTCTTTGAAGTCAACCCTCAAAGTGACCGCAACAACAAGTAAATGCAATCCGAGACTGCAATTCATCAATTACACTGAAGTGCCCTTTGAAGTTGGCGAAAAAATTGGCATACGATAATTGATGGAACGGGTTAGCTTTGAATAGCCGCTGACCCTTTCCTTCCCGGTCAGGTTCCGTGGTCAGGGCGGGGTCCATAACACCCCCCTAGGGGCGGGGTGCTAAGACTGAACGGAGATGGACAGAGTGATCTCTGGGGATGTGGAGATGCTTCCTTTTACGGAGAACACGGGGGATTGTGCCACATGTGGCAGCTGAATCCTTTATTTAAGCAGAAATGCTTTTGTTACTTGATCCGTTGTTGACTATATAAATTTGGTACACAGTAGAACAGTTTATGAGGGTGATAAAATTTTATTCATATTTAATAAATAAAACAGATAAACTTTAAAATAAATTATTATAAACAATATTAAAATTGACCATTTTACAATTTTAATATTGTCCTGATGATGGAAGGGTCCTTCCAAAACCGGTCGACATAATATTGAAAAATAAAAGTGGTTATAAACAAAGTTTATCTGTTTTATTTTTGAAACATTTTTATTTATAATTATTAATACTGTGTAGGCCAATATAATAGAACATTTGCAAAAATGTAATTTATCGCTTTTCTTCTAGAACTGTCCCTTTTTATTGTGTTCACCAGCGAAGGGACCCATTTTCTGAAGCCATTGTTTCTGATTTCTTATTGTGATGTTTATGCTTCTGCTTCTGGTGCTCTGTCCTTGGCTATCGTCTGGGGAATCTTTCTACTGCTACTAGCTACTGCCAGGAAGAACTTAAGAAGCAGAAAAGCACTCGCACCGGTGACGTAGGTTTCGAAACCTTTAAGCGCGTATTTTATCTACCACTTCTTCCATCAGTCTTTACCTGATTTATCAATTTAACTAAGCGACAATGTAATTCCGACATCATCGAATCGCATCTTTCGAAGGGAAGATAAACAGAGATCGCCCAGACATGAGATTACCTGAACCAAAATAAAGAGAACAGCTTGAGAGAACCTATCCCCGAAGGTCGCGATAGAGAAAATGTTGTATTAAAATCCATAGTAGATAGGTATACCTACCAGGAAATATCTGAAACGGTGTATATGCAGGAAATATTTGACGGCCTGCATGGTCGAGTGGTAAGACGCTCGACTACAAATCTAGAGATCGCGGGTTCGAACCCGGCGTGCGCAAATGAATTTAATTTAATTAATATATGTCACAACACATTTAATTGATATAAAATAAAATATAGTATATTTTCGGCACGTTCCAGAGTGGTAGATACTCTAAGTATCGCGCTGGTGAAAGACCACCATTCAGAATTGAAACGTTGCTTGAAATGGCTTTAGCAGTGTTTGGTGACCAGATCTGAATAGCCAGCTACTTCCCAACCTTCCCCTTCCTCATCTCCTTCCTCTCCTCACTACCTTCAGCTTCACAACATACCCCTATTGGGGATGCCATTATCTCACTGGCTCTAGACGGTTGGGAGCAGTTGAGACTCTTGTGCGGTGTTCAAGTAAAAAAAAAAAACTGAAAAAAAATGGTAACATTTTGAAATATACATATGTATATATCATATATATAACATATATGATTTTAAACTGTTCGAAATAACTTAACTGCCTAATATTTTAAAGCTACCCTTTGCATTGTTCTGTAGGAAGGTCGTTCTTTTGAGTTACCATAAAATATTATTATTTCAGATTTTTTCATGTGAATATCGCGCAAGATTTTCAACCTTCCGGAGCCAGTAGTATTATGATATCGGCGGATGCAGAGAGTGGGGAAGGGAAGGAAATGGATAAGAGGAAGGTTAAGAACTTCCTGGCTATTCCGGTCACCAAACACGGCTAAAGCCATTTTAAGCAATATTTCGATTCGGAATGGTGATATTTCACCAAGGCGACACCGAAAGTATCAACCACCCTGGAACGCGCATTTAACAGATTATGTGTTATTTCATAATAAATAAATGTGAAATACAACAAAGGTTTTCACCGAATACACTTTATTTGTGTATGCAGGGATATGAACCCGTGACTTTTGGATTTGTAGTCGAGGATCTTAACAGCCCGACCACGGGTATAACCTTGGAGTAACAATGTATGGAGAGAGAGCTAATTCTTTTTGCCAACCCTTTACAAACTTGCGATAAATCACTTTCTCCGGGTTCGTACACCACGAGAGAGAAAGAGACAACAAATATAATACACCGCTTCCATGTACTGTCGCGATGATCTTGGGCTCCTGGGTCACCGTGGGACTCCGCCCACATTTTTTACTATGTCGCTAAACTTGACACAACTAAACAGCTTTTTAGATTATATGCTATATTTTTGTTGATAACAATACTGTGAAAAAGTGGTTTTACGAATGAACAAAAACATTATGTCGATATGCGATATGAATGGATGTATAAATACCTTGAAGTAACAATATATGGAGGGATAGCTAATTATTTTTACCCAACCTACACAAACTTGCGAAAAAACACTTTCTCCGGGTTTTTACATCGTACACCATAAGAGAGAAAGAGACAACAAATTTAATTCCCCGCTTTTACGTAGTGACGCAATGATCTTAAGCTACTGGGCCACCGCGGGACTCCGCCCACATTTTTTACTATGGCACTAAACTTGACACAACTAAACGGTTTATTTGCTTATATGCTAAATTTTTATTGATAAAAATACTGTGAAAAAGTGGCTATACGAATAAACAAAAACATTATGTCGACATGTGCTGTGAATGGAAATACAAATACCGTGGCCCCAGTCTTAGCCACGCCCTTTTCCAACCGAGTCAGTTACTTCAAGGTAAAAGCTAGTAAAAACTGACTACAGATCGATCTACAGCTATACCTCTTGTATATTATTGCTCTAAGATAAATACCCTAGCCTTAGTCTTAGCCACGCCCAAGTCCACCGAGTCCGGTAAAAATGATCAAAAACTGACTACACTGCCTTGGATAGATACCACTCCATATACTCTAAGGGTATAACACTTCCCGATTACTGAACGTGACACACGAAGCTCTTAGGTAAATTATGTTTTAAATATGAAGCAAACACCGGCGATGACTTATTTGCATTTCGGCCGAGTGTTTGCTCGCCGACTAGGGCGGAAAGGTTGAGTTTCCTTCCTTATTTACTAAGACCTACGTCGTACTTCCGAAAGTCAACAGAAGGAGGTGAAACATACAATTCAAACAACGGAATTACAGGTGCGTTTCGTTTTGGAAATCATTAGGAAAATGTGTTGACTCATTTCATCAGGGAAATTCGTTTTTTCTATTTAGGTTTATATCTCGAGAAGGTGGGGACTTATACTTAATTTGATAATATTTCCGTTATCTTTTTTTTTTTTTTTACAATAACTCCACACAGGAGGCCTTGAGGAAAACAATTTCCCTCAGGGCCTATGTCATCTTTAAGGATGCTGTGTGGAGGGTTTTTTTGAGGAAAGGAAGGAGTGAACTTGGGTCTTGAAGAGGCCCATGTTGAAGGAGGGAGGAAACACAGAGGCCGGCAAATCGTTCCATAGTCGAGCTGTTGAACATAAGAACGAGTCGTAAAAGCGACCCGTTCTCATGTATTGAATGTCAACCGTGTACAAATGTTGGGCGTGCGTTTGGCGAGTTTCCCGACTGTGCACCGGTGCCGAAGGGATCAATGACGCAATTTCCTCGGAGCATCTTCCATTGAAATACCTATAAAACAAGGACAGCATTCCCACCTGACGTCTGTGCTCCAAAGTTTGCAATCCGTTTGTTAAGAAAGGAGAATCTATCAAACGGACCGCCCGTTTCTGCACAGAGTCAAGGGTTT
Organism: Drusus annulatus; assembly: GCA_022651775.1. Classification (NCBI taxonomy): domain Eukaryota; kingdom Metazoa; phylum Arthropoda; class Insecta; order Trichoptera; family Limnephilidae; genus Drusus; species Drusus annulatus. The sequence goes on along the minus strand of JAGWCC010000025.1, from coordinate 1,824,375 downwards.
TTTTCAGGTATTTAGGGGCTCCAGACCAGAGATGGCTGCCAAATTCAACAGTGGGGCGTACTTGCGATTTGTACAAGGTCAGCAGTTGTGTACTATTGAAGTATCTTATATTATTTTATTTTTTATAGTGATTACCACACAAGAGTCCCAACAGGTCCCAATTGTCTAGAGCCAGTGAGACTAAGGCATCCCCAATTGGGGTATGTTGTTAGGCTGAAGGTAGTGGGAGGGGCATGAGATGGGGAAGAGGAGGGTTGGGAAGTATTGAGATCTGGTCACCAAACACGGCTTAAAGCCATTTCAAGCAACGTTTCGATTCAATTGGTGGTCTCTCACCAGGGCGATACTAAGAGTATCTACCACTCTGGAACGTGCCGCAAATATACTATTTATTATTTTATATGAATTAAATGTGTTATAACGCATATTAATTAAATAAAAGTTATTTGCGCACGCCGGGTTTGAACACGCGACCTTTGAATTCGTAGTCGAGCGTCTTACCAAACATTCATAACTGTTTACATTCTGCGATTTTATGGCAAACACATTATTATTTTACCTTTGAATTATTTACACTTTATTGGTTAACGAACCATCGATTATATTTGTGTGTAGGTGGTTACACCTAGTTTTTTCTTTAAATTTATGTTTCCATCTTTCACTTTTTAAGGATGTTCTTGGTCATCATTTCAATATAAAGAGAAGGGGATAATGAGCCAATTTAGACAAATATATGGAAAATCGGAACTGAGTTCGGACATGGAAGAGATTAACTGTAACTATTTTTTTTTTAATTTCCTAGATTCTTATTTATCATTAAGTGATGAATCACTTAAAGTTACTGACTCTAACTCTTGTTCCTTATACCAATAGAACGGCTCTATGCGCCTTATTTTGTTACCTCATGTGGGTAAATAAATGCATTTACGAGACTATTGAATTTAAATTTAGGAGTTTACGTAGGGAAAAAAATATGTTTCTACAAACCCTACAAAAATTGCATGAAATTACCGGATCATCAGAGCGTCCTCTCTCTCTTGACACAGCACTATGGAATATATACATAAGTCTGTATGTGTTGAGTGGGGATCGGGAAGATGTTCGAAATTCCACCGCATTCGCCATGGTAATAGGGAAAACCATAGAAAACCCTTTGCAGGTGGAAGCGGCCATATGTCCAACACGAAGACACTATGGCTTAAATATTGTCAACAACACTATAGACAAGTTCGCAAATAAAAGTCAATCTATCGGCATTGAAACTTAATATAGGCAAGTATGGTACGCCATACGTAAAAATATTCTACAATTTAAGTTATATTTACTTACCTGTATCATATATTCATTGAATATCTTTGTAGTAGCTTAGAGACGAATAAATTAAATATTAAAACTAGTTGTTACCCATAAAAATCACGGGATTTAAGTTTGCTTGCCGAGAAAAAATATTTGAAAAAAGGCGAGAATTCATAGATAATATCTCTACGGTAGGTACTTACATCGTTTATTTTAATATACTGGCTATAAGTGAAGCTGATCAAATAGAAGATACTAACATAAAAACTCACAAAATGTTATAATTTATTATTGCAGAGCATACTAATTCAGATTTTGATACATAAGTTACAATGGATATTTACAAACATCTAAGATTATGTACCCACTTACTAGTTCACTGGACGTAACTTGACCTGCCAAGAAATAACATTATTTGCTATAATCCACCCAAATATAGAATAATGTCTGCTAAAATACATTACAGGTTGGTACTTTATTAGGTAGGTAGGGTTTGAAAAGATAATTAAAAAAAAACATAATTTCAACTAACATCAGTTTCAAATTTTAAAAGTTCACATTCGTACTCTCAAAGGAAATTAGTATGATCAATTGGATATCTTTATATTTTTGCAATAAAATGTTATTTTTAATATTACCCACTCGCGTGGTTTCACTTTGAACTGTTTCTTCTTTGAGTATGTTGTGAAATTACTTTAACGGCGAGAACGTTGTGTAACCGCCTCGAAGGTGCTTTCGTTTTCAAACATCATAATATTTATTTGTATTTTTCGACACAAAGTGTAAGAATACGTCAGAAACTTCTCGTCTGAAAAAATACCAAACATGTTTTTCTTACTTGGATTTCACAAAGTCTGTAAAAAAATTATCAAGTCATGTAGTTGATGTCTAGGTACATATTGCATAAACATACAAACGAGGTAAAACTCCAGGATAGAACCCCAAATATTTAATTTACCTCATTTATATAGACAGTAGACCAAAGAAACAAATGAAGCCATCGCAGCTATAAACCATCTCTTAGGTACCTTGAAAAAACCACAGAACAACACTGTTATTATTAATCTGTGCCTTCATCTTGAAATTTAAATAGTAGCTTCTGATTACTGATGCGTGGGCAGTAATTAACAAATGAGCGGCGGCATTTCCTCCCGGTACCCATCATTCTATTGTCATATTCAACCGGACTTCCAAACCTACGGAAGATTAAAAAAGTAGAAAACAGTCAAACGATGAACTTTTAAGAAGAATATTTTTCAAAGAGGGCAGCAAAACCAAAAACTATTGAATTGTTATTCTTAGATCCTCCTCAGCACATGCCATAAACGACGTACGTAAAAAAACGATATTTGCTCAGACGCAAAAGAGTCGAAAATTGAACTCCGATCACGCTACTGCACGATGAACGAACTACGTTATTTTTTACGTGTGTATCAAAATTAAAGGGTAACTAGCTTAATGAGATACGACAGCATTCACCTTTGCGTAATTGCCGAGTGGGGCGGCATTGTTTCCAGTAACAATTCGACAGCGCGATGCCAAGGTTGAAACCGTATAAATGACACACACACACATCGAAAATGGCGTTTTGTACAAAAATTAAGTGACAGAAAAAAAACTTCACAAGCGATATTATGTTTCACTCAATCATCAATTGAAATTTTTATTTATTGGTTTAAAGTTTTTTAGTCTCGGATCGAATTCGGCAATAAGTAAATGGGGCTAGTTAGTCAAAAAGTAATTCACAAGTTCCGAGGAAATCAAATGATCGGAGTTTTGCAGTATTTATTACACATTCACAGTTTTTATTTTGTTCGAAAAATGAGAATTCGATTTTTTTTACGTTTTTCCCAGTGTTATGATTTTTTAGTTCGTAAAATGAGCAAAACCTAATAACAAACACCCTTCTTACGATAGGCGAAGCCCCACAAAAAGCCGCTTGCAGAGTTTAGCAGAAAAAACCGCAAAAGCGGGGTTCTTTACCTGCTAGTAAATGTAATAATATTATAATATTTATGTGATTATACTAACTGCCAGGGTCAAAGTCAATGGAAGTACGACATTCCCTTAGATGAATGTTGCGGCCAAAATATGGTAAGGAGATGAGGAAGAGGGTGGTTAAGAAGTGTCACGCCGATTTTATATTAAACATTGCAAACTCACTTGAAAAAAAGTTCCTTTTCTGAAAGTAGGTTTCTCTTCAGTGATACTAAGAATATCTTCCACTCTGAAACCAGGTGGAAATATTCTTAATTTTAATTTTATGTGATTATTTCTATGTATTACTTGAATGGCGCAATTACAACCTTTGCATGAACATATTCTACCTTCCAACTAATATTAAATACCTTTAAAGTTTACTCTACACTGTTTTAAATAAAAATGCTATTATAAAATATAATGAGAGATTGGGTGAGCACTTGAAAATAATAAAAAAATTGGTGCACTTTCGATTTTTGCAGATTTTTTTAACGGTAGTGATCTTTTCTCGCTGAACAAAACATAGATACACAATAACTAACATTTCCTTTATTATTATCTCATCACTGAAACAGACGTGTAGTCGGAATGAATAGCAGCCTTTTCTTTATGAATCATTTAGCGTAACAAAGCGTGTTACCTAAAAGACGCGAGGATGGAAGCCAGGAGCAGAACCTACCTCCGACGTGCAACGTACTCGTACAACCTACGTTAGTTCTCGTGGTCAAGGTTGTTGATTCTTTGTCTCGATTTCCATTGAATTTTCGGATTTCCTTGAAATTTGCTGGAAAATAATGTTTTTGAATATATTAACCGGTGAGGGTTTGGTCCATCTGTCAAACAATATCGACTGCGTTATTCCACTTTTTTTCAATCAAACTTAGGTCTGGTGGTTTGAACCACTGTCACATTTAACACTGTCGGAAATCGATGGTTAGTGCCATTATGATTTTTTTACCGTTACCACTTTAAATAATCGCCCTGTTAACCACCAATTCTCAGCCCGTTTCAGCATTTGATCAAATTACGATCAGGTGTCAAGCAAAACAGCATGACAGTTGTGTTATCACTAAGGCCTAAATTTCCTTGAAAACAAATGTGGAATAACGCCTTTCACCTAAACACAGTCGATATAGTTATAGTACATTAATTGGTGTATTTTGGGTATAAAGAGATAAATACGACTTCATTAATGATGGCGATGAGTACAGATGAAGAAGAATACTTGTCAAGTAGACTTTAGTTCTCTTTTTGCCCAAAAATGGAGATAACATTTCTGCTCCGAGTCTAAGTTATTGAAATATTTACACTGATGATATCATACTATGGAATTATTTTATTTCGGTGAACTAAAAAAACCACGATAGTGGTTAAAATCTTGGAGAAAAGTTTAGATCGGAAGATCTCTTTCAACCGTCGGCTCCCCATGCGGCGATATTTATTACCGATACCTGACTAAAAAAAACATGTAAAATTCAAAGTACACATTTTCGATGAAATCGGCCACTTTTATTACAAAAAAGCGTCACAGGAACTTTACAAAAGATTTTCTGTAACTATCACCGCAAATTGTAAACAAAACTTATGTAGCCGTATGAATTCGCGCTCTCATTCGAGCGGTTTGCTCGAGAGGACGAAGAGGAAGATTGTTAAAATATATCAATCTTATTTTACAACTCTGCAAACTTTCAGACTTTCAACTCTCAAATTTTCTACATTAAATTCAATATAATTTTCCGAAACATCTTGGCCGGCACCACTTGTGAAATATGCTGCGGTGCACGCCGATAAAGTGCTTGCGGGTGTATAAATTACACGGGGCAGGGGCCGCGGCGCCACTGCTGTCTCAAGACAGGTTTATTGCCCCGGGTGAGGCATGGCCACCCTGCGGGCTACGCCACTGACCAGTGACACACGTGGCTGCGAAAGGAGAGCTTCTCAAACTGATGATGATTTGAACTGCGTTTTTTATATGCACGTTTATTATATATAATTACCCGCTTCCAGATAAATATAAAAAGAGTCAACTCAATAAAAAATTCCAAAATAATGCCTTAAAAGAAAATTTTATAAATTCATTTAAAGATGAAAATACCTTATTTCCAAATCAGTTTTCTTTTCCCGGTAGAGTAAAAACATCCTCATTTACTGCACTTCAGTGTATTTTTTCTCCGTTTGTTTCTATTTATAATTTAGTTGTATCTTATATTAATACTAATTACCTATTTTTTATATTATATTTCTTACTGTGGTATATTGTTTGATTTATTATGCTTTATGTTAGTTGAATTACTCTGTATTTTGGTGTAACTCATGTATTTTTTTTTAATTTCCCACGTCCCAGCGTGAGTTTTTTTACTTCATCGGAACTGCTATGTATGTTAGTATGATATTAATAAATAAAAATATAAACATTGTGAGTTTAATAGCTAACTTATTCTAGGTGATTTGGGTGCTTGTATGCATTCTTTTTTTATGTTTCATAATATTTTTTTTCCGAAAAAACAGTGAAAACGATGTTTGCAAAAGTAAAAAATCTAGAAAAAAATTAAATCAACACAAAAAAAATATAACGCACTCTTTCAAATATTTGAGAAATTCAACTAAATAGCTTCTTGTTTTTTTGAGGGAAGAAATTATACTTTCAAACAAAACATGACCGAAATTACGTTGCCAGTGGATATGTGTTGCATCAAGCAGTAGTTTTGTTTCGCATTTAATTATTATTAAATAAAATATCGTCGCTGGAAAGGCAAAAGGGTTTGAGCGACACTTTGGTAAAAATGAGTTACATGTGCAGCTTTGATAACTTTTTTTTTCTGTGTTGAATGCTCTCGCAAGACTCTCGTTTGATTCAGAAGACTTTTGTGGCCCTTCAGCCATCTAAAATATATGTTTTATTAATTGGGAGAAGGCTCGACTCAAGCGACACAAGTTCCGGACTTTTTTTTGTCGCCTAAGGGAACTCAGTGAGAGCGTTGAGTTACCTGAGTTAACTTTTTTTTCAAAAATCCAGCCAGTTGCTAAAGACTAAGAACTTTAAAGTGCTCAGGTGTAAACATCTCAAAATGGCGCTTCAGCCTTTTTGCCTTTCCGGCGACGAAATAGTACAATCGCGGCCCGTCCTGGAGTGGAGAATACTCTCAAAATGTCCTTGGTGAAAGGCTGACATTTAGAATCAAAACGTTGCTTCAGATGACCTTAACCGTCAGGTAAATCAGGTAAACTGATTTGAATAGCCAGGTGCCTCCCAACCTTCCTCTTCCCATCTCCTTCCATTTTCTACTTCAGTCTCGCTACATATCCTAATTTAGTTTGTTTTGTTAATTGACCGTTTGAGAATCACTGGTATCTGGAGGTTATAAAGCCAGCCTCTGCGATTCTCGAGTTTTAAGCTTAATACTTTATAATGTAGTGGGGCACCGTGTGCTGAAGAGAGAGGGAGAAGGGTTCGCTTTTCACACACACACACGCGCGCACTTACGTACACACGTCACACACATACTCGTACATACACCCATATTGGATGTGGATATAGAACCCGGTAATTGTTTGGTTTTGGTTGCCTCCTTGTTGAACTGTTTTACATTTTTTGCTGCACAAGAGTCCTAACTGCCCAGAGCTATTGGAACTAAGGCATCTCAATAGATCAACATTGAATAGTTGAAGAAAGTAGGGGGAGGTGAAAATGAAAATTCGAGAGTACCGCGCTACTCAGATCTGGTCACTTAGTATGGTTTAATTCATTTTAGAGTCCACACCGAGTTTCAAAACTGTGACTTCTGGGTTCGGCGAGAAGAATTTATTTATATGCCAGGAGGTGGTCGAATTTAGGTACATACAGGTGCAGATGCATACAGGTATATTTAGGTATATTCAGGTACTAAATTATAATATAAATTTTAAATTGGTAGAATCGAATATTCAGGACTTCAACATTTATTTATTTCTAAAGACTTAAAATTTCGAACGCGTTTACACCACTACTTCTACATTACTTGCAGACATGCAGGAAAAAGGTTAGATATAGGTACAGTAGACATGTATGAAAGTCGGACGTATGTGTAGAATACGAATAAGAGTTGGTTCGGTTTCAGGGTGACCACTAATTGTTAAGGGTCCAGCGGTAAGATATATCTCGCAGCCGATTGCAGCGACATCTATGGCCGGCGGGGTGACAACAAATGTTGCAAACAAGTGGGACTTTTTAGTTCCGCGGTAAGTGCCCTGACACTTTAAGTGCCTGTTTGAATTATTTCGGCCGGACCCTTGGCGCGATTTCATATTAGATGTATTATCCACCCGGAATATTTCATAGCCAGTGGTCAGAACGTAGATATACCACTAGGTACCGACTTAGTACCGTATGTAAGTGTTGATACCTTCTTTCAATAATAAAAACATCTTTATTAACCTTTGAGCATACATTGTAAGTAAGTACCCACCTAATACTTACCAGTCGTAACTGACGACTTAAATGACAAGAAGGACATAGAGCGCCAGAGAAGAGCACTAAGCGTGCGAGCCAACATGCTCGCCAGGAGATTCAATAGGTGCAGTCTTCCGGTAAAGAGACAGTTGTTCCAGACGTACTGCATGAGCCTGTACACTTGCGAACTCTGGACCAGATATACATGATCATGAACACGCTCCGAGTGCAGTACAACCACGCGTACAGGCTTTTCTTGGCGATGCAGCGCCTCACAGATGTTTGCAGAGGGAAGGGTGAACGGGTTTGCTGCTCTGATGCGTCACAGAATGGCAGGAACGAGACAGCGCTACCGGGAATCCGAGAACACTGACCAGGCTGCCGCCCAGTGGCACAGTGCGCCCCTACATCACAGGTGGAGAATTTCCCTCGTCCGCCGTAAAAGTTATTTTTCTTTATTTCATTATAATGCTCTCATATTATTATCATTTTATGTTATTTTATCTATTTATTTTACTTTTATTACTATCATTATTTTATTTTTATTTTTTTAATTTTAATTTTTTTTATTTTATCTTCATTGTTTTAAGTTTCTGATATGTATTTTTACTTATATGGCAGACAGAGTATTGCACCCACCGCTCTGTTCCGCTGAAATAAAAAGCTATTATTATTATTATTAATAAGCATTATTATAAAAAGACCCCAATTCAAATCTACTAAAACAGAATAAACAGAAATATTGAACAAACATGATAGGATAGACTAGTTTAGTCTTGACACACACGTCAAAAGGAACATGGTGAGTAAATCGTGAAGTTTCGTAATCGGAATAAAAAATCAAACTTTTTTACGTATGAGCGAAAATTACCAGTGTTGTTTTTGCAAACGGTGATCTAACGAATCGTGTACAGAAGACGGCTTAGCGTATTAATACTATCAGATGAAAAAGTTACAAAAAATAATTCTACGATGAAGAGATTTTGCTGCTTCGTGCTATCTGATTTCCAATTTAAAGATAAATCAGATACAGACACGGACAGAAAGATGAAAACGTGTCGTAAGAATATGTGATCGATAATAAGGTGGAGTAAGAACTCGGTGACGCCCAAGGAAAACATAGCACGATCTAGTTAATCAAATACCCATCTCAGATCTGGCAACACAATACGTGCTTTGAAAAATAAAGGTGCCCGGGTTGCCGATAGTGAAATTTAAATTCTATTTGCTTAGGTCATGTCATGTCAAAGTGAAGGAATAATAGAACAGGTGTGTATCTGACGTAAAGAAGGAGTCAGTGGGGAGAAAGAATCGTTCTGTGTGCCAAACTATCGGCTAATCCTTGCGGAAACATGGTGCGGCAGTTGGTCAGTTGGGAGAAACATGCTGGAGGTGCCTCTGACGGCAGGGCACAAACGAGCAGGTGATAGAGTCCAAGGCCCAACAATATAAGTGACTTTAGTTGGTGGAAATTGGTCATGAAAGGTGCAATGGAAGGCCAAAGGAGTATTAGAGCGTCGAACGTTTTCGTAGTTAAAGAACTTTGTCAGTGGACAAGAATTCAAGAAAAATGCTTTCAATTTTTAGAGAAACGCCAGAAAATTGCAAAATGATGATAAAGTAAGTAACTAACTAACCATCACGCCGTTTCCCCGCAGGGGTAGGCAGAGAGGACGGACCACCATACAACTCTGTCTTGGCACACACTCCTTGCTTCATTTACATTCATACATCGTCTCATACATCCTCTTCTCTTATTTTGACTCTCTACATGACCCGATTCAAGTATTTGATTTACTTGATCGTGCCATGTCTTTCTCGGGCGTCCTCGACTTGTTTTTCCATTCACTTTCGCATCATATATTCTTTTCACACTCCTTTCTTCGTTCTTTCGCTCCACATACTCAAACCATCTAAGCGTCCCTTTCTTGATCCTATTCATTACGCTCACATCAGTCTTGCATTCTTTTCGGATATCCACATTTTTAATACGGTCATGCATTCTTTTACCGCAGATACGTCTCAAAGATCTCATTCCCACAGCATTCAGTCTACTTTCATGACAAAGTATTATTTCATACTTTTTTTAAAATATGACATGCAGGCATTTTGCTCTAAAAAAAGTTCACACGATTTTTTGATGTTTCATGAACAAGATTATTTATAATGCAGATAGGAGGCAGGTACCATTATAATAAATTAATGTTCAATAAATATTCTTATATTGTACGCAAAATATGTTAAGAATAAGTGAAATAAATAAAAAAACATAAAGGCGAAAAAAATAAAATATTTTGCTTTCTAACAAATATCGCTTATGCATTTTGAGGGTGTGTCATTTTATAAAAAAATACTTACTGCTGATAACTTAAGTTGATTAAGGAAACTTTAATAACAAGTAATACCTGTAGCTAACTCAATTAGTATTATTATTAACTATGAATAATTTCCTTTGTGAGTACGTACGACTGTACGAGTGTGAACTTTTAAAATTTGGAACTGATGTTAATTGAAATTATCCAATTTAAAAAAAAAACTTTATAAAAACCTACGTACCCAATAAAATACATACCTGTAATGTGTTTAAGCAAATATTATTCCATATTTGAAGTGGCTGGATTAAAGGAACAATTTTTTTTTCTTAATAAGTCAAGTTATATCTCGTGATTTTTCATGGGTAGCAAAATAGTAAGTAAATAAATATCGTTTCAACATTTGCACTAAAGCTAGTTGGAATTGAAATTTATTAAAAAACAAACATGTTTTTAACACAAGGTGGGACTTTTTTTACGTAACTTCCTTTTATTTTTATAGTCGGATTGTGATTCTTTCATATTTATTTGCAATAATAGCAGTGTTATTCCACGCCATTTAATAAGTTTGCATGTTATGAACTAATATCAAAAATGTCCCACCTCTGTAATTATACGACATTGTGAACATGTAGGTTGTATCAGTAATGGCTGCCGCGTTTTTCCAGAATGTTAACATAAAACACTCATTACAACGATATTACACGGCGGTTTTTTCAAAAGATTATTTGATGCAGTAATAACATGTTTAAGATAAACACGTAACTGCGGTACAGAGCAGTGTCTTAAATTTTGTCGTGGATAACACGCAAACTCAACGAAATTCTCATTTTAATTGTGATAAAAAATATGTCACTTTCGACGCAGCATTGGTTTTATAAGATACCTGTTAATTGCCATACAAATCACCGATATCACAAATAATTACATCTTGAGTACTTCAATCAACATGTTTCCTGAAGGTAGTGTTAAATATTGGTTATTTTTGTATGCTTTAATAGGTGTATTACTACTCGGTTTTGCCGAAGTTTCAATAATATTTTTTTCATATTAAACCGTTTGAAACTTATGGAAACAATTAGTTATTTTATACGTTGATGTTTCTTATTTTTTACAGTTAAATAGATGATTCAAAGCTCCGCTGCTCGTGGTGGAAAAACGAGGTTAAGAAATCAAAACAGTTTATTCGACCTAGAAAATTCTGCTATGGGAGATCAAATCATATCTAGTCATCGAACACGAGTGAATCCATTTCGTGCAACGTTTCGATTCTGAATGGTGTTCTCTCTCCAGGGCGATACTGAAAGAATCTACCCTTCCGGAACGAGGTGTTTATATTTAAATATAATTTATTCTTTATTCTGGAATGTGTGGAGATGGATGCGAGTCCGCACATCCCATAAATATAATAACAATAATAGCAAGCGATTTGTCACTTGTAACTTAGTAACCATCACGCCGTATCCTCGTAGGGGTAGGCAGAGAGACTGGACCGCCACAAAACCCGGTGTTGGCACACACTCCTTGCTACATTCACATTCATGCACCGTCTCATACATTCCATTTTATATTTTTTAACCTTTGACATGATTCACATGATGGTGTCACTTTATATTAGATTCCTTTCTTCGTTCATCAAACCACCAAAGCCTTCATTTCTCAATTGTATTCATGAACCCTTCATCAACTTTGCAATATTTCCGGATCTCCACATTTTGAACAGTTATACATGGTTTTACCACTTGTACGCCTCAGGGTTCTCATTTCTTCAGAGCTTAGTCTACTTTCATCCTTCCTCTGGCAATTCCATGTCTCACTGCCAGACACCAGGGTTGGTATCAGCACTCCATTGTGGATTGCTAGATTCGCTTCTTTGGATACATTTTCATTACAGACAACCGCTTTCATCAATAAAACAATAACGTTATATCAAATATTGAGGCCAGTGGCTCAGTGTCTCATGAGGGAGGCAAAGCTGAAACGGTGACCTTCTATAAAGATCTTCGAAGCACTGCAGTAACACGGTAGCCCAAATAGAATGCTGTATGCATTATCATAATGCACTCGCAATTGGCTGTATGAAGTTTGCTTGTATTTGGACCATAGTTTGCAGGTGTACATATTCACACAGAAGGATAAAAAAAATGTACTTTTCTCTTCCGCCCTGCAACGAAAAAAGCAACAATATCCTTTGTATTATTTTATTAAACTTTTTTGTTGTTTTAATAAATTACCAAAAGCTTAGTACCTACGCAGTTACAACATTAATTCGTTGCATACCTGCTTTGGCTCGAATACATACATTTTTCTCACCTTAGTCGTGCTTTGTGCTCGCCGGCCGTCCTTTTCGCGCCACTTCCGGCCCGGATGTTGGCGCCATTTCCTACAAGGTGCGCGGGAATGAATTATTATTATATCGGTCCTTTTTTAAAACCTGTGCGGCCATTTTCCATCATGGCTGTCGGGGATGATGTCAAATTTATAACGCGGTGCTTAATGTGGTTTATTAATTTAATTTAAATTTATAAATACATTAATTTAATTATGTTTAAAAGTGGTAGGCACTCTCGAAAATGTTAACTCGGTGAGAGACTTCACTTTAGAATCGAAAATTGCTTTGAAATGGCTTTAGCCGTGTTAAGTAAAGAGTTATGAAGGCCTCCATGGTCGAGTGGTAAGACGCTAGACCACGAATTCAAACCCGGCGTGCGCAAATAACTTTTATTTGATAAATATTTGTCAAAACACATTTGATTAAAATAAAATAATATAAAGTATATTTGGGGCACGTTCGAGTGTGTGGTAGATTCTCTCAGTATCGCCCTGGCGAAAGACCACCAAATCGAAACGTTGCCTGATTGAAATGGCTTTAGCCGTATTTGGTGACCAAATCTGAATCAAGGTACTTGCCAACCTTCCCCTTCCCTTCCCCTTCCCCTTCCCTTCCCTTCCCCTTCCCTTCCCTTCCCCTTCCCTTCCCCTTCCCCTTCCCCTTCCCCTTCCCTTCCCTTCCCCTTCCCTTCCCCTTCCCCTTCCCCTTCCCTTCCCCTTCCCTTCCCCTTCCCCTTCCCCTTCCCCTTCCCCTTCCCCTTCCCCTTCCCCTTCCCCTTCCCCTTCCCTTCCCCTTCCCCTTCCCCTTCCCTTCCCTTTATCATATTAACTATAAATAATGACGTTTTGTCTTTTTCATGTCACATTATCTGTCTTTTTCTCTCTCTTCCTCAGTTATAATTTAAATGCTGTTCTATTGTTTTCTCACCGTTCTCTTATTTTATTTTATATTGTGTTCTCCCTATGTATATATATATAACCGCACATTTTAGTTTAATTTTGTACCCTGATGATGCTTAAGCTAAGCGAAACCGGTAGGTCATAAGAATTAAAATAAAACTAATAAAAATAATATATAAAATTGTTAATTCATTTTAATTCAATATGTCAAACCACAAAGTGATTGATTTCTACGAAAATATAAATAATCTCCTTTACAAGTACCACCATACAAGTGTGAGCTTTTCAAATTTCAAACTAAAGTTAGTTGAAATAATTATCTATATTAATATATTAATTTGAAAACTTACCTATAATGTATTTTAGCATGCATTATTCTATATTTGAAATGGATGGATAAAATCAACTAATATGTTTTTTTGGTATGTCAAGTTACCTCCCGTGATTTTTTCACGTATACATACCAGACTAGTAAACCGTGTGACAAACTCGTATATAATATATGTGGTCTTGTATGTGAATGAGTAATGTGAATATGTGAATGATTTAAAATGTTCAACTGTCAGTTTTAATTAAATGTATTCGCAAACCAAGTTGTCGAAGAAACAGTTTTAAAAAAAATGGTAAAGAAGCTTGAATAAGAACTACAAAGATACAAGGGTGGGAACTAGAAAGCTACAGTAACCCCCGCCCTTGAGATGGGCATTTTTCCGGCGGGGTGTTCTCCTATCAATCATAGCTTTTTTGAATTTAATAAAATAAAATTTGTATTTTGTCGCAGGATGGCGTTCAAATCCCGCCACCCCTTGCAATGTGCAGGAAGGAACTGGGTTTATTCCATCATCATTTTATGATTTATATACATCTACGTCTTTTTTACAAGTTCGTAATTTAAAAAAATTTGTTCCTTCAACATTCTTAGATTTTCAAACTCATCTGTCGGGCGGTCAAAAGGTGAACTAATTTATGAATGTTTTTTTATCGACACACAAAATCTACACTAGAGACGCCTATTTGGGGGCACATATTAGTTTAGAGATAAAACAACGACCTGTTTTTTTTTACTTAAGACACTGAATGGATGATCTCTAGAAGTGTTATTTATACCGATTTGAAAAAAAACCGCTGTCGTCAGTTTACATAAGATCTTTCGACTCCAAGGTCACAGGCAGGAGAGAACACGAACACGCCCAAAACACACTTCTATCGGTTTATTTCTTCAGTATCACTAGAGAATCAATCTGACAATCCCTTTTGACGTCCTCAGTGGTCGAGCGGTGAAGATCCTCGACCACGAGCATACCGCGTTCTAATCCTGAGTCTAATTTTATTTAATTGATTGAAACGTTGATTGAAATGGTTTCAGTCGTATTTGGTTATCAGATCTCAATGGCTACGTACTTTACAACATTTCTCTTCCTTACCTTTTCCCTCTATTTACTTCTATCGGCTTCACAACTGTACCCGAATTGGAGATGCCATACTTCCACTGACACCTTACAGTTGAACCTGTAGTTGAAGGGTACTCATATATTTTTTAAATTAAACCTCCGGATGGCGAAACAGTAACTAATTAAGCTACATATCAAAGCTTAACAGAACAATTTGTTCACTTTTACAATAATTTGTTTTATCCTAGGAAAATCTTAAGCGTTATTTTTGTAAAAATGTATGGATAATTTTAGCCCTACCTGTAATGAGAGGTAAATATATAGCCACTTCCAACAACCACTTAATTTTTTTAAATCAATATTTAAAAATTAC
The DNA here is from genome assembly GCA_022651775.1 of Drusus annulatus. Lineage (NCBI taxonomy): Eukaryota > Metazoa > Arthropoda > Insecta > Trichoptera > Limnephilidae > Drusus > Drusus annulatus. Next base: position 1,809,363 of record JAGWCC010000025.1, on the reverse strand, counting down.
CATGGTGCAACGATTTGTATTACGAATTCCGATCCGGTCATTTAATATAATTTGCCTACCTAAACATTCCAGATATCTACACAAATATAATTTACAGTTTGACATGATTCAGTCTAGTGAAGTCCGCTTCTGCCCAATGTCACGTCAAGGATAGGACATGCACTACATCTGTCGTCCCCCCTACCCCTCTCAATCCTCGCTCCTCTTGTTCCCCCTCCCTTACCTTATTAAACTCCACTGCTGTTTCTCCTTCTCTTACCCATCTATCGTGCTGCTGTCACGTCACAACTGTCTATTTGCTGGCTGGGTGTTTTTTTTATGCGTATGGAAATATTCATAGAATCACTGTTGCTACGTGATAGGTGAAATATTTTTTATAATAATATCTGGATGATTTGCAAGTAGCGCCGTGTTTGTGAAACATCCACTCTAGGGCGTTCGTACCTACCCTAAAAGACAAACATAAAAACATTACGTTTGATTCAAAATTTGAAATCCATCGAATTGTGATTCCCTTATACTCCGAAATGAATTTTCACGGATAATTTAATGTAAATATTTTCCCTCCTGAGTAAGTACGACCGCACGAGTGTGAACTTTTGAAATTTAAAACTGTATTTGAAAATTATCAAATTAAAAAATAATATTTTTAAATACAGACAAGCGATTAAGTAGGTAATTACCTATTATAATATTTGGATTTTTTTTGTTTGAAATAATATTTTTAACAAAAGCAATTGACTTACATTAAACTGTCATCTTTAGTTTTTAATCGCTATAGATGTGAGTACATTGCAAGTCAAGTTACATCCTGTGATTTTACTGGAGTGATGATAAAAACCTTATGTATACCGGTTCATTTGCATTGACTGATTTCGTGTTCACGTGTGAATATAAATGAACAGATAAAGGAGCGTCAGGCGAATGTATAACAGGGAAGACATGGTACCGAGTGAATAAAATACTCGGGTCACGCCAAGAGTTGATATGTCAGAAAAGTAAGAAAGCGCCTACAAGACGATGAATGGATGTGACCACCTCCGTCTACTCATGCTGCATTGTGCGATGGGGAAGTTTCGTTGCTAAAACAGGTTAATTTTTTTCTTTCATTCTTTTTTCGAAAATACATAAAATATAATTCAAACGTTACATAAGTACTTTCCCTATCTAAGTACAGGAGAACGCCATCGAAAATTGAGAAACAATCATCTCAGATTGATAGGTAGTCCGATTCCCACGTTACGTTGGTCCACTTAGGGTACCCAGTTCCGTTAGTAAGCGACGTATCACATCTAGCATTAGTTCGAGTATGAACACACCGCAGAATGCTACCGTCGCTAGAGGCGTCAACTGTCCCAATCAATCGCCTGTAATACATCAATGATACAATAATAATTGAACAATGAGTGTAAAAAATGCACGATATTACTTTGCTGGTGGAAAGACACTGAAACATGTAGAAGAGGATATGTTACATGGGCCAATAATGGGAACGTTTCATGAAGAAGAGATCGATGAGGTTATGCTTACCCCAAGAAGAAACTCACTCGAAGCAACCATATATTTTCTGCTTCAAAGTTATTCGAGTCATTGGAGTTTCTGTGCCTTTTGAAAGCTTGCCAGCATTTGTTATCACAGACTATATTATCATCCGCGTAAAAATGTATTGAGACGTATGACATACATTAATGTGAACCAAATATAAAGTTTAAGACAGAACTGATCCTTGTGGGACGTCCGCATTCATTGATTGTGAGAAGAAAGGTGAAACCGACATTAACCCCATATATTCGAGAACGCGGAAAGTCCATAAGATGTCGGTTTCTTGGCAAGGCCTTGGAAATGTCGTGTGCTACCGTTGGCGTCTCTCCGAAAAATTCGAGTTACCACCCCCGAGCATGCGTTAGATAAGCGAGAAGGTCTGCATAGGAGCAATTCTGCCGGAATCCGCACTGGCGTCCGTACGTATAGGGTTAACATAGACCACCCAGGGCTTCTCGGATGCTGGACCCATTCGAAGACATGCAGCTCTCACACACACATACAATAATTTCAATCCCACTAAAAAGAAGTTATTCGACTAGCATCGAATGCGCCCAAATGGATCACGGTCTCTACTCTGCACAAAGACATAAACATTCTTCCGATTGAAGAAATGATTGTTATATATTCTGAAAAATTCTACGCTGGCCCAGCTGGTTATGAAAATTCTTCAATAAATTCTCTCGCTCCCTACAGCGAGAATGATAAATTTCAGTTAAAAAAAAAACAAAAGGAGTAAAATCCTGTCTCAACTCACAGTTAAGTTTCATTTCCCAAAACCAAAATATTTCAACTTTAAACATTTCCATGTAAAGTATCCTTAGATAATTCCATTTCACAATTGAGTTGGAGTTATAAAACTAATTGCTTTAGGAACTCCGAACATAAATGCCATCCAAGTCCAAGATCAATCCCATCACGGACGTATAAGAACGTGTCGCTGTTACAACTCAAGTTTGTATACAACCTTAGAGTATACTAAAGGTAGCCCAAGCCAAGGCAGTGAAGTCAGTTTTGGACTTTTTTTTTATGATTTTAACATGACTCGGCGCACCTGGGCGTGGCTAAGACTTGGGCAACGGTATTTATACATCCATTCATATCACATAAAGACATAATGTTTTTGTGTATTCGTATAGCCACTTTTTCACAGTATTTTTTATCAACAAAAATATAGCATCTAACATAAAAAACCGTTTAGTTGTGTCAAGTTTAGTGGCATAATAAAAATGTGGGCGGAGTCCCGCCGTTAACCAGCGAAGATAGCCAGCTTAAGATCATTGTGACAGTATATAAAATTTGTTGTCTCTTTCTCTCTGATGGTGTACGATGTAAAAACTCGGAAAAAGTGATTTATTACAATTTCGGATGGGTTGGGTAAAACAAATTAGCTATCCCTCCATATATTGTTACTTCAAGTATACAACATTACAAAGCTCAGCCTAGGAATGACCTATTGGTATTAATTTGTGTTTTCTACCACTTACAGAATAGGCCCATACACGAGCACGGTGTACACAATCCTGTCCTTAGACCCTACGTATTGCATCCCCGTGACAAGGGCATCTTGAATTGAGATAGACATATAAAAACTAAATATGACTCCAGTGTTATGAGGTCTGCATCCGGTACAGCTACAACATTGTAAGAAAAGGCGAATACATCCGATCAGCAATCAGTGATCAATCAATCTCTTCAGCGACAATAGACGTCGGTTCAGAGGGCAAACTGCAAACTGCTGACTGGCGATTTGCTGTTTGCGAGTTGTGATTTGGGCTGTGTTTTTAGTTACACATTTGTTATTGTGTTGTCTCTTAGTCTTGGCAGCAGGAAAAAATTGGCATAAAAGATTAGGGTCAGACAATGCATGTTTTTTTAGTATTATATATTAAAATATATTGTTTGTATGTCAGCTGGTGGGACGAATTGAGGAACCGTATCAAGTTTAGAATTTTCAAATTTACTCACTACAAAACTGCACAATTTTATTGAAACGTGATGACGTTTTATTCATGTAAAGTATTTTTGATTAATATTATGTTATATTTTCGTATCACTTTGCGGTTCAACATATTTGATGAAAATGAAATAATAATTTACTATAAGACCACAGATTTTATTTTTTTTTTTTTTACCGACGGGTTTCGCTTGGCCTAAGCATCATTATGTACAAAATTAAACTAAACAAAAAATACAAAATTCTACCGTACACTTTGTATTTTTTGTTTGGATTAATTTTGTACCCCGACGATGCTTAGGCTAAGTAATTATTTCATTTTCATAAAATATTGTGACAATTAAATGTACCTTTTATTTATTTTTGATTATCTTATTATTGTCGTCATAAATCAAAACGAGTCGTAAGTTCCCAGCGATAGTAAATAAATGTATTTTTAGTATTGTGGAATATGTGTATTTTCATAATTAATAATAGCGACATTAACGTTTTATTGAATAAATAAAAAAACTTTATTTATTTTTATCATTTATTCGTACATATTTAAAGAACACAATAATAATACAGTTTTATTTCAGAAGGTATGCAGGAGTAGTGCAATGCAACACCTTCCATAATTGATAATAATATATACTAATAATAAAATAAAAGTTGTAGTACACACAATAATAATAATTTAAATAATAAACATAAATTCATAGAAAAAAAAATGATTGATCCAATATGGGCTTCAAAAATTAATAAACTTTAAGCAAGTAAATATGATGTGTCAGGCTGAAATACAACAAGGAAACATCAAGTTAAGTTCGGAGAGCACGCCTTCGGAGTGTCAGGTCCTAAAGCCTGGAATGGACTACCACATGATCTGAGAGTAATAAAAGACTCGACAGAGTTCAGAGCCAAACTCAAAACTCATTTTTTCAAAAAATTATATCCATAATCAAGATGTAACAAGCCCAATAGAACCAAGAAAACTTTTCAGACTCTCATTCCTGAAATTCATTAGAAGATTATCACCACTATCTATTCTTCACCACGAAAAATTAAAAATACCTCCGAAATGCCTTATTTTAAATTTGCTTTCATACCCTAAAAATGAAAAAATAATAATAAGGAAATAAAAAATAAATAAAAATAAAAAGTAAATAAAAAATAAAAATATATGTAAGAAACAACTAAATTTTAAGTTACTATGATATGGTGATTGTGTCCTACCAGAAGTGACCTACCAGGTAAGTATGTTGCTGAATATTTGTATAAACTAAGAATTAATATTAAGTATAAATTAAGATTTGTACAGCGCCCTTGAGGTGATTTTTCACAAAAACGGCGCTATACAAATGATCCAAATATTATTATTATTATTAAATAAAATTAAATAGGTAAGCTAAGCAAATAACTAGATGTAATAGGTGAATACTAAAGTATCGCCATTTTTCGACATTCGAGCAGTAACTAGCAGAAGTATGAAATTGTTTTAATTATACTTTTGTTTACGACCTAAGATACAGGTATGTTAAGCACAACTCGCTTTTAAATATGAAGGAATATTAATCAATGTCAGGAAGGTTCCCATCAAATATTACGTTCACACCTCCAGACCTCATGCGGGATCAGGACTCTCAGGAGTACCATCTGACCGAACTCGTTATTATGAACTCTTGTTTTATGAAAGTACCAGTATTCAAAATGCGTTCAACATTAAAATGTACTTTAAAAAAAAAATAGTAATTAACATGTATAACAATAAATTACGTTAATAGATTTTTTTCAAAGATGACGATGAAATGATATGAGTAAAGTGTGACAATATGCAGTATTATTTTGTAATTTACCTAATTTGGTGATGGTAGAGATTTAAAACACATGTGTTTTAAATACTACTCCTATTTATATATGACCGGTCGGTAGCTGAGTGGAGAACGCGTCGGATTCCCACCCGGGCGTCGTGCGTTCAATTCCTCTGCTGGCTAAGTCCTCCATCATTGCACAAGCAACATCTTCCGCTTCTTATGATGGCAGTAGGAGTTTTTCAAATATTGTCAGGTTATTCGTAACCCGGGAATGTTTGTCTTACTTTTTAAAAATAATAATAATAATTTATTTTTTTATTACTGATTAGCTTTCCTACTCAGCTTAACTCAAGATTTAATAGCAATATGAAACAAATCGTGTATTATCATTATACCTAGGTGTTTTTTTAAAAAATATTTGGCAACTTCAAGGATATTTCAATGCTCCATTGTCAAAAATTGGAATAACTTTCAGAGATGATAACAATTAGGTTATTCTTTAAAATGCTGCTAATAAAATCTCTGCACATTTCATGACGCCAAGGCTCATTGATCTAGACTTTTAGCTACTTTATAAATCTCACAAATAGATATTTTGCTTTGCAGTTGAGAATTCTTAGTGAAAATACTTTGTTCAGATTGCACGGTGTTCTTCTGAACTTCTACAAAGATAAAATTTTCGATTTATCGATATTATTTTCACAATTCTGAAATAGCATTCTTAAAATGAAACACTGTGAGAAATACATGAAATTTATCGGATTTATTTTACACGTTTAAGACGATATTTAAAAAAAAATATCGTCACATATCATTTAAAAAAATGTGATAAAATTAAATAAAACAAACAAATTATAATAATAAAATAAAAGTCTTCAAAGACATACTTTTTATCCAGCCGTTTCACTTTCTAGTAAATATCTATATCTGATTTATTTTATGTTATCTTTACAAACCTAAATTCATCGTTTTATAAAATAATCTGATGGTGGATATCAATGTTGATTCTTCAATAATATATAGTTTGTGATTTCACCCAAGAAGTGGAAAATCTTTCCGATAGAGATCACAGAAAATATGTAATATTTTCCCGTTAGTACGTTTTAAAAACCTTCCAATTCATCCTTCAAATACATTCAATCTGTTTATAAATAAAACATCATTCTATATACACTATAAACTCGACCCCACTAAAACATAATTTTGAATTGTAGCATATTTCCATTCAGACCACACATTTGATTTATCCATGCCTATTGCAGTGCAACTGTAAAGTCCCACTGAATGCATACAGCTGAATTGAACGATTAATATCTATTCAATAGAAAAATAGCTCTATTCTGAGCTCATCCTTTCAACTGTGACTCTCATCTATAGCTGCCACAAACGAGAGAGCGTTTAGTGTTATAACTGACTCGAATGCTTAAAGATATTGTTGAACGATCAAACATCAACATCGCAATACGCTTATAAATACACCTAATAAATCACCTTAATAAGCCACATATTCAATGCAAATGCAATAAATTCAATATGCCTAGTTACAACAGCGAACCAATATATTGACACGGTCTATTGAGTGAACGTTTCAAATTGTGGCATTTTAATCCTTATCACATGCAACATTTTAATAGAATCGTTGTTTATTAAATAAGATGTAGAAATCAAGATCACCAACATAAAACTCAAAGGAATAAGCCACACATTCAACGCAATTGCAACAACACCAATATTGTCTTTTTTAATCACTAGTTATGCCAGCAAACCAATTTTAACAAATATTTTGACAAGGCTTATTGAGTTAACGTTTCAATCTTACGCAAAATTTGAAATGATCATTTTCTAGTTTATTATTTTATTTAAAAGCTAAAACTGTGATCAGTAATGCAAAACGATTATAAATTACCCAAGTCATCTATTCTAAACAAATGCAACGTCGTCAAAATTAAAACAACAAGCCAATTCTCATTTCGAACAAATATATTGACAAGGCTTATTGAGGAACGCTTCAAACTGTGGCTACCACATGCCATATTTAAACCGAGCCTTTTTCGTTGTTTATTAATATAGAAACAGAAACACAACGCTAGCGGGTAGAGCTTCGAGCATAGAGCCAAGACGAATCGACTACAGTTATAATATTTGCGGGAAGTTATAAAGGCGAGGGAAAAAAATGAAGCGAGTCATATTGAAGAATGTAGTTTGGTCCAAGTCCCGCCTGGGCCTGTCGGAGGCTGTAATCTGGTAGAGGCGAGGACCGGACCCGCTTATTTGGAATCATTAATCATTTATCTCGGCCGGGCGGCACAGTTTTGAATTGGAGGAAACAAACCCTTTTTTGTTTTTCCCCGTTTTTCCCTTCTCGCTGCGGATTTTTGTTTTCTTTCTCTTCCTCTCTCTCGGCTCCTTCTTTTCTGTTTTGTTCTTGGATAGGCGGCCGGACCAAGGGCGCCGTTTACTCGGAACACTTGATCATTTTACGATTTAAACTTTTATGTTACGTTTCTGTTTAGTTTTTAATATTATTATTATTTCTCTATTTTCTCCAAAATACATCAATTAATCGAACACTTTGGTCCCTAAAATATTGTTTAATAAATTATTTGTATACACGAGTATAATAGACTCCTGGATTGACCGAAACTTGATACCAACATACAGATAAATAATAATATTGTTTTACAATACAATATAATATTTATCTTTTGGAATAAAATAATTCAATTTTAACGATTTTTAGAGTGTGTCCATCGTCAGGCAGTACCTACCTACCTACTTCTATATGGAAATCACATACAAAAACACGTATATTTAAGGATTATAAGCAGGTAGGTAGTATGTGTTAAGTTAGCTTAGATTTCTTGGTAAAACTGAAACATCTAAGAAGCACCTCATTAATATCTCTTTAACCTTGTGAATACCTACTTATTTGGAGAAGCTTTGTCATCAATGAAATATCCTACGTGGAATCAAACCCGTGATTACAAAATTAATTTGAAGCATGAGAATATGGTATGCGGACTACCATTAAAGTTGGGCGGATGTATCTTGTTTTTTTCAGAGAAGGCTTTATTTTTAATTGTTAACAATTAAGTTAAATTGTGATTCACATCCGCTCAATAAATTGTTTCGAAGACCAAAGAAAAGGAAAGCCTTTATGGCGTAAATTCTCAAAGATCAAGACGTATTAAGTTTCCTGTTTTTCTTAACGTTAATATATCATTTCCATGATATGTACCTTCTTACATTAGATGCGAATAAAATGTACCTATATCAAAAACGGTCGTGCTATAGCTCTGTAGAGTCGTGTGAGTTTTAACATAGCCGTATTATTTTCTGGATACGTGTGTCTTAGAAAGCGTAGTTATTTCTGAAACTAGTTACCATTATACTCAAACATTTTCTTTTAAAAATATTATTCTGTTCGATTATACTATTTGTAGGTACCAATAGATATTAGAAGAGCAAATTCTTGGGAGTTATTGCTGTGCAAATAATAAGTCTAACTTTTTGTGAACCACTCTGTAGTATTTTGCTTTAATGAAAAAATAAGAATTTTCAGGTTTGTACTTTTTTTAAAGCACCCTTCTTATACTTTCCCTGTTAAATCGAATCGCTTCGGAAATTGACATATTTTCTTTCAATGAAATTGCCTTTCAATGGCAAGCAATATTGTTGTTTGTTATTTATGGACTATGTTTGCACAAACTTTAGAACTATGTATACCTACCTTGTTTTGATTACTTCCTCTCTCTCTTATTTATAAATATACTTTCTACTCTTGAATAATTTGTTCATGCAATATCTTTAAGAACGCTCTAAAATTTAACAATTTTGTTTTGCTTTTAAAGAATAAAATGATTTAATTTGACTTGATAGAATCAATACCATATCTCCATTTGAGGTCAGTTATTTTTGGTAGCTATTTACTTATATGATCTTTTCTTAAAAAAATATATGATGCTTTCATCAAAGTAGGTAAATTAATTAATGATTTTTTGATATATTGAGACTGTTGATCCAATTCAAGAGAATTGGAATTCAGAAATGATGTATTATTTTACAAGTGAA